>OY987331.1:5294441-5775850 GCA_963920685.1 Polydrusus tereticollis
CCATTCATCGATTATTCGAACATTACAAGAAAATAAAATGTATCCCCATAAAATGATACCTACTCATGAGCTCATGGAAGACGATTTTGATAGGAGAACATATTTTTGTGAACAAATAATGGCAATCAATGTCCGGCAGTACCTCAACCAAGTATTTCCGAATCGGTGGATAGGGAGGCGTGGATCGATGGAATGGCCAGCACGATCCCCTGATCTGACGCCATTAGACTTCTACTTAATGGGGTTGTGTCAAAAATATTGTATACAAAACTAAACCCCTCGACTAAGCTGACTTAAGAAGACGAATAACGCTTGCGATTAGATCGGTCACGCCTAAGATGTCCAGTAACGTTAGAAGAAATTTCTATTTAAGATTAGGATGTTGCCAAGACGTTCGCGGCGAGCATTTTCAACATCTCCTATATTAATGTTTTTTTTTTACATTATCAAGAAATAAACAGTATTACTTATTAGTTTTTTAGTGTGTTGTTAATTTTTGCAATAAATCTGAAAACACTTATTATTTCCGAAACAGTTGAAGATAGGTATATAGGATATTGTACAGGAAATATGTCTAAAATTTTCTGAAGAATCAAAAAATTGAATAATATACCGGGTGTTGCATTTAAAATAAGAAAGTTAGTATTGGCCACTGTGACATGACACATCCGAATTTATTCCATTTGGATGATACACACTGTATATACGTTTCAGTGTAAGATTAAAAATTCAAAAGGGTTGTCAGACGTGATTGTTTTCTGTGTATTGTGCAAGTATTACTGCATCCCTTGTGAGCTTATCATACGTCCGATTTTTATTTCTTCGTATTCTTCCTAAGCAAGCGGAAATATATACTGCTACATGAAGGCAAGAAGAAGTTCCAGTTCTCCATGTTAAAGTTAAACATAAAAAAATTGCGCCTTAGGGTCAACTCATGTTCAAAAAAACAGAAATGCACGTAATAATAGGTGGCGACACATTAATCTGTAGCTACCAAAAGAATGCGGACGTTCAGTGGTTCACGATGTTCCCACATACCGTGTCTTAAGTATAATTTAATATTTATTTGCATGGAAACCCTAGAATTAAATGTATTCATTGAAAATAAATAATAATATATTTAAGAAACTAACAGTATTTTAATGTAATTTCAACATTATTCAAAATTCCTTATTATTATCCTATTAGTTTTGATATTATAATGGCATGGAAATATGTAAACATCGTGCACTATTAAAGGAAATAGGTTAGTTCAGGTTGGTGGTGGACACGCTTTACGTGCCGTTCGCAAAAACAAGCGGCCGATATTTGTGTGTGTCAGTGAAGTAGTGATACAAAGGGCGAAGATTATTCAGGAGTTATAAATACGTCGAAGCCGTGTCGCAAAACCTAAATTTATGCGTCTTTGATATTGATACGACCAAAACTGGAAAATAAGTATCATGAAGCTACTTTATTTCGTTTTTTTCCATGCTGGACTATAATTTCTTATTTTTATTACATTTAAACACACTAACTAACACTAAGCATTAATGTGTACACCTGTATTTATATGCACTATTATATTATTAGAAAATGGCTATCGTATTCTAGAATATTGTCCTAACACAATAAAATCAGGAACTGGCATTCATAGTGTGTTCTATTGTGAGGCTAAACAATGATGGATTATGTCCCAATCTGTTGTGTGTGAGAGAAAACTTGGTATTATTTTCTTACCCAACATCGCTGCCAATTAGGTAACTTTTAAATTAGGAAATACCTGGTACAAGTTGACAATTATGACTCTCGGTGATTAAACATTTAATTGGTATTATTTCAATGTATCAACCACGGCAATAATATTATCAAACAGTCCCAAAACGATAATTTTAATATGCGATCAAGATTGAAAATAAAATATTAAATATTTGAAGCTTTCCGTATACTTTAAAGTAAATTTATTATTAGCATGCAAGGCATATTTTATTTTTATATTTATTAGCCAGTTTACCATAAAAGAAGCTTTTATTAAGTTTGTAAAAACGACTTTTCAAAATAACTTAATATAGCCTAACACAAGAAATTTTAATATAAATTCCTCAGCACAGTGTTTCGAAGAAGTTTAATTTTTTAGGTTTCTTAAGAAAATACGTAAAAAAAGAAACGGAAAATCATCTAAATATCCCCTGGGTAAGATAAATTTCGATATTTTCCTTATAAATTTTTCTTAAGTCTGTTGTTTTTAGGTATCAGTCTCTTGCAAAGATGTTGGATTAGTGTCACGCAACAGGCTTTCAGAAAGCCATGACAAGATTGTTGTAAAATTATAAGGGCTCTTGGGATTTTATACCCTCTTACTAAACATACACACAAGAATTTTTCCTTTAATATGACACAATGTGCATAACAAGGATTCCCTTTAAGCTCCCTCCATATTGGACCATCGTTGGTTCATGTTTATGAAGCCGACTTTTCAAAAGAGCGTTTAAAGACTGGGCAGTTGGTTTCGAACCAAGCCAACGTCAACATGTACCCTGCGATCAAAAATTATTCTCATCCAAGAGAGCGTGGCCTGAAACACGTAGGGCTTCGTTTAGATCCCAATTATAAGGAGACGATATATCTAACCAAATCTAGGTTAAAATTCTGTCAAATTCATATTATGAATGATAAAAATTCCAGCAGTAAAAACGACACCAACAACACCCCCAACAGGTATTAAAGCTCTAGCGCTAAGCAGTACGACCTTAGATGCAAAGCACACTTTGATAATATGACAATAGCAATATGTTGTCTTGGACAACAGGTTGTCACTATCTGCTGACGGTAGCTCTTTATGTGAAGGCACTAGGTCGTGGTCCATATACTTACACCTTCCCTCCGTCTTTGGTTTGCCTTGGGCGCCACCTGGTTTGATCGAAGTCCAAACCAGGAAAAATATACCGTATATCAGTTCTATTGAGAAATCTATGCAATAAATAAAATTAAAGCTTTCCCACACATACAATTAAGTTTTTATTAAAATAAAAGGTTACTTGATAGCAAAAGGGTTTGTTAAGTTTTATCTGGTATCAAATTGTTTAAAATTTAGTTGAGTTTGAATTATAAAAAGGAAATGAATGAAAAGACAGCCTTTCCGGACGCAAGGATTTAAGATAAAATTTATGTATAACCTCGGGGAAGATTCTAGAACCTTTTAAATCTTTTGATGGTGTATGGTTAAAAAAGGTTACTTTTGTCAAGATGGCTTTACATTAAAAAAATTATTGATTAAATAGCAGTTAATTTAAATGTTGCGACGTACTAATTAAATTGAAAAGGCAAAATGTATTAAATTGAGGTTCGCTTTATACAAGCCTTTTAATCCCTTACTAATGCTGGGGCAGCTATACTGGGCATGGCCCATGTGGCTCCTAAAAGCTGCTCATGGTCGGCCAGGTGAAATTTAGTCCATACATAGCTCGTAACCAATTCAATTAGTTCTTACGTGGGCCAACCGGAACCTGGTAGCTCAAGGGCTATTATGTGGATGTTAAAATCCCATGTGGTGTTCCTAACCTATTCAAATGCCGAACGGCAGGTAAAACGGCATATCAGCCGAAACCAACAAAACCCCTAAAAATAATGGAAAAGAGAATTAGCCACTGAATTCCCACAAACAACAAACCAAGAACAAAAGAAATTAAAGCAGCTTACCTCTAAAAGGGGGGTGAGACCTCGTGGTCTTTTTAAAAAAAAAAGGCCCAACGGCGACGGGCTCGACCTTCTTCTCTGAAGGTATTTTCAGAAAGTAAAATGGAGACCGCAAGAACTCTGAAGTAAGACAAACCCCCTTCTCTAGCAAAATCGGCTGACTCAATGTTGCCAACTGAACATAACCTCAACAAAGAAAAATAAGAAGAAGAAGAGAACAGAGACACAACATAAAGGATCCAAACGATCAGAACGAACAAGAGTCTGGGCTTTTACCAGAACCTAAATTACATAAGGAAATAAATCAAATAATTCCAAACAATTTTGTTTACGCATAAAGTTGCCAAAAGTACAGGTGGGCGTTCTGCGCTTTCACGGGAACCAGAAACGCAAATATGTGATTCAACTTTACGCGGCGGTGGCTAGCGCCATCAACCCACAGAACAGCAAAAGTAGTGCGTTCGCCCCATATTTTGGCTAACGTTATGCAACCAAAGATGATACAACCTAATGAACAATTTTTAACAGTAAATAAAAAGGAATGCACTTTGTGGAAACATATCTTTATAAATCCAAGGCAGTCTACCTTCCCCACAAAATAAATAGTGGCAATTTTAAAATTGCTACAATGATAATAATTTTTGCTCGCACAGTATAAAATGAAATATAGGACAAACCAAAACGTTGATGACACATTTTATTATTATATTAAATAAAACTTGAGTTTTAGATGCCGCAAAACAATGATTTTTCTTTGATAAACCCAATTTTCGATGGTAACAATAAGACGTAAACAAATAACACGGATAAAGCGGATTTACGCAAGGTTTTAGTAGGAGTTGTCTTCGTCATTTGTCAAGCAACTTGGCTTTTATTTTAAAAAAGTTTATTTCGTTAAGCGCAAAACCATTTATGGTAATATGAATGAATGACGAAAGAAGAACAGGAATAGGTTCTTGAGATTTAATCATTTTTAAAGTTATTATTCTTAATTGATATGTGATGGGCTACATGCTTGGTGAAATGGATATTGATTATCATTCTTATTTATGCTATTTTGAAGTTGAAAGAGAACCTAAAAAAGTTTAGGACTTATACCTACTCCACTGATTTACATTCTTTATAAAGGATGACGAGAAGAAAAATAAAAGCTCCCCCACCTCCTATCTAGCTTTACCCCACATCCTCCATTACGCGCCCACACCAAAATATTCAATATTTTTAGAAAGATGTAATCTGACGTTGCATGTTCCAACAGGGATTTTTATTTTTTCAATTCTGCTGGGAAATACGGAAGCCATATTTTTGCCTGTCAATATATTTTTGTGTAATGGTTTTTTATATTATCCAAACCCATTCAATATCTCGGATTTTTTACTGCCGGAATTACGACGCCAGAGGCATTTCCTCTGTTTTAGGGTATCGCCAATCTCATATTGATTTGCTCGGTCTCGCTTGCATTTATTTCCGTTGTGGCGGTTCAAATTAAAAATAGCATTTTCTGTGGGTAAATACTACCCTCAAATATTCGCTCCCCCATTAATTTTACATCAAAAGTATTATTACTATTATTACTATGGTAGTCAGAAGTAGGCGGAAAAACCTCCAAAGAGAGTTAATTTAGAGCAGCTATCATGTTAAGGACCAAATTAGAATCATAACACAACAGGATCAGTTACATCATATGGGTTATGATGGACTGCGTGGAGCGATAATTTTTTTTTCTGAAAATTGGCACGCCTGATAAATAGAAAGTGGTGTAAGGCAAAAATAAGTAGTTACCCAAAAAATTAATTTTTTAGCTCAAGTCCTTCCACCGCCCCACCACTTTTATTTTATTTTCTCGAATATGGCCATTGGGGCGCTGGAAAGACTAATATAATAATTTTTGTTTATTACAAAAAATTATTTTTATTATTGTAATAAATCTTTTGCACAGCCAGCATTTGTTAAAAAAAAATAAAACAATATCCAACATTATTTGGCACACGGCATGGGACCTCACTAATCGGCCACTTGTCTGCAAATTAGCTTGTTCCTTGTTACGCGCACCTCCCCACTCCATTGTCGATCTTGTTAGAACTTGTATTATACCGACTGCTATCGATCTTTAGTCAGTCGTTATTAAGACAGTTCGCAGTACGCACGTATTTGCTTTTGTTTTACATTCTTACTGGTTATAATTAAAATGTCTAAAAACACAAGAAGTGCAATAGAATGTCCGATTTTTGGTGCACCAAGTTATATTGGTCTTCTGTCCCCTGTTTCTGGAACTGCCTCAAGTATTTTGGATTCTTTAACTGAATTTTTAGACAGCTCTTCAATTTCGTTCGACAGTTTAGAAGTGGTTGGTTGCGACGGAACAACCACTAACGAAGGAGCCAAGGGAGGAGTATTTCATTACTGAAAAAGAAAAGAAAAGCGTCCCCTGCAATGGTTTATCTGCCAGTTGCATGCGAATGAGCTTCCTCTGCGACATATACTTCAACACCTCGGCGGTGAAACAAGTGGTCCTCGAGCATTTCGTGGGTCTATTGGAAACCTCTTATAGAAAATTGCGAAAAGCTACCAATCGTAGAATTTTCTAAAATAGCATGTGAGTTACCTGACATTGATACTAACTTCCAATTAAGTACAGATCAAAAATATCTTCACGAAATGTGTTTAGCAATTAAAAACGGTTACTGCCTCGAAGCTCTCTCAAAATCCGATTTTTAATTTTAAAGCTCACGAATACTACGAGCTAGTAGACTGCCAAAATGTATTTTGGACCGAACTACCAATAACAGCTGAATTAACGGGAGTCCAGCTACAAGAAATCGTAGAGGACCCAGAACATTCAGCGAATTCACGTATAAAAGATTACCCTTGCCACACACAAGCTGTGGAAAGAGCCGTCAAAATGTTGACCGAGGCATCTGCTATAGTTTGTGGTTATGAGAGACGAGATGGGACAATAAAAAGTACATCAGAGTCACGGTCCATAGTACCAAAATTTGACACTAAAAAAGATTTTCCTTCAAGTATCGTAATACCTATGTCGCAAAATTATTATATTTTTTTTTACTTTAGGCTTTAAATTGTATTTCCTTTTTAAGAGAGAAATAAACGCTTGCTTAAAAAAACCATATATTCTAATTTATGTATGATGCTTTTTGGTGTTTTTATTTTTTCTGACTGGTAATATCCCCTTTACCGCAACAAAGTCTGAAAAACAAACATAAAATGTATGCATATTTTAAAATAAGAATAAGTATTTTGTATTATGAATGGCAATCATAAAAGAAAATTATTATTATTTTTTCAAATAAATACTATTTATGCTTTTTTTCGGACCCTGTGGCGGTGGAGGGGATGCTAGTGAAAAAAAAAAAAAAAAACACCAAAAAACTTCTTATTCCCAAACACATCTTTCCCAACGTCAGGCATCTTGATTTTCAAAAAAAAAAAAATTTCAGACCCTTCGGCGGTGGAGGGGATGCTAGCAAAAAAAAATAAAAACCCCAAAAAACTTCTTATTCCTAAACACATCTTTCCCAAAGTCAGGCATCTTGATTTTCAAAAAAAAAAAAAAAAATTTTCCTATACTGTCGCTCCACCCTACAGTGCTCATTTAGTCAGTCTAGAGTGAATAGGGCACAAATGTTTGATTCCAATGTTTCATTAATTTATCTAACCGATTTTTTAACTGTTTCTTGTTGGTGGAGGTGACAGTCTCATTATTTAAGCCATTCCAATGGTAGACCCCCCTGTTAGTCAAGCAGTTACTTCGAAATATATTGTTGCATTTTTCCCTTTGGAACCTGAGATTGGGATTGCTGTTCGGATGGTTGATGACCCTCAGACTACACTCGCAGTCATCGCTAAGTATTTTGAATGTTTCAATGAGGCCACCCCTCATCCTTCGGTCCTCAAAAGTTGTATGATTTAACTGCCTCAGTTTTTCCTTATAGATCTTTAAGCTCCTGGGGTATCATTGTTGTACGCCTTTGGACCCTCTCTATCCGTTTGATGTCCTTATCATTATATGGTTTCGCATATATGATAATTTAAGTATCATTTCTTTTGAGGGATCTTTAGAGTATTTTGTAATAAGATTGAATTAGCTTTCTTTGTAGTTTGTGTAAAGTAATGATAATTTCTAAGTATTTTTGCTTCGCAACAGGCTGGTTAAGTTGGGATTGTTTTGACCTATGTATAAAACCGTGCATTTAGCGTCATTCAGTGGCATTTTCCAATTCTGCGTCCACTTTTTGATACTGCTACTTAGCTCTGAAGAGCAGCATGTTCGAGAAGAATGCATGTCCAACACAAGCAAATGATACATTTTTTGCTTGAAGCTCCTTAGAGAGGTCGTCTAAGTATACAATGAATGGCATTGTATTCGATTTTTTTTTGGTACTTGTTTGATAGACTCGCATATCAAAAAAGTTATCTAGAAAACTCGTAAAACTCTTAAAAACTATTTTACGTTGTTTGGCTGAGAATAGGCCTGCCAGGAAACATCGCAGAGAACATTTTAAATACCCTAACCAGAACTAACTATTTAATTATTGTTGTCATTAATTGCCCAAAAAGGTCTTAGAATGGTGGAGCCTACGTAAAATAACTTGCTTCACAGAGCCATCTTGGAATGCACTACTTAATTGCCCAAAAAATGTTGTTTCGAATCTTGTGACAGATAAATTACGGAAGAAATACCAAGAATATCTTGAGGTTAATTTCAATTAAGATGATATTAACACACTAGTGTGGTAATAAAGGTTATTATGACATTTCAAAGTGTGTCAAATCATAGTCATTGTATGACAGTTGTATACAGGGTGAGTTTTTTAAAGTATTACAAGGCGATATCTCGCAAACGGTTTAAAATATTTTCTTGAAATTTTAACGAGGCAATAGTAAGATGGGGGGACATATTTAAACATATTTTTATCATATACCCCCTGTCCCCATTTTGAGGGATGAGGGGTAACTTTGAAATTTTAAATAGGAATATGCACTTTTGTTTATTAATTTCGAATCTACGTAAAAAACTACGTATGTGTACAAAAAAAGATTTGATTTGTTCCACTGGTTATGGAATTATGATTTATTAGGTTACAAAAATTAAAAAATATTATTTACCATTTAATTTCAACTTATTTATTAAATTTCTATTGGACTTAAAAAATAACTACATTTCACCAATTCATCAAAACATGGAAGTGAATTTTAGTGTGCAAGTCGATATGTTGTTAATGTTAGGGGAGTGCAGAAGAAACTACAGACAAGCTTCACTAATGTGGACCGAGAGGTTTCCTAACAACGCGAAATCTCACATGGAATTTAAAAGGCTGGAAACAAGGAGTCGTACTACTGGCAGCCTGAAGTCAAAACCACGATTTCGGAAGCGAACTAAAACGGATGAAGATAGGGTACTTGAAGTTTTAGGAATGGTAGCTATTAACCCGCATGTAGGTTCCAGGCGGCTTGCTGCAGATGCTGGAATGAGCCAAAAATCGGTTGTGACTATATTGCATATGTACAAATTTCATCCATAGCACATTACACTTCACCAAGAGCTTTATGGGCAAGACTTTGAAAATCGTGCTACATTTTGCATTTGGGTACAAAGGCAAATGCAAGGAAATAACAGGTTCCTAAAGAATGTTATTTTTTCTGATGAAGCTACTTTCCATAATTGTGGCCAGGTAGTTGTTTTCTTAAAGGTAAATAGACACAATATTATGCACTACTGGGCATCGGAAAATCTCCACTGGATGAGAACTGTGCCAAATCAACATCCTTGGTCAGTTAATGTCTGGTGTGGTATAATTGGAGATAGAGTTATTGGTCCGCATTTCTTTAAACGCCATTTAAATGCAGAAATGTATACAGATTTTTTAAGGAACCAATTACCCCAATTTTTAAACCAAAACATAAATCCTGAGATGTGGTTTCAACAGGACGCAGCTCCACCGCATTATGCAATACAGGCCCGTAATCAATTGAACGAAGTGTTTGAAAACAGGTGGATTGGTCGAGCTGGTCCGATCAATTGGCCTGTTAGGCCCCGGATTTGACTCCTCTTGACTTTTCTTCTGGGGATTTATAAAAGACAAAGTGATAGTGACTGCACCTAACTGTAGACGATATGAAAGACCGAATCCGCTTTGCCTGCTTATTAGTGACACCTGAAATGTTAGAGCGGGTACGAAATTCATTTAAAAAAAGAGTGAGAAAATGTTTGGAAGTTGAAGGGAGACATTTCGAACATCTCCTAAAACATGACAGGCGATAAATGGCAAATATTTTTTTATATTTATAAAGGCAGAGACACAATCAAAAACTTAAGGAATAAGAAATAAGATTTATGATATAAGAATTAAGATTTAAGAACGAACATATGTTGTCCTATGTAAACAACGCACAATGAAACGTTTAGAATTAAGGAATAAGATTTAAGCTTTAAAAAACCAATTTGTTGGTTTTAAGAAATAAGGAATAGGAAATCAGCCAATCAGAAGTCAGCATGTTTGTTAGGTTTGACTTTTGACAATTAAATCACCTCAAAATTGTATTTTCGTCTCTAAAGGTAATAATAAAACGCTGCCGACATTGCAAAACTATTCAAAAGAGTTAAGGACTTTTTTGGCAAGCCTTTCATATTTTTTAAAAGCATAGGTGAGCTTGTCAAAGTTGTAAAAATAGTTTGTATTTGTAAACAAAAAAGTGGGGTTAGGCCAATAGTTTGGAATTTATAAATCGCGCCGTTTTTAAGGAACCGGATTGGTTAAATTTAGGTTATAAAATTTTAATTCTGTCCTATACTCCTATTCCTTAACACCTAAATCTTAGATCCTATTCTTTATTCCTTAAGTTTTTGATTGTGTCTCGGCCTTTACCTAATAAATCATAATTCCGTAACCAGTGGAGCAAATCAAATTTTTTTTGTACACATACCTAGTTTTTTACGTACATCCGAAATTAATAAACAAAAGTACATATTCCTATTTAAAATTTCAAAGTTACCCCCCGCCCCTTAAAATGGGGACAGGGGGTATATGATAAAAATATGTTTAAATATGTCCCCCCATCTTACTATCACCTCGTTAAGATTTCAGGAAAATATTTTAAACCGTTTGCGAGATACCGCCTTGTAACACTTAAAAAAATTGACCCTGTATAAAAACTAAAACGTCCAGTAACATTTGACATTATCACAATAAGTACTAGAGGTTTCATTGAGGTATGTATCGGAGCCGTATTTAATTTTTAATAATTTTACGAAGAGTTTTTCTAAATAACTTTTAATTATTGGCTTATTAAAAAAGAATAAAACTTGGGTGCGAGTCCATCATAGAAGGATCGTCAAAAAGTATAATATAATTTTTATGCAAAGTTAATAAAAGAGCCAATATTGAGGATAGCAAAATTTACATGAGATTTCCTACCGCTAGTTTAGCGGCGCAGCATCCGGTATAGGAGATGCCAAAATCCTGTGAGTATGTATTTTATTCAAATTACTGAAAGTGCTTATCTGTCTGCGTTTATACGTATGCAAAAACTCTCTGTACAGCAACAAGATTACCTAATAAAAGAAAAGAAAAATCGCCACAGATAAATATTATGGTATAAAGAGAAATATTATAAACACTTAGGTCTTGCTTGTTTTGTTTACAAAAAGAAAATTAAATCTGTACACCGGCACCAGTCTCTTAAAAGTAATTAAAACTCTTTTCCAAAGCTGCTTTATTTCTAACTTAATAACGCTTTAGTCCATTGTGGTGTTGGAACAAAACTTTTGACTGAAAATTTTTAATTAAGTCTATCAACTAGAAGGATTTTATGAAGAAAGCTTATTATATCTAAAAAAATTAGGAACGTAACCGAATTTTAACTTTTCTAAAACACTTTGTAATAACTTTCTTCTTAAATAAAACCTTTTATTTTCAATTAATTAGTTTTTCTTGGATCTGCTGTAAAATCGTTGGCTTCTTTAATGTATCTATTACTTGATTAACAACGAAATAATATGTATATATTGGTAGAAAATAATATTTGAGTTTTGCCATTTAAGGACTACGTATTCATTGGATTTTCCTATCTACAAAACAAATTGCTAAATTATTTATACCCTTGTCCATTGACATCAGCAAAGTACTAACAATACCATCATTAAACACAAAATAATAACTCGTAAACTTTGGTAAAACAAACAATAATAACAACCTTAATTTACCTACAAAACTCACTCAAATTATGTTGAAAAATGCACGTTAACCACTTTCTATTATCCAAGTTATTTGTGATAAACCAATATCCACTATACTTGATTTTAATAAGACATCTCTCAGTCGTTATTTATATTTTTAGCACTTTGGTCGATCGATTGCAAAATGTCGGCGTATCTCGAGACAAAACTGGCATTTAAATAACCGAAAAATCAAAATATTGAGGTGGCTGTTAAGCTGTAAAGTTAAGGTTCTTAAGTAGTTTGCTGTAATTATGAGAAATCTGTAAATATGGCCTTAACCCAAATTATTTAAGTAGTTATTTAGCTTGCTTAGAGTGATATATCTTATAAAATCTAAGTTCATCTATTTGTTTATATGCAATGAAAACAATGTAAGACTTGCAGTATGCTATTCAAATTACTAAGTTAGAGAATACAAAGGGGAGTAACACAAAGCCGTTGCTTATTCCAATGCGTGTTAAGGAGCTTATGGAAAATTATAACTTGGATTACAAGAACTGATTTTCCGTCTTTGTAGTTTGCGCAGATTTGTTACAGAGGTTTACTACTTGGAACAAAGCCTATAGTTATTAAAGTTGTATCTGCAAACAAGCCAAACACAATATGAACATAATTTAAAAAAAAATCAGTCATTTATTATAATAATCATAATTAATTTTATTTATAGCTCATAAAGTTCTGACATTTTACAAACTTTAAAATGCTAAAAAACAAAGGTATTGTTGGAACCGGTATTAAAATAGTTTAATTTTATTACAAAGTATAAAGGAGGCTGACAACTGTAAGCAGCAAACTTTTCCTGGAATCTTTTGTCTGTTGTAAACCTAAATAACAAGGAATATGGGAAGAAGTAAATATTAAACAAAGGACGTGAATTCGCACAACAGCTTGACAGTAATTATACAAAACAACGCTCAAATAAGTACCCATAGCTTTTGTGCCTAGTGTCTTGTCTAATTTCATTTGTCTCGAATACATCAAGTATGAAATTTCAAGACACCAAAATGTGTCAGCAAGTAAAACCAAAAGTTTCTAAAGAGAAAAACCTAAAAATATACAGATATTAATACCAATTTACCCTAACCTACTATCCAAAAATCAAATGTTTAAATTTTATAACTGGTGATAAAACGTGTATTTTATAACAAAAAACGTAAAAAGTAAAATATTCAACATAGAAAGTCATAGTACTTTTGTAAAACGAAAATATTGTTAGTATACTTCTTAAAACGTCACATAATAAGTTAAAGTTATATTTCATTCCGAAATATAAAATGACAATGTGCTGATATCATTATTTTATTATGCGTATTATACAGGGTGTCCGGAAATGACGATGTAAAATTTTAAGCTATAATTCTACATACAAAAATATGAAAAAAGCTCATATTTAACATAGGTTCGCGAATGTTTTCATGAGGAATACAAATACACAAAAAGCAAACCCTCGTCATTGTGTTAAGTTTTCGGTTACTAAACCGACAAGACGCCCAGCTCGGGCAGTGCGCTTTCTCTGATATTTGTGGCATTATAAGTTCATGTCGGAGGGCGCAGGTATGCTTAGAAATTGGAATACCACTTAATTTCCATTTGCGCCGTGCTTCTTGTCTCTCGATCGACCGGCGCGCGATGCGACCCAACCTATTTTTTGCCCAACAGGAAGCTCGCGTCCCAATGATGTTTTACAAGTACCGTCGCGACACGTTTTTGACTAGCTACGTAACTGAATGCCAACAACTGCTTGAACAAATTATAACCCTTTTATAATTGACAACCCAAAAATAGCAGAGATTAAAATAGCATGCATATAGCATTTACCAACCTATTCTCTTTGCCGTGTTAATACACGTTTTCCTAACAACTATCTTCAAGAGTATGTAGCTTCGTATAGAAGCATTTGCGGACCTATGTTAATATAAATATTTTTTTATGTAGAATCATCCCTTAAAACTTGTCATCGTCAGTTCCTGACACCCTGCACAAGTTCGACAAACGCCAGCTACAATCAGCCGATTTACACAAAGAAAAAAGAGTATAAATTGTAAGTTAAAGAAAGAGAGAGAAAATGCCGTGCCGCATCAAACCATGTCCTTAGTGTCATAGCAACATAACCAAGTAAGCATATCATATTATGGTACTTACGAAACGATTATTTTTCTTAATCTTTTATTTATTAAGTTACTAATCTACTATGCAAAGATTAAGAAGCAATATTGTTCTAACATTACCTTTACAACTATATATAATTCTATGGTAAGGATACACAGTGGCGCTTCTAGTTTTTTTTCACTAGCTGCACTACACTACAATAGGCTCTGTTTTGCACCCACTACTCCTACACTAAATTGAAAAGCTTTTGGAGTCTCCTTTTTATCTAATTTTTGCTAATATGTAGATTTTCCTAAATCCAAAATTTATTGTTTAGCCAATTAAATACATCCTCACATGAAAACTCGGATTAGTCAAATCAAATAATTTTTTTGAGAAAGTCTCAAAAATCTCGACGTTTTGGTGGATCGTCTGGTTGCAAAGCTTGTAGCGCAATAAATTTGAAATTATGCATATTATGTTTATGTAGCATTCTACAAATTGAAGAGTGAGATATTCTTATATCTCATTCTCACCGCTGGATATTGAGGCATGAGGAAAGACTCAGTTATCTAGTTGTATAATTTAATAACCAAAGCAAGTATCAATTCAAAGTAAAGGAAGTACGGTTTACAATATTTTAATTTATCTTCGGTGCATCGAGGCTACAAATCCGCATGGAAACAAAAAAAGACAGTTTAATTCTAAAACGTATCTCCAACCCCCAAGAATAATTTCCAAAAATATACGCCGTCTACAACGCCAAGACTAATTTCCGAGAACATCCGCCGAGGTAAAGCAAGCGTGCGTGACTGAGCGCAGGGTTTGAAACAGCATGACAGAATGTTACTGTGTACGAGAAAGAAGGATGATATATCGCAAGCATTTAAATAACCGATGCAAAGAGCTAATATCTTCTCTAAGAAGCTATTTTCAGAAAGACCTTAACAACAATGGCCTACTGTTACCGCTGACAGCAGTGCAGAAAAGTAAGTTTAAAGAGTATGTTAACGTCTAGATATTTTATTTCTACTTTACTAATTTTTAGCGTGTAGCAGCTGCCCTAAATTAAATAATATCTCCACTGTAAGCGCAATTTCAACAACAGTTAAGAAAAATAGATTATTAGAATCACCTTAAAACAAACGTTCCAATTCAAAGATAGTTGTAAATGTGTCAAGATTGTATATATATTTATATATAAGTTCTATCCGTGACACTATTTATGGAATGTACGAAACAAGTAAGTTGTATTATTTAAAAATTATAATATTTTACATCGGTTATTCATAAGCTGTAACTTTTTTTTAGAACATTATGTAACTTTAAGTTAGAAATTAAAAGACAGAGAACTGTTTGATGGTTGTATTAACTCTTTAAGAGGCCTCTTCAAGAAAATAGGCTTCGGATGGTAAAAAGATGAACTGAGGCGAGGGCTTATGGAACTTTCCTATGTAGCTTTCAAACGACTGGTATTTTTGAAAGAACATAACATTAGAGAAAAAGAAGCATTCTTGTACCAATTCGTTTTCTTGGATGAAACATGGATTTTTCAAAATGGTACCATTGGTCGATCTTGACAAGATGAAAATAAAAGAAGTGTTAGATCCACTAAAGTTGATGGTAAAAGGTATTATGCAGTAAGCAAATATATAAACTATGGGAAATTTGTTGATTTATCTTGTTTTTATGAAAAGAAAAACTGTAATTCCCTCACTCGGATATTTTGGTTACAAGCTGGCAACATTGTCGATAACTGACGTCACTTAAAGGGTATGACGTGCATCGGTTTTATTTTGCATCAACTATATGTCTTATCGCCATTTCCAAAATTTCAGCACGATATTTATATTCGTTTTCTAGATTCCTCTAACGTACCATCGAGTTTACCAATGCTCTTAATATTAGCTCTTAGTACTAGCAAAGCCCCAGAGTTGGCTGTAACACCTATTTATATAGAACCAATTATTGACAGTTCGGAGTTATTTTCTAAAAGCCAATACATTTTTTTTTGTAACTTAGAAAACTATGACAACATTTACGTTGTTAATAAAACGTTTAAAAATTGATTAAATGGTTGCAGATTTATTCCCTTTTCCACCCAATATTCTCGAAGTATGAAAATATTTCAAAATGTTAAATAAATACATTAAATGATTTTGCCATAATGTTCAGTAATATCAGACCATTAGAATCATGAAAAGTTTCTGATAATAAATTTTGCTTTCGGTAAATGCTTTCAATTACTTACTGAAGATGAAAGATATAAAGCTGTAAAAATTTGTCGGGCCGAGAACTTTTAAATGGAAAATTAATTAGTCAAAGTTTTAATTGGGTAAACACTTCAAAAATAATGACTGGATAAATTAGTAAAATTACAACGAATTTCTGTAAGTATTTTCTTAATTGATTAGTTTGTCACTTTTACAGGTTAATCGTTAGATTTAATTTCTGCATTATTTTTTTTTTATTATTTATTTCCGTCTGACAGTACAAGAAGATAGTAAACTCAATGTAAACAAATGTTTTTATTTTCTTTGCGATTATCAAAAACTGGGAAACCCATACAAGTATTCTCTTTTCTAAACAAAGTTAAAAATGGTTTAGCAAGTTAAAGATCCTGTAAATTACACGATAATATCTTTTATATCCGCTTTATAACTAAAAGGAAAATTAATGGGTTCCGGCGTCCTAAATACAATTAACATTGACGCCTAATCATAAAAGCGAATGTAATTACTTTTTAAATTCATTATTTTTACCCTTTTTTTCGCTAATTACAAAATAAAGTTTAATTAGATTTTAATATATTTACGTAAACGGGGCTTTTTTGCTGGGTAACAACAACTTTGGATATATACAAAGAAATATGTTTTTAAAGGCAAGGATCCCATATAGTTATTTTAACCTGGTATTTGAACCTAATTTATCCCCCTGATCTGGGCCATTAAATTCGTCTATGTAGAACCATGTATGCAATAATAACATTTTACCTATCTTTGAAAGGTGGAAAGTTGACGTTTTCTGACTTTCACTTTCCACCCGAGTGGAAAGTAAAATTATTATTTTTTTTCAATTCTCTCAAAATCAATATCTCAAAATAATATACGAACACACCAACATAGACACTGTAATACGCTCACACTCATTACACAAATTTAAAAACAATGAATGTTTATTTTTTAAATGAATTATAATGACATTTACAAAAAACAAAAAATTAGCATGGTCTATGTTTTACTTATTTAAATTAATTATTAAATTGGCATTATTGTAGGCAGCCTGTTCAAACCTTGCTGAATTTCTTTTTTTAATATGAAGTAAAAGTAGTATTAGTAAAATTTGAACTTGGCTATGAAATCAATTTTGAAGTATTAGCTTGAGTAGCTACAGAACTATCTATGTATCCCTCAGCTCCTGTGCTAGATTTCCAGCTTCCTAACCGCTTAATTTGCATGAGGTCGCCACCGTTATTTGCGGGCAAAGTAGCCGCTGTTCTTCTGGAACAGTGGCCAGTAAAACTTTCAATATTCAGCATCAGAAAGGCTGCAATTTTTTTTGGAAACTGACTTCCAGTGTTGTGCCCAATAAATTGTTTACTAATTTTTCCATATCTGATTTGTGGGAAAAGCTTTCCATCCTGTATACTTTACGTATTTTTCGACTTGTGTCCTTTGTTTTGCTTTTTTAAAAATACCAATAGCTTTGCGTGTTTAGATATGTCTACTTTTTCCCTAATTAATAGAATGGTCTTTAGCATTGAACATACTGACCAAAGCGTTAATATCTTCTGTGTCTCGGCATTTTCGGTAAAATAAGCTAGTAACGCCGATTCAGAACCAGGATTTTGAACTTTTTTTTCGTACACCACTCTTTAAAACTGTTATATGCCTTGTCATATCTCGGGCGGCTTTTAGTTGACAGAAGATCTTCTTCTACTATTTTTGCTGCTTCCCGAATTTTTGGTGGAGTAGCAGAAAACTCAGATTCCTCATCTGATAGCAGTTTTTTCGATGTTTTGCGAACTTTTTAATAATAAAAGGAACGGTGGAGGCAGAATCTGTTGGAATTAAAGATTTTCCAGAGTTGTTCTTTGCGTTGATATAAATATATTTTCAGGTTCAGTTCAGG
The DNA here is from genome assembly GCA_963920685.1 of Polydrusus tereticollis. Taxonomy (NCBI): domain Eukaryota; kingdom Metazoa; phylum Arthropoda; class Insecta; order Coleoptera; family Curculionidae; genus Polydrusus; species Polydrusus tereticollis. The sequence goes on from OY987331.1 coordinate 5,312,575, forward strand.
TTAGTGGCGGACAAGCATCTTATAAATATTCGTATCTAACATAAAGTTACATGTTTGTTTAAGCGAAATAGTTGTTTTTCACATTTTAAGCTAATCAAATCCTACCCTGTCTGTGAAATAAAATACATTAGTTTCAGTAGCTATTGCTCGCCTTTAATGTCTAGCGCAGCAGCTTTTAGCTAATTACAAAATATAAAATTTGATTACATTTTCATATATTTACGAAAACGGAGACTTCTTTGTCTGAGGATACCGTCTAGGGATAAGCAAATACATAACTATCATTTATTTTTAATATAATTAATTTTGTTTGTTTTACGATATTGCTACTTTTAACTAAACTATACTCTGCTTTTAATGGTAGACAGCACAGCGAACGGCCATTAGTCGTAAAATCGCAATAAATTATTGGCGTGACAAGAACAGGTACCTAATTTTAAGTTACACAGGTACCTTATTTCATAGTAGAATATTTCCAATGTATTTTAATTTTCAACGTGCTATCGAAAGTTTGTGGGTCTATCATAAAAATGGTGAATAACACCGCTCAACACCAAAAATGTTTCGGGCTTAAAAATAGCTATTTCCGAAGTATCTTGTCTTGCTATAATCTATCTTTAAATGATGTGAAGTAATAAATCAATCAAAACCATCTACTTCATTGGCGTGCAAGATTTTTCGGCATGTATAGATTTAAACAGACTTGAATTTTTAAATTTGTACCTACAGAATTAGTACAAGTATCGACATTAAATTCAAGTTTTATTTTCAAATATATATTTTAATATTAAAGTTTTTAAGTTTAAAATTATGTATAGCGGTACCATTTACCTGGAATTTTAGAAAGCAATTCTATCAAAACTAATTAGAGTATAGGTACTTATATCGTTTCTGCTCTAATCATTTTATTTCTTTTTTGTTAATCCTGGTTACCTGTTTGCTAATAACTTTGTGGTTATTATGCCGATGGGTGCCTCTATTGGAATAATACATCTATTTATATCTATACATACCTACCTTGAGTGCTTGTTTCTCAGTAAAACTAGTCAAAGTGTGAAGTGTTAGTGTTCTTTTAACTAATAATGGAAAATTTTCAAAATTTTTCATATTTAGTTGTTAGTCAATTGCCTAAGCGCCCGAGAGTCGATCCATGTACAGTAAAAGAAAAAAAAAATAATTCGTAACTGTAACGATCCTACTAAAAATAAGAATGAGGATTTGAGCGTCGACAATGCAGTGCAATTTACAGCAGATATGCTTAACGTTGGGAAAACAACAATATATAAACTTTTAAAAGAAGAAAAAAGTGTTGGCGTCAATCCTCCAAAAACTTCTCCAGGACGACAAAACTTGAGCTGGATGACGTTTTAATGCAAAGAATAAGGCGAAAAATTCATAGTTTCTCTTTAAAAAAAGAAATTCCTACGCTGGACAAAATTTTGTCTTCATCTATGTACAGAAATACGCTATGGAAATTATTTAAAAAAATGGGTTTTCGGTGGAAAAAACATAATAGGCAATCGATTTTAATAGACAGAAGCGATATCGTCTGTTGGAGAAAAAATTACTTAAGAAGCATCCGAAAGCCATAAAAGAAAACAAAAAAATATTCCACCTAGACGAAGGCAAGCTTTCTTGGAAGGATTGTTCACAGGATTAAGACAGCCATCTCGAAAAGGACATTGACTTAAGGGTGCTCTACTGATGTTACAATCTAAAAATATAGCTGACTATCACGAAGATATAAATACCGACGTCTTTGAAGAATGGTTCCAGCAAATGTTGGATCCCAAAAGATGCAATAATTGTATTAGATAATGCAAGTTATCACTCTAGGCTGACGCAAAAATTACCGACAAGTGCGTGGCGTAAAACTGAAATAACAGAATGGTTAAGTTCAAGACAAATAAAATTTCCATTAGACTCCCTAAAAAAAGAACTATATAGTCGATGAAATGGCAAGGTTACGAGGAATATCTGTGCTCAGACTCCCTCCTTATTACTGGGAATTAAACCTGATCGAACATATAGGAAGGAGCTCAAATAAAGACAGATGTCGCCAGAAATAACACGACCTATAAAATGGTGAATTTAAAAAGACTCTTTAATGAAGCTATGGTATCGATCATGTGATAGAAGAAGAAGCTAAAATGTGGCAAGTAGATATAATAATCGAAGAAATGGTTGAACCGATTATTATAAACGATGCTAATAAAAGTTCATCTTCCGAATCGGACTATGATTAAGCCATACCGACAAAGTATTATTCGATTTTTGAAAATGCTTTGTTTGTAAGATTCTATATTATTATTATATTTTGTTTTTGTATGTTATAAGTACCTACGAATATACTATATTACAATTTTAGGAGAATAGGAATGTTTAAGATTTTTAATTTGAAAATTTCCCCAATACACGCTTCTGGTAAAACAGTAACTTACACGCCAAATATTTTTAAAAAATGGCGCAAAGTAGGTTTTTTATCATGCCATAAAATCTAAAAAGCAATATTTTAAAACGCTCTTAAATATGGTCGATTAGTAAAGAAAAATTTACATATCTACAAAATTCGACCATTGACTTAATCGACATAAAAATAATCGTAACTCGAGAGACAGACAGATTATGAGTTATTTTGGTCCTTACAACTAAATTACAGGTGTGATTATAGAGGTATTTACATCTAAGTAATAAAATTAAGAAAATGATATTGTGCATTATAATCATTGGTTTTTCCGTTCATAATTATTGACAGTGTTTATTGTATATTTATCCTAAGTTATTAGACTATTAAGTATTAGATTGGCACCTGAAGGTATTTCAATTCGATTATTAACAACATTACATCGATTTTTTAAGGCTTTCTTGATTGCTAATGTTTCTAATAGGTTGAGTTTTCTACCCTTGTGTTGAGTATATATCACTTTAGTTGTACCTTTGGCCAATACCTTAAAATTAAGGACCAAAACCCATAATCTGTGTGTCAATTCACTTCATCTCCCTAATTTTATTTTAATGACATGTTGACATGTTTACCATTACTATTACTTAGATATTAACTTTGTAACTACACGTAGAATTTAGTATTGTCTTGTACTCCTTCGATAATAATCCGCAAGGGTCGAAACACGTGTCAGGCAACTGAATTATAATTGTGAAATATAACAAGTAGGTAAGACTTTAGTTTCCTCTACCATGGAATATCCATTTCACCAAGCATGTAGCCCATCACAAATCAATTATAGATAATATTACGACCGTGTCGATCTAAACAAAGTTAAAACTACCTGCATTGTACTGAAAAGATTCAGCCTCACAATAGTATGTTTACACTGTAACCCAAAATTTGTATTTTGCATTCATAATGAGGGTTACTTGCTGTCAAGCAATAGGAAATACAGTGTCCAAGAAATACCGTTTCAAAAAGCATTCAAATAATTGTATAGACCTTTCTGCTAAGTAATCCAACCCTGTATGTAAGACAAATAGCATTAGTTTTAGTAAGTTTTGTTTCCGTTTAAATTAAGTTAAGGCCAGTTTAATCTCTAGCTTTGTAACTCTCGAAGCAATTAAGGGATTACTTGATGCCCAGGCACGTGGTCTAATATCATGACAGAAATGTACGTACTTTGGGAAACATCTGGGACTCGAATATATTTTCCCGGCAAAATAGATAAAGGGCTTTGCATATATCTTAAGAAAATCGACCCTCTGTACTAGTCCCCATTCATGAAATGGGAACTAGTATAGAGATTCAATGAACGATGATAATTATTAAATTAGTTGCAAATGGTGCATAACGCTAGGTTGGTCACAGGTTTATTACTTTCATTGTTATCTGTTCCTGCGTCCATCACATGTACCGTGTGATCCACTTCTCGTGTCCACATTTTAGTTTGACATTATAACGTTGGTTCAAGAGTTAAAGAAAAAGTTAAATACACAAATTTCTTGCATTGACGTAAAACTTTTATCTGTTCATTTTTTATATATACCTACAAGGTGTTTCGTTTTCCCCGTCCAGGCATCAACTTTCTTATTTGAAATGGAATATATTGATAGGTATTTAGATTCCCTTTAAAATTTTATGTGAATTTTGTATAACCTTTAATATGCCTATTTCTAATCGTTTAGTCAATATTTAATTTTTTTTAGGTAAAAGAATATACACCCCAAATGCTATTTTATAAGTTTTTTAGGGTTAAATTTCCGAGTTACCTGTTACCGGCCTCACCTGTTGATATGTCTTTTTTGAATATTGTCTAACGTCACAATATTCCTTCGTTGTCAAAATCAAAATGAACTTTATTGAAGAACAGAGGTGCCAAATGGTATATCGACGAAAGTTTCCCAATTAGAGAGTACCTTCTAAAAAAACGATTAGAAGAAACTATACCTAAAATAAACGAAGTTCCTTGGAAATATAAAAAAAGTCAGGACCAGACTTGTGAGAACCGAGGAACAGGCGGAAATATGTTTGGGGATATTTGAACGCATATCCTAATACATCAATAAGAACTTCTATTGATAACATTGGATACTCCTATGGAACGATTTCGAGAACTCTTCACGATTTCGGGTATAAGCCGTTCAAAATAATGCCGGTTCAAAAATTGCAACAACGACATTTCCCAAGACGTCTTCAATTCTGCAGAGATTTGTTAGGTAAAATCGAAGAAAATCCCCAATTTCTTAATAATATTTTATGGACTGATGAGAGCTGCTTTCTCGCCGCATACACCATAGACAAAATACTCGTCACTGGTCCATAGAAAATCCACATGTGATACGAGAAGTTAGACACCAAGGATGGCAGTCCATAAATGTCTGGTGTGGGTTTTTTGGTTCTAAAATAATTGGACCGTTATTTCATAGAGCCTCGTTAAAGAGGCCCTAGATACCTTAATTTTCTTCAAAACGATTAAGATAGTTTAATGGAAAATCTTCCTTTAAACGAGGTAGCAGCTATTGTGTGGCAGCAGGATGGGGCTCCCCCGCATAATATTCGGGAAGTTAGCGATTATTTGAACCAAAATTATATCGAATGGATTGGAAGGAATGGAACAGTCCTGATATTACCCCAATGGACAACTTTTTTTGGGGTCACATTAAAAACGAGGTATATAAAACTCTATGCAGTGATTTAAATGAGATTATATTTAATGTTAGAAGATTGGTAAACGATGTACGAGAAACACCTGAAGTATTCGTAAATGTAAAGAATTATTTCTTGAGAGCAATCCATCGTTGTATTGAAAATATTGGAAGCCATTGTCAACCATTTATGTAAATATTTGTAGTTGTAATTGTAATATTTTTGTTCGAATAAATATCCATTAAATTATTAACAAATAAATATTGGCTAAACGATAAGAAATAGGCATATTAAAGGTTATACAAAATTCACATATAATTTTAAAGGGAATCTAAATACCTATCAATATACAGGGTGTTCCATTTAAAATAAAAAAGTTGATGCCTGGACGGGGAAAACGAAACACCCTGTGTATATAAAAAAATGAACATATAAGAATTTTACGTCAATGCAAGAAATTTATGTATTTAACTTTTTTCTTTATCTCTTAAGACAACGTTATAATATCAAATTAAAATGTGGACACGATAAGTGGCACCCACTGTAAAATAATTATTGAGGTATAAATTAACTCTATTACCTACTTCTCATACTATCACTTTCCACAGATTAAGGCGTTGCCTAAAGTTGAAGATTAATCCCATACTAATGCGTCTAAAATAAATGGATGTAGAACTTTGGTAAAGTGTAATTCAAGTATAATCATTTGTCTCATACATGTATATATTAAGTAATGGGGCGAATTTTCCTCTTTAAAAGGGGATTATCAAAGTTTTATTACAAAGCCAGGCATTTATATGGTAGCATTAGTTGAAATTTGGATACACGGCGAGATAACAGGCAGCCGGAAGCTTTCGCGGGTTGGCTTGAAACAGGAAAGCAAAAGTATCTTCTTGACTGTATAATATGAAAAACTTCAGATTCTACAAAGTTAAGTATTTACCTATAAAACTGTATTTTCATATTCAAGCTGTACACTTGATACGTTATCGTCAAAATCTTGATAAATTCAAGATCTTGTTCTAATTTCAAGACAAGAGATATAATCAAAAAATCAAGACAAGACAAGAAATGTTATGTCAATGGCAAGATTTATTTTTAAGATTTCAAGAAATCTTGATCAAGGGTTATAAAACTTGAAATAGACTAACTTATTTTTATTTAAAGAGATAGACCCGTAGTTCAAAAAGCAAAGTTTTAGATAATAGCTCAACTTAATGTATATTATGTATTTATATGCTGCTATATTAATTGTCCTACTCGAACAAATAGTTCGCTCTTTAAATTGGGAGTGGGCCTCGACGTTCTATCTCCAGGGTGTTGCCGGTTCTACAAAGTTTTCGTATAGGTAGGAGGAACGTAGGGGTTAAATTTTTATTTTTTTTGTTTAACAACAGTTAAATTCCCTTTTATTATAATATTCATGAATGGCTTGTTAATTCTTTCTTTGACATTGAAAATTAACTGTAGTGTTGCCAGTTGGGAAGTTACTTCAGAAAAACCTATTTTCTCAAATAGCCCTGCATTTCTATACCAAATTTTAATATTGATGACGATAACAAAACTAGAGAGTAAACTATGTTGATAAGAATAGCAGTTTTCAAGCTATTGCTGTTTTATTGCTAATCAATTCTAAAGTAAATTTAGTTTTATCTCGCAATCTCAATATGGATTTAATTAAAATTTAAGCGCCAATAGCTTGTAAACTGCAATTCTAACCCAAATTTTTTATTCTTGTATTAGCTTCCACACTGGCAAACTAATTATTTCCAGCAATTAGTTTCCTCATCTTTCTTATTTGGACTATTATCCTAAAATTCGCTTTTGGAACTGTGGGTCCACCTTCTTAAATAAAAAAGTTACCCTATGTCAGGGTTAAAAAAGATAACATTGATTATACAAAATTTCTCTCATGAATGAAATATACCTAATCACAAAACATTTGAACGCAAATACGCGTAGATGTATATAGGAACGTAATAAAAAAAAATTTAAGTCGTCTATCTGATGGGGTTTCCATTACCTTATTTTAGATTTCGAAAAACCATTTGGAACATTTCTTAATTGTTTTTGCCCTCTGATTGTCATACTACATTATATAAACACCAAAAAACACTCGCGAGTTGTGGTTCGCATCTTCTTGCCGATCGCCATTTTGCGAAGAGAAGAAAGTCTTACGGTATTGCCACTATGCATACTTATTTCGTAGGACTGGATTTAATCTTATAATTTTATAACTTAACACCATCTTCAAACTAAACACACAAACTGGATTTTAAAACCTTTAATAATTTAAGTTTTATTTATAATTATTATTATTATTATAATTATTAAGTAAATAGATATATTTTGTGTGAGGAAAAAGCCTTTTATTTCAACTGACATATTTTGAACCACGCAACCTATGAGAAATACAGTAAACAATTTATGTTTGACGCAAGCAAATAAAGGCGGCGTCAACAGGAGAAACTGATGTTGCTGGGGTTGCAAGAAAGCCATTTTTGACAACGAGGGGTAAATCCTTTCATGTCTTTTCCACCAATCTACTAAGTCTTCGGCTTCGAAATTTTCTGCTTTGGGTTCATTGAGGTATTTCCGAATCTCTCGTCTCCACATTTCCGAGTTATATATTATGCTGTCATCTCTTTTATAGATGGAAGTAATATCTATATCAAACTCCTTATTAATTAATAGGGGTTCTTCTTCTGTAGAAGTTGGCAACGCCATTGAACTCTTCATGCCACTGTCGTCGCCGTTGTTACAGAAGTAGTTTGACTTAAAAATTACTTCAAAGTTCTCTACTGCTTTACATATAAGAAACTGACAAATTCTACTTATTAGTTCATTCCTGGTCTGAAATTTTCAAAGGAAGGCAGACGATGTTATCGCAACTCCATGTCAGCATTACTAACGTTGAATTCCGGAAAATATCCCCATTTCCAACGGGGAATCCCCGATTAAACCTCGGAAATAACCAAGACACGATTTTTTCGTCTCTTCATTGTGTTTCTCATAACAATACAAAAAGTAGCCACTTAAGACAAGATTTCTGGTCTCTCCGATCACTAGTTAATACCAAGAGTAGCAGTGCCCTGAATTAATAGCAACCCGCCGTTTAGCAGCGCATTTAATAATCATCGAAATTTTACTTTGGCTGTATTCAAATGGAATCTAGAAACAGCACACTAAAAAATATAAGCAATATCCTGACCATGTAGTACCCGTTTAAAAACACAGTTTTAACTGAGAAATCCATGAATGCGATGCTGATAATTACGGTCCAGCCTTTTGGAGTGTAAGCCATAACAAACTTATTTACATGCATAGGTACACTGCCTGCAGAACAATACATTTCTTGGTCCGCTTCGGTTCAATAAAAACAGGAACTGGCTTTCTTGCTGCGAAACTCACCATTGTTTTGATAAAGCAAAGCAAAATGTGGTTTTTAACTACGCAGGCTTATAGTTACTTAACATATATATACTACAGTAGTAATAATAATAATAATAATAATAAAGGCTTTTTATTAATACGTAACAATAACAACAACAAAAAGAAAAATACAAAAGGTGGCTAGAACCAGCATAGCTGTTCATCTAACCACCAGACAATTACATTTGAAAGTTTAACAATAATGTCGAACCAAAAAATAATTACCTTAAGTAATTTCAAAAGTAAAAAAAAAAAACGACCAAACTACCCATGATCCGGAATTGGCCGAAAAAGCGCAAATATTGGATTTATCTTAAAATAGACAAGAAAAACAAAAACATAAAATATAAAAATATAACGTAAGTAAAAGTTTGCTAGAAAACAATTCAGCCGCTCTCACTTATTACGCACTTTTTAAGATGATTCTTAAAGCTGTTTACAGATGAACATGATTTAATTATAGGTGGTAAGTTATTATATGTTTTAATAGCGTTATACGTAAAGGAGCGCTGGAAGGCGGCAGTGCTGTGTCTGGGAATCTGGAAAAGTTCATTGTATCGCGTACCCCTGTTGTGAATATGGCGACCTCTAACAAGTTTTTCATAGATCAAATTAAAGAGCTTTAAAATTGAAATTAAAAAACTCCTGGCTTCTAAAGCATATTATACTGTGACCGAATTTTTAAATGACAGTTTTTAAATGTGTGTTTGTTTGTTTAGTGAAATGTTAATAAAATTTATTTTAAATTTATTTTTTTTTACTGTTTTAATTGACGTGTACATCCATTGTAATGGCTTACGTATGAATAAAGGATTTATTATTATTATTATTATTATTATACAGGTTCTTTAAATTTGTTTATTGTATACACCAAAGTACCCAAATGAATTCGATATCTTTCAGCCAAGGAAAACCACCCAGAAGCAAGAAATGATGGAGTTATTTGGTCAAATTTTCTTAGAACGTAGCAAAACCTAATGCATGAATTTTGTAGTTAGATAGATAGTAGATAGCTCTCTATAAACTTTAATGATGAGTTACTTAGGCCATAGAATTTTAGTTTCGTTAGCAAAATAGAATGATTCAAAGTATCAAACGCCTTACTGCAATCAAGTAAAGTTAAGCAGGAATTTTTTCCTTCATCCCTTCATCAAATCAGAAGGTCATCTGTTATATTAAGAAGCGCGGTTGTAGTGCTATGAGCTTTTCGAAAGCCGGATTGTGTAGAAGGTAATACCTTACTGTGTAAAAAATGTTGGTTCAATTGTTCATTAGCTATTTTCTCTAAAATTTTAGACATACAACATAATATACTTATTGGACGAAAATCTGAATGCGATAGAGGGTTGTTATTTTTAGTAGATGCTTTACATCCTCATCCTCAATCTGTTCTGATACATTTCCAAATCGAAGTATGCCGCATAAAGGAACCATTGAAAGGGTTGATATTTCTAAAATCACTTTAATGCAAGAATATTAAAAATGTGAAAGATTTGCTTCTTCTTGTCTACTTCAGCAGATTTTCGAAATGGGTACCCTGTACCTCTATACATTTCCTTAGTAGACGGATGTTTTCTCCTAACTAGCCCAGGTAAGTTTACGTCAGGAGCCCAACGAGTTGCAAAATAATAAATTAAAATATGTCAAGCATTTAAAATTATGGCATATGTCCCCTAACTCCACTCTCTGCATTTCAGATTAAATTTCGATTATAAACAAGTCGATAATTATTTTTTTCTTTGTAAGTACGCCATTCTAGAAAATACTCAAAGTTCCTAATGTCTGGTTCCTTCATTAATCATAGTAAATTTTGAAACATTAACAACAAAAGGGTACGATGAAAGGAAAGGTCTTTTGTAATGATTTATTATCTGTTCCGGTTGTTAACATCATAAAAACCACTTAAGATAAAAAGAAAAATTATTTAGTGTTTTTCTTTTGGGGATAATTTATAACTGGTTATTGTTATGTTTTTGATTGTTTTGTGCTAGAAATAAAAAAAGAGTTGAGGCAACAAATTGATTTCCAAAATAGTTTCACAATAACATAGGGGGCTAGTTAGGATCAGCAAATTATAATTAAAATCTCACATGTTGTAGTGAAACCAAAAACAAGCCTTGTATTGTCATTATGTGAAAGATCCCGTCTATTATACTGACAAACAATGATATATTCATTGGCAACTTTTGGAACAACAGTATCTTTGTAATTCCGGTTAGTTATGCGTAAATAAAGGTATTGATAATAAAATTGATTGTGGAGTACATCAAGGTTCCGTTCTTGGTTCTTTGCTATTTTTATTCTGTTGCGGAAATTTTTATAAATGGCAAATTTACCATGATTGCTGATGATACAACAATGCTTTGGCATAGTAAATATTGTAATGAATTAATTAAAATATTTAATGAAGATTTAATAAAAATTAAAAAGTGGTGTGACTACTTTCCTTATATCACTAAATTCAACATACTAACTTCTAAATGTTCACTTAATAATATTCTTTTTGACAATCTAATAATTAGCAAATTAGCAAGCCTGCATTTAAAAAATTTTAAGGAATTTACATTACTGAAAATCTTTCTTTTAGTGGGCATATAGAAAAGTTATGTAAAAAACTAGCTTCAGGTTGTTATGCTCTGAAAGTACTTTCTGATGAAGTAAATGATACAGTTCCCTGAAATGTTTATTTTGCTTCTGAGATATGGAATTTGCTTCTGGGAAAATGCATGTGAATTCTATTTTCATTTTACAAAAAAGAGCTATCAGTTATTTGTGCAAAGCAAGATCTAGAGAAAAAAAATTTCAACACTTTAATTTTTATATTAGAAACCGAAAACATAAATATAATATTAATTTACCTACTTGTAATACAAGTCAAAACTTACACACACTCTGTATATATGATTACCTATTTATTCTTCAAGTTCTGTAAAGAAATCTATAATTTATGATTCTAATTTTTTTTTAAAATACCTTTCAGTTTATATTAAAAAAATGAGAAATTTTAAAATATTTAAAAAACTGTTAAAAATGTATTATTGAAAAAAGCTTATTAAACTATAAATGGATATTTTGACGATAATCTGTCATAATTATTGCTATTTTTTGCGCTGGGGCAGTTCTACGCCTATTTAGTCGGTACTGTTCAGTTAGGAGTGATATCATCATCGTAACGGATCTAATTCTCTATTAGTTTTATGGGCTGCATGGTCTTTGCGCTACGATACCATTGCATTGATATCCTGCATCCCGATTTTCATAGTTAAGGGTCTGCTCTGATTATAATCCTGTCAGAGGTGTAAACAATACTAAGTATATCTCAACAAATCATGGAAATAACAGGTTGCCTTTAAAACCAATAAACCGCAAATTTTCCCGCATTAATAATAAATAAAATCCGAAATCAGTCTTCAAAATTTCCGTCCGCGTCTGGTTTACAGAAAGTAATGGCAAAGCTAAAAGTGATAAAGGCAGCTCTTAGGCCTTAGAGCACCCACCTTCTTTTTCGTTATCCCGTTTCTCTTTTAACCTCGTCGTATATATAGTATGGCTTGACTTGGATAATCAATTAGATATAAGTGAGAAAAGCCGTTCGATAATGGTGGGAGTATTTGTTGTGCCTTCCGGTCTTTGTTTTAAGCAGAATAAATTATTAATATCTTGGGTTAGTTGTATCCATGTAGGTGTGATTTGATTTTTTTTATTATTCTATTAAAAGAAATTAAAGAATTATATTAAAATAAAATAAACTAAACGCTTGAGACGTCTCTAAGTTTATAAAAATGAAAACAATTACAACGCGTAACGCGTGTACACATTCATCTTACAATGCTACGCTAATGACGAACAATCAGCACACGCCTAGAAACCAAACGCTTCTCAGGTGCACAGCACACTAATTTTGGGTAATTAGATTAAATTATAATTTATTAAGATATTCCACAACAGAAATCATAATAATTGATTGATTGATCTAATAAAAATTTAAATACTTTTTTATTCGCATTCTTTCAGTAGCTACAGATAAACGTGTCGAGCTATATACACAAACGTAGTTGAAGGCGATATTCCAACAGTGCAGGTTTTCTCATTGAAACCGGCAGTGTTCCCAGACTTCAACCTACTGATCAACTGATTTCATTCTAAAATCTACTTAAAAATGGAAAATTACCACCACTTCTTAATGTACTTATATAATAATAATAATAAATGTCTTTATTTCTGCATACACCGATACTTCATCAACAATCCCATACAAAAGAAATTAAAAAATGTTCCGAAAAAGGCGAAGCTCAGAATACTAGAATACCTCCTGATAAAACTAAAAACTAACGCTAACATATTAACATAACTGGTGGTGTAAAGGTGGCTTAAACGGTAGTAGCAATTGTATACACATTAAAGAATCAATTCCACCGTTTACCTGTAACTGTGCCTCTAATGTTAATAAATGTTTGCGTTGCTCATAAAGCTAATAGTTAGAGCCGCGGTGACAAAAATGCCTTGGAACTCCCAAACGGATGAAAAGCACGTTTTTGTATAGTTCGAGTGTCGTTCTCGAAATCCGTGTTGTCGAGTAGGGGTCTGGCGCTCGGCGGTAAGCGGCTATAATATTTTTTCAAATTTTGACCCGCGGTTAAAAAAAACATTTCCCAAACGGATGAAAATTACTGGAGGGCATCTAGGCAAGCCCCCAATTACCAGAAAAATATTCTCATCCGATTTGATCCTTGCCGTAACCTCCAGTACAATTAAATGGACCCAAACTCCGAAATTAAAAAAAAAAATCAGCCGCATGCATGCAACCGGACTGAAATGAATCGTTATTATTTATGTTATTAAAAAAAAAAGTTTTCATCCAAAATGAGCCTGGCTAAACTATGCCAAATAACAAAAAACCTCGCCAGCACGCGTGATTTTGATCCCGGAGTTCTTCGTAAATTTTCTGCGATATTTAGATGGAAGTTTCGTAAACTTATTTGTCTCTGGTTTAAAAATATAAAAAAAAATTATATGCTCCCGAGAGGCGGTAAAATGTTGAGTGACTATTCAATGGTAAGTAATTTTTTTTTTAGATTTGTAATTGAAAGCACGAAAACGTATATTTTCGTGAAAATTGGCTGATTATCAGCCCGCTCCCGCTTTTCTATCTTCCTCATCGTTCCTGAACCCTGGGCAACCTTCATTAATCACCCCCAAATATAATGAACCCACGACTCATTTTCCATCACTGGTTAGAAAGTTATGGGCGGTTTTTGATTTTGCAAATCGAATAATTTTTTTAACCTATTTCCATAATATGAGTGTAGTAACATTGCCAACTAGTAAGCATACAGTAACCACATATTTTGGGCTGTCAGAGGAAGCTTCTGAACCAGTTTGGTGATAAATAAATCAAAACTCTCCTTCTGACAGCCGAAAAACGTCCTGCGCGCATGTATGCCGGCTGCCAGGAGAAGAGTTTTGATTTATTTATCACCAAACTGGTTCAGAAGCTTCCTCTGACATCCCGAAATATTTGTATATACTTTGGTAGCAATCGGAGCAATAGGAAAAACTAGAGGCGCTTGGATGTAAGCGCGACGAGAGCTGAAATTCCAATGAACCTGCAGCCAGAAGCAGAGTTTCCATCGGAATGGCACCAAACTGCATCAGAACCTTCATCTGATATCCGAAAATATGTGGCTATTTATATACTTTGGTATCAATCGGAGCAACCGAAAAACGAGACGCTTGGACGATAGCTGAAATTCCAATGATCCTGCTGTCAGAAGCAGATTTTTGCTTGAGGAGTCACCAGGATGGGAAAGAACCGTCTTCTAATATTAATCTAGTTAAAATCCGAATCTCTAACACAAAATATAAAGCGACTATAATAACCAAATTTCATCCACGAGCAAAGCGAGTCAAACCCTACTAAAGATATACTAGCTAAAATGTGGGTGAAGTATGCGTTTGTCGCGTTCATACGGTCTAAAAGTCAGAGTTTTCACTTCATAATCGTCAAATCAGAGGAAAATATTCTTATCAATGTTTTGGACAATAATATACAATTTGATTGTAATCGGCATTTCTACTTTAAAGATTGAACATTCGGATCCTGGAGTTTCCGGTGATAATGAATATATCGGAGCAAGTTCAAGTTGGCCGCAATAAATTTGGATGAAAATAATTTTTCGATGTTCTGTAGGTGTCAAAGAACCTGTGTGCAAATTATCATCCATGTGGGAATTACTTTATCAAATTTTGCCCACTTAAATTTTGAAAAACTGTTATAAAGCGATGGCGACACATGGAGCAAAAAATTTTTTTTTACATATTCTCAGACACGAACTCTAGCTCCCTGCTAAATATCAAGTTTAAATGAGCAAATTTTTTTTCACCCCTTTTTTCCATTTTTTTGAGCTCCTGGAAGAGCTCGTTGCAAAGATCAAATCGGATGAAAATATTTTTCCGGTAATTGGGGGGTTGCCTAGATCCCTCCAGCAATTTTCATCCGTTTGGGAAATGTTTTTTTAAACCGCTGGTCAAAGTTTGCAAAAAATATTCTAGCCGCTCACCGCCGAGCGCCAGACCCCTACTCGACAACACGGATTTCGAGAACGACATTCGAACTATACAAAATAGTATATTAAAGTACATGTTTTATAAAGCATCATCTTATAGCACGCGTCCATGTTAAAAAACGAGCCGCTTGCGGCGAGTTTTTTAACGGGACAAGTGCTCTAACTGCTTTATAAAACACGTACTTTATACTATTTTTTCTATTTTGTATTTTTTTCAATAAGAAAATACATATTTAAAAAGAAAATCAACCCTTCAAATTTTGTAAATTTGTGTGTCTAAATTCTATGTTGGTAATACTCTAAATTTCTTTTTATCATAGTAGCCTTGACAATAAATAATATTTTCTTTGTGTCATTGTCACGAAATTTGTGATTTAATATTTCATAGAGTTGTTCATAATTATAATTAAAAAAATATGGAGCATGATAATCTAAGTTTAACTCCCCCTGAGTTAAGGGATATTGCTAATAAAACGATAAATCAACTTTTACCAGAGAAATCCCGAAAACTTTCTTTTCTCATGGATAACAATAACAGGAAACGTCAGACGTCAACAGAATAAAACATTTAAATATAACCAATGCCAACTTTTAAAAAATAAAATTCGGAGTTCGAAATGGATATATTTCGAACTCGCTAGCGCGTTCGAAATATCTATTTTTCGAGACAAAATTAGAAAATAGTATATTAAAGTACATGTTTTATAAAGCATCATCTTATAGCACGCGTCCATGTTAAAAAACGAGCCGCTTGCGGCGAGTTTTTTAACGGGACAAGTGCTCTAACTGCTTTATGAAACACGTACTTTATACTATTTTTTCTATTTTGTATTTTTTCAATAAGAAAATACATATTTAAAAAGAAAATGAACCCTTCAAATTTTGTAAATTTGTATGTCTAAATTCTATGTTGGTAATACTATAAATTTACTTTTATCATAGTAGCCTTGACAATAAATAATATTTTCTTTGTGTCATTGTCACCAAACTTGTGTTTTAATATTTCATAGAGTTGTTCATAATTATAATTAAAAAAATATGGAGCATGGTAATCTAAGTTCAACTCCCCCTGAGTTAAGGGATATTGCTAATAAAACGATAAATCAACTTTTACCAGAGAAATCCCGAAAACTTTCTTTTCTCATGGATCACAATAACAGGAAACGTCAGACGTCAACAGAATAAAACATTTAAATATTACCAATGCCAACTTTTAAAAAATAAAATTCGGAGTTCGAAATGGATATATTTCGAACTCGCTAGCGCGTTCGAAATATCTATTTTTCGAGACAAAATTAGAAAAACGTGCTTTTCATCCGTTTGGGAGTTCCAAGGCATTTTTGTCACCGCGGCTCTAACTATAATGTTAAGTGTATGAACATGCATGGGTTCGAAAAAGAATATGATACTTCTATAAGAATCTAGGGCACTTTAAACTAATAATTTTATAAAAGAAGCATACCTCGTGCAACTCTCTTCTCTCAGTCATATCCAGCCTTCCGGACTCGATTAGCTTATGAAATATACAGGGTGGCGCACCGAAAACTTTCCACCCAGGTTTATTTTCTTGTTAATAAATAAATAAAAATTCGCTCAAACACGGGAACCTTAGTTCTCAGGGGGACATATTTTTTTGCTATTTTCACCCCCCCCCCCTGCTTGAACCTCTACGACGGGGTGGCTTTCACCATTAAAATCTTAAATGGAAAGGGGGTTCAAGTAACAGCTTATTTTAAAAGAAATTAAATTGTCTTTCCGACGGAACCTTGCCTATTGAATTTTGATGAGTACCTATCGAGAAATTAAATGGTAAACAAATTTGTGCTTAAATATAAACAAATAAATGGTAAAAAATACGCAAAAAAGGATACTACCTTAACAAAAGGGATTTGGAATTTCACTTGTTCAGTCGAAAAAGTTTGTTTTTTGCATCGATCAAATTCATAGTAAGAATAAAATTTAATTTTGCTTCACATTTCAGTGTCTTTAATAACGGATTAAAATGACGTATACCCTTCAAGAAAGGGTTGAAATTATTTCACTTTTCTTTAGAAGTAACGATTGTGCTCGAGCTGCCGCTGAATTCTATCTAAATGCACACTTGTCTCATACTTACGTGCTACAATTAGTGGCAAAATTTCGTGAAACAGGATCAGTGCTAAACAAAAAAAGGATTGTTGAAAATCCTGTAAGAAATGAAGCTGTATAAGTTGCAGTTTTGGAACATTTTGAACAGTGCCTTTACAATTGTATGGAGGTTGGAGGTGGACATTTTCAACATTTACTTGATTGATACAAGCGGTAATACTTTAAAATTTTCTTTTCTTTTTAGTCCTATTTCTTAGGAACTGTTCACTCGATTTAAACGAGCATGGTCGCGTTGAGAAGGCAATTGAATTCCCTTTAAAATAAGGTATCACTCGACTCCCCTTTCCATTTAAGATTTTAAGGGTGAAAGCAGGGGGGGGGGTGAAAATAGCAAAAATATGACCCCCTGAGAACTAAGGTTCCCGTATTCGAGCGACTTTTGATTTATTTCTCTTTTGATTATGTTCTCATGATAATTTATTTAAGGAGTTTAGTTCTGCGTAAAATTAAAAAGACCTAAAAGAGTAACCTAAAAGTAAAATCGATTGTGCTTGCACAAAGCTAACTGTAAAGGGTAATTCGTTGTAATTACAGAGTTGCGATATTTCCCAGCAGCTGAAAATATAATAGTGAATATGTCCCCCTAATTTATATTATGCGTATGTTATATTAATTGACATTATATTGATTCTTTTGTATTACATAATAATGTAACACAAAAATACGAAAAAATCAATTTCTTATTCCTTTTCTCTCAGAGTAAAAATAATTCCTTTCCTCTAATGCTTGCAATGTCAAACACACTTACTGAACTTTAGTAATTTTTCGAAGAGGCATCTACTAAGATAAGGATTATCTATCTGGGAAGACTGCTTTAAAGTGGAAATAGAAGCCTAAGAACCTAAATAAACTGGAGATATCAAGCGTCACAGAAGAATCAATCGAGTAGCAGTTGGATGGAATGACCTAAACACGAGAAGAATGACGACAGACATTGCAATGGCAACAACGCCATCAAGGTAACTCCCTTAGAAGTTGTCATGTTTATTCATAGTCATATCTCTCTCACTTTCTCTATCTGTTCTGTTTATTTAACCGTCCGACTAACGTTAACAACACCAAACATGCTAAACGAAAATTCTACCATTAATTGAACTAAATCTCAGAAATCCCAGAAAATTCTCAAGTTGCGTTCCTGGCCCCTTCATTAATCATACTAAATTTTGAAACATTAACAGCTTAAAGATACCATTAAGACAGGGGTCCTTTATAATGATATATGATCTTTTCCTGCTGTTAACAATGCGAAAATTACTTAGAGAAGATTTAATACTTTGCCCTGTTTTTTTTTTAATTGTAGATTTTCTTTTATTCTTGAACAAGAACGTTTTCGTTTATTAGCAGATAATTAAGAGTTTTCTAGGGTTTAGTCTAATCTAGTTCAAACTGTGTTCTTGAAGCCACTATATGAGTAAGATTTGGCGTTCATTAATGTTGTTGTGTTTTCTGTCTCCACCCTCTACTGCGCCACGTCGCCACACTAGTAACACAGTACACTAAATTACTATCATGACGAAAAGTCTAATATTTTTACCAACTAAATATGGTTTTAAGAATACCAATAAACTAGGGATCAATTTGTTTAGACCGAATAAAGCTGTTGACGTTCAATTTTAATAGGGTCATTAATTACCAAGGAAAATAAGCGATATTTTAGTAAAACGGTTTCAAGAATATTAGCACAGTGTTAAATAATGACGCGTTCAAATTAGGGTAAGCAATAAATTTAGTCAGAAAAAGACAACTTTAATACGGTGTATTAGATATGTATACAGGGTGACGATTTAAAGTGTTACAATGTAAAATCCGAAAAACGGCTGGAAATATTTTATTCAAATTTTTGGACGTCAGTAGGGAGGTTGGAATCCCCCAATTTTAAAACATTTCTGACATTGACCCTCCTTCCAGATTTTATCTGGCTAGTGACAAACTTGAAATCTAAAATGGAAAGGTGTTTATTTGCTTTGATAATTCGATTCTCCGTCAACAACTACGTAAGTAAGCAGAAAATTGTTATATTTACTCTAGCGGTTGTTAGCCATACGATTCCTGATGAAGAGTTATGGGGTAAATGTGTGGTACTGCGTCTTCAATCTTCTAATCACCTAAATTTCTCGGCAGTTCCTTTTACATTCCCACAGAATTAATAACATGTCTTACAAACTGTACCTGAGACTGATACTTGACTCCAAGCCAAACTGAGACATGAACTTATAAGAACGAGTCAAAAAGGCGTTAGTTGCGTTCTATATGCCTGCAAAAAAGCCATCGGTAAAAAGTGGAAATTGAAACCCTATATAGTACACTAGATTTATACGGCCATGGTAAGACCTATACTAACCTACGGGGTCCTGGTATGGTGGACTGCTTTGGAAAAAGTAGTACACACAAAAAAACTAACGAATATGCACCGGGCAGGTTGTTTAGAAGTAACTGATGCCCTTCACTCCACACCGACGGCGGCTTTAGAAGCGATGTTACATCTGCTACCCGTGGACATTTATGGAAAAAGTGTGGCTGCACTAACAGCCTTCGGAGGGGGGCTTTCTGTGCTTACTCCGACTAGGGAAGAGTGGGAGGACATGCAGTTAATAATGGAGACAGATGGTTCAAAAGCGGACGTCGGAGTGGCAGCTGGTATCTTCTCTGAGAGCATGAAAGTCCAGAGGTCATATATACTTCCGGACTACTGCAGAATTTTTCAAGCAGAAGTTACGGCAGTAGATAAAGCAGTTAAAGTTCTGATGGAACATCTAGCCCAGAGAGCAGCTGCGTCAATAGCTATCTATATAGATGGTCAAGCAGTGATAAAGGCTGATTTTGTTTAAACAACATTAAATCAAAACTAGTAAGGCGATGTCGCAACAATCTCCGCATACTTGGTGCCCAGCATCGAGTCACTCTGTGCTGGGTTCCTGGTCATCACAACATAGATGGCAATGAGTCTGCTGATGCGCTCGCCAGGAAGGGTGCGGGCATGTCCGCCGATCTAGCAGAGCATACCGTGGCTAGACCACTGGAATCGGTCAAAGAGGAGATAGATCGCATAGCCAAAAAGCTTACAATAAGCACATGAACAGAGCTAACAGCCTATAGGACCTCCAAGCAATTGCGGCCCCTGCATGATAACAGGAAAACCGCAGCGTTATTACAACAGAGTCGGAAGAACCTAAGACATATCACTGCCTGGTTACCGGACACTGTCTTTTCGGTAGATATGCCGAACATATGCAAATACCTGCAAAAGTTGCAGAGACAAAGAAGTATTCAATATTCCTTGTGTGAATGCCCTGGCGTTGCAAGAAGAAGGTCTAATGCCTTGGGCGAACCATTCTTCAATAATCTGGAGGAAGTAAGCAGCTTCCAACTGGGTTTATTAACAGTAGTGGCTGGTTCGAGTGAGCTGCCAACATTCTTCTGCGTTGTACGTCGCACTAGCGCTATCAGGAAGCTTATGCTGATAGGTTCTGCGGTCCTTATAGGACTACGTGTGACTGTTTGGACATACCAGAAGTCTGCCACTCTAACCTAACCTAACATGACCTAGTTAGACCAGTTTCTGATATAGGTTTATAGGAACTTTCTTTTATATTGCTAAGGTTAGTTCCTGCAATATTAATGAAACACCCCATATAAAGCGGTTATCGTAGAACTATGGAAGCCTTTTATTTAATTTAAATTGAGATGTTCTAATTTTTAAATTTTTTATTTATCTGGTTCATCCAGACAGCAGCGTAATAAAAAATCCGGCTGGTATGTCTACCCGAAATGGCGAAATGTAGACATCAAATTAAATCGCATGAAATATAAAAGGCACTTTTTATTTTTTGTCTTTTCATCTGAATGTTTCAAAGAAAATTCGAGTTTACGGCATCCGTCCTACTCATTAATTAATATTACTCTCATTTTTAAAATATCAACGTCTTAAGAATACGACAGGATCTGTTTTAATAAAATATGGTATTTTTCAATTGGAGTTCTAGAAACGGCTCGAAGTAAATACATTCTTATTTTCGTCCTAAATCAAAAAAAAAAAATATACATGTTTTTAGAATGAATGACAAATACTTGTTAAGTTTCACGTTTTTATTTTACGTGTTTCGACATTTTTAGGTCATTATCAAAAACTTACAAAAGACTGACTTAGGTTCTTATATAAAAAATGTAATATTCTGTTTATACCTATGTCCACGGATAAGCATTTGATCAGGTCTCGTACTGTGGTAACTAATAATGTTGGGTACCCCTAATTATCTCATTAAAGTCATTATCTCCTTTCTGGAGAACAGAAGTTTTCTAGTTTCGTCAGAAGGCACGATTTGAGACCCGAAACACATCAGGGCGGGAGGTCCGCAAGGATCCCCTCCCGCTCCCGTGCTGTATAGCATTTATGTTCATGATATTCCGAGGGACAGATTTAATGAACTGTTTTTGTTTGCTGGCAATACTGCCATTACTTCTGTTTCAAAATCACCGCGGATGCTCGTTTTTAGATTGCAAAGACACATTAGATTATTAGAAAAATGGCGTTCCGACTGGAAGATTCGTCTGAATCCTGCCAAGACGAAAGCCATTTTCTTTTCTAAAAGCACAGTGAGAAGGCCCGAGACCCTTCTAAGGGCGAACGGCATACAAGTAAATTGGGTTCAAGAAATCAAGTATCTGGGTATAATTTTTGATCAAATATTGAACTGGAAAAAAAATTCCGAGACACGACTTAAAAAGGCTGGAAACCAGCTAGGTTCATTTACTGTCATTTATATAATTCATTCTTTAAATAAAAAGAGTAAAATAGGAGACAGAACTAAAGTTAACTTGTAGAAGACTTTAGTCAGACCGGTCCTGATTTATGGTGCGCCAACATGGTGCATGATAAGCAGGACCGAGCCTAACAGATTCCAGATATTTCAGAACAAAGCTTTAAAAATCATTGCGGACGCTCCGAGGTATGTTGTGAATAGGGTGTTGCATAGAGATTTTGAGATTCCCACTTTAATGGAATTTTACAATAAAATTATTACAAACTACTACTAGACGTCCGGACATTGCTACTAACCCACTTATTAGACAAACACACATACATTCTCCGCCAAAATTGACGCACTCTCAAATGACATTCTAATTAGGGCGTTGCCAAACCAATTTTTAATGTGAAGTTCGGCCCATAAAGCCATACATCACTGAATAGAAGTTAAAGGCATAAAGCCTGACTTAGAAGACAAGGAATATCCCAAAGTCCACGGATGAACTTTATAATCGGTGTAAAGGACCAAAAATTTCAGATTTCAAAAAATTTTTTTCTGTCAAAGCCTTGCTTCTTTAAAAAACTAAATTCACGTAGAAAAACAAATTTTATATATACAGGGAGCCCAAAAACTTGAAAATGCGATGTTGGCGGAAGAGAAAAATACCTCTTTTTCAATATTTCATCAAAATGCAAGATGAATTCGAGTCGAATTAGCATCCATAATTTGGAATTTCAGTTATTTAGAGATTTTGGATACATCTTTTTGTGAAAACCTTCGACACTTGCCGTTGAATCATTGATGGGTGTCCAGCCCATTATGATTAAAAGAACTGTCTTGTTTTTGAGCGCAGTTTCATATATAACATTGCAAAGTTTCACAACAATCTTCCAATATCTGCTTTCAAATTAAACAATACGAAAAAAATCGCTTGTACAGGGTGTTCCACCTAAGGAGGTAATCGGTTATATCTCAGAAGGTAATAACACTAGGACTTTGGGAAAAAATATATATCAAGAAAAGCAGCGGCCAAGAGAAATTGCTGGAAATTATTTTCAAGTTCGAAAAATGACCGCTGGGGGCGTAAGAGAACTTTCAAAATAGAAATGCCGATTTTCTCTTCATTTTTCTTAATAAAAATATGTTAAAAATATAAGCATTGTATTCTTCATAAAATTATGCAACTTTATGTTTATGGAATCGTTTTTTTCTATTTTCAATAATAAAGTGGTGGGAGAAGGTCAAACTTTTTTCTTTCAAACGCTGATATCTCTGCTTTGGATAAACCGATTTTATTCAACTTGGTCTTGAAAAAAAGCCCCTTTTTCCTCTACACGTAGATCTATTAACTATACCATACTGATTCTGATGGTAGCCACTAGATGGGGTTTTTCCGTAATTCCTCAACGAATAAGGATTTTCTCAACAAAATCAAATGTTATGATATGACTTTTTCATCATATTTTATTTTAGGCTTATAAAGGCTATTAAATAGTGGAATAAAAAATCCAGGTCCGTATTTAAAATAAAAAAGTTGATGATGGTCGCTCGAATCCGAAACGTCGGATTAAAAAACTAACCCCATAAACTTGTAGAGGAGAAAAAGTTACTATAAGGAACTGAAAACCGCAACGTGATATCTTTTGTTAAACTAGAGAAATTAGGGATAATAATAATTAATATGGAAAAATAGGCCATTTTTTAAAACACTCATTTCTCTAGTTTAACAAAAGATACCACGTTGCGGTTTTCAGTTCCTTATAGTAACTTTTCCTCCTCTATAAGCTGATGGGGTTAGTTTTTTAATCCGACGTTTCGGATTCGAGCGACCATCATCAACTTTTTTATTTTAAATACGGACCTGGATTTTTTATTCCACTATTTAATAGCCTTTATAAGCCTAAAATAAAATATGATGAAAAAGTCATATCATAACATTTGATTTTTTTGAGAAAATCCTTATTCATTGAGGAATTACGGAAAAACGCCATCTAGTGGCCACCATCAGAATCAATATGGTATAGTTAATAGATCTACGTGTTATGCATAATTTTGCATAATTTTATGAAGAATACAATGCTTATATTTTTAACATATTTTTATTAAGAAAAATCAAGAGAAAATCGGCATTTCTATTTTGAAAGTTCTCTTACGCCCCCTAGCGGTCATTTTTCGAACTTGAAAATAATTTCCAGCAATTTCTCTTGGCCGCTTTTATCGATATATATTTTTTCCCAAAGTCCTAGTGTTATTACTTTCTGAGATATAGCCGATTACCTCCTTAGGTGGAACACCCGGTACACGTAATTAGATTTGTCAAGGGGGAGGTTTTTTGTTACCATTTTTAACACTGCAAGTTGAACCCTCTAGGGAGGGTGGGACCAACACTTACTATTTTAAATGAAACAAGGGATCGAGTGATACCTCTTTTAAAAGGGCATTTACTTCTCTTTCAAATGACATCTCCTTCGTGAAATTCGGTCAGATAGTTTCAGAGATAATATTTAAAATTAGTAAAATGTGCTTTCTAAATCCTTCTCCGGCGGAAGTCTCTTAACAAATTTAAGCCATCTTTACACCACCAATTATGTAGTTATGTAGCTATGTAAATATGTTAGGGTTAGTTTTCATTACATGTTGAGTTTGACCAGGGAGTATTCTAGAATGCCTCATCTGAACCTCGCCTTTTTCTGAACATACCATTTTTTTTATTTCTTTTGTATAGGATTGTTGATGAAGTGTTTGTGTATTCAGAAATAAAGACATTTATTGCTATTATTATTATCAAATAAAGTACTTTAATTCGCCAAATCTCTAGAAAATGAACAAAACATCTAACATCTTCTGGTTTCGAATCACGATTTGTAAATTTTTGAACCTCTGTATTTACGGCACCTAGTTGGTTGAATTGCGATAGCAATATTATTTACTTTTGACATACAAATATAATTGTGCTCCAAGGAATTTAAAAGGTCTATGTTAGTTACTTTTTCTTTCTAACCCACTTCGACACTGTTTATAGATATCATATTGCATTAATAATGGTGTATCCGCTTGGGGAGAGGAAAAAGAAATTTTGTTTTCCACTTTGAAAATAAATGGAACGAAACAGATACTGACAGACGATATAAAGTTGTTTACTTTGAGGATCAGTAAAATTCCCGTGCCCGGAAAATACCCTTGAGTAATCAATCCTCAATTTGCTACAAATAATTTAACGCACAAAAATGGCTGGATTTATATTTTAAACATTAAACTTCATCGCAAACAATTTGCAAATTATAAATATAAAATTATTTCTATCATATAAAGTACGAAAAATATCTGAAAAACACAAGACGATTAAAGCATAATTAAAACTTAAAGTAGTACACATGTGCAAACGTAAATATATCGAACACTTTGTATTTACAAATATTTGTTAACTTCAAATATTGTTTCTCTTTCCTGGAAAAAAACAAAGAGACAAACCTTTTTCGTGAAGAAATCCCTATCATCAACCCTTAAAAATTCCTCCTTTGAATCAACGCCTTTAAATCCCCCTAAAAGAAATGCCCCTGAAACATTACAAATAAAAAGTTCCAGAAAAAGTTTCGTCCTCTTTGTTTTAATATTTCAGTAATTAAAACAAAAACGTAAAATTTAAACGACAAAAATGTACAATACTCGTGTAAGCATACATGACACGCATTTAATGCAAGCTACGAATATATATTTTGATCAAGGCTTTTTTATACAGTAAAATGAAAAATACACTTAAAATTAACTGCCTTTGTTAATTTTAGTTTTCAATTTTTACTGTCCATTAAATTCAGTTGATGAACATTTTAATTATAAACGCTACGTAAATTTCATTTATGTATTCAGCAACTTTAAATCATAATAAAAATAAACACGAAGTAACAATTAATGATTAGAATAACAAAATTGTTTTATGATAAATACTAATTTAGCTTGCATACTAAAAATGTATACTAAAAAAGCTGAGAATTTAGCAAATTTTCGGTTCGTTAACTGTTAAACTAACCTGAATAAACGATGAATCCCCAATGTTTCTTAAAAAAATTAAAAATATAACAAAAAAGGATTTTCTAAAAAAGGTTTTCATAGTTTCTTTATTCCGTAAATTATTTTACGGCAATAAAATTGGGACATATTATGTTAATAAGTATTGAAAAATAGTCACTTTTTTTTATCAACAGACTCAAACTTCGGAAAATTGGAAGATCAATAAAATTCAAAATACTGAAGACAATTAAAAGTTACCTGCGGTAAACTATCGGCACACACTCAAAGTTGATTTTATGCTAGCACACTTTATTAGATCTCTAGGTCGTTTTAAGAAAAAAAGCTCCTATGAACATATTATGTCCGGAGTTCGTTTCTGAGATACAGGGCCAATTCAGAAAAAAAAAACGGTCATAAATATCCTTAAACCGATTTGGTTAAAATTTGGTTCAGTTATTTGAAGTAATAAGGCGCTTATTTAGCCCTAACTAGATTGAAATTATTAGGTCCAGTGGTGTCTCAGTGGGCACCACAGCCAACTATTATTGAGAAGAAAAAGTACGCCACTGCCTTTTTTTTTTAGTTTTTTTATTTGCTCAGATTAAGCAACTACAAATACAACTTTTTGGTCTCTTGTTTTTCTTTCATATCTGGCTTCGTTTGCGACAAAAAAAAAATAACTTTAACCCATTCTAAAAGCTATCCATGGACAACATAAATTAACAACCAAAAATTAAAAATTTCGACCTTACAGTCAATGAACAAAATTTCCACTTTCTGATAAAATGCACGACTTCCAATAGGTTTACTTTTATTATCACATTTTTGACTTACCACATCTGCTATTTATAACACATTATTGCCAAGGCCAAATGAAGTACCTACCTACCTGCGTTGGAGAGCAGCTGACAGTGATAGTATTGCCATATTATCAGTAAAATTCAGAGTCAATTAGCAGTGATTCAATCATGAACAATTTTACTAACGCTGAAATGGCTGGCATGCACTTTATTTATGGATTAGCAAATGGAAATGCGGAAGAAGCCCGGAGAATTTACCAGGTCAGATATCCTAACAGAGTAATCCGATGTGCTAAAACATTTAGAACGCTACATGCAAGATTATGTAAAACTGGGAGTTTTAATAGAAATACAGGTGGTGGAAAACCAGAAACTGTAACAACGCCTGACCTGGAAGAAGCTATACATGATGCGATAGAAGAAGATCCTTCAAATAGTACCAGGAAGATTGTACTGCAGCTTGAAGTCAGCCCAAAAACCGTTTGGAAAGTTCGAAAAAGAAACCTCCTGTACCCATATCACATACAGCGGGTCCAAGCTCTACTGCCTCGGGATTTTCATCCAAGATTAATGTTTTGCAGGTGGTTTATTCATACGATGGCACACAATAATAATTTTTTACCAAATATTTTAGTTACGGGCGAGGCAAATTTTTCAAGAGATGCTATTATGAACTTTCACAATGACCATTTTTGGGCCGACGAAAATCCCCACGTTATTAGAGAAAGTAACTTTCAGCAACAATTTTCGCTTAACGTTTGGGTAGGAATTATTGGTGACTACCTAATTAGCTTATTTCTTTACCGCCAAGATTAACAGGTGGATCCTACACGGACTTTTTGCGACATAATTCACCCTATTTGTTAGAAGAAGTGCCCCTACATGTAAGAGTCAACATGTGGTTTATGCATGACGGGGCTCCAGCTCAATTTAGTGTTCTTGCTCGTCAGCATCTCGACATCACCTACCCTAATCGCTGGATTGGACGTGCAGGACCTCAAAATTGGCCAGCTCGCAGTCCTGATATTAATCCTCTAGATTTCTATTTATGGGGTCATCTGAAGGCTCTTGTTTATAAAACTCCTGTACTAGATGTGAATGACTTGAGGAATCGGATAATTGACAGTTGCAATGTCATAAGGAATACTCCAGGTATTTTTGAACGTGTCAGAAATGAGAAATCGATTGCAGTCGTGCATTTTATCAGAAGGTGAACATTTTGCTCATTTACTGTAAGGTCGAAATTGTTTATTTTTTTATTTTTGGTTGTTATTTTATGTTGTCTATGGATAGCTTTTAGAATGAGTTAAAGTGATTTTAATTTTTTTATCGCAAACGAAGCTTGATATGAAAAAAACACAAGAGACTGTAGTTGCTTAATCTAAACAAGTAAAAAACTAAAAAAAAAGGCGATGGCGTACTTTTTCTTCTAAATAATAATTGCCTGCGGTGCCCACTGAGACGTCACTGGTAGTTAGGAAACACCCTGTATATGTTTTTATGATTTTTGGAAAACAGTTAATAATATTTAACTACTACCTAGAATCCTTAATAGTGTTAAAATGTGTGCCAAAAAAATACTCACAATCTATAGAAAAAAAACAATGTGTTAAATCCGCGTCTGTGGTCTGCTGTTAAACTTAACTTTCCGTCATATGTCGACATGCTGAGCAAAACTGCATTGAATTACAGACATTTTGCAAATTCAACTAACTTCAAGAAGTTGTATACGATGGAGTTTTCACCATCATATTAATCAACGGCAAAGATTCAAGAAAATAGATTTCGCAAACTTTGTTATGAGATTTAAAAAAATATTTTAAAGTTTAGGTAAACAAACGAATGAACTCAGAACTTAAGCATTAGAGGGCTATGTGCAATGTTAATTGTCAAACCAAAAATAAGAAAAGAAGAATTAAGTTTTTTTATGCCTTTGTATGGTTTTATAACTCTGTAATATTAGAAACCTATCGCAATAAAAATAAATAAGAAGAAATAATGTATGTATTGTTATATTGGGCGTCTCGCCTGGGTTGGGTATTGGAGTATTTCAAGTTGCCATTGGCGCTCGAAGCGAACATTGATGGCGCCAGCACAGCTAATCTGTAGCAAAGTTTGTTTATTCTTCAAGTAGAATCACGATATTAAAATTTACTTGGGCAAAGTTTTGTTATGAACAGTATAATGATAGGGAAAAATATCTGAAGATAAATTGACTTGAAAAGGTAAAATAAATTGCAACCGAAAATTCTTTCACGGCAAATAATATATTTTGCCTACAAAATAATAAATATGTCAATCTTTCGGGTGGATGGATATATTATTGAAAGTCTTTAAGAATTTTTGCTATTTGCTCGACCATTGTACACGTTGACAGGAATTGAATAACACCGGTCTTTGTTGTCGCATGTCTCCGATGTTTTCAGCAATTTTCTGACATAGAAAATTGTTGACTACATTGAAATAGGTACGAAACTTCAAATGAGGAATGTGTTGTACAAAATATATTTTCAATTTTTAATATTTATAGAAAACCAGAAAAATATCTCTAGGAGCCAAGAACACATTATTTGCATATTTCTGGCAAGCTCTTAATAGTTATTTATGTACCAAGGACGTTAGGTAGACTATAATGACCGTAAGGCGAAAGTAACTAGCCCGAGGGCCTTTGACCCGAGGGATAGTTTTCGCCTGATGGGCATTATAGTCTAGTAATGCCAGTGGTGTATACAATACTCTATTTTTCATTAATTTTAAAATATAAACAGTTAAACTCCTGCATTTTTTTTTTAACAATTTTTAGTATTTAGTAAGCTTTGACCGGTTGTCATAGAATAAGTTTGACGGTTGCTAAGGGTTGTTTATTTTAAGCGTCTTTTACGTTTTATAAACGAAAGTATGGAAATTCCACCAAATATTTTAGAAAAAGCTAAGAAAAGCTTATTACCGGCAAAGTCTAAAGCCCTGTATGACAAGGAGTATGAAAATTTTCTACAATGGAAAGTAAACAACCAAATTACGTTGGTTACTGAAACAGTAATGATGGCTTACTTTCAAGAATTGCTATGTAACCCATTTGCTCATTGGTAATAACAATTTTTAATTATTTTTACTTTATTTTAGTTGGAAAAAATACCCCAAATCCTTTGGACAAAATATTCCCAGATGAAGTCTGAACTTATAGTAAAGGAAAACATTAATATTTCAAAATATTGTCAATTAATATCTTCCTAGAAAGTCAAAAGTTTTTGAAGGTGAACAAGTTTTAACTTTTATCAAAAATGCGCCGAATGATACCTTCCTGTTGCATAAAGTGGTACTTGTAATGGAGTTTTTGGCGGCCTAAGACGGGGTGAGATGGTAAAAATTACCATTGATGATATTCAGGATAAGGGGCCTGTTATGCTTGTCAAGGTACCAGAAACTAAAATTGCTGCGCCAAAAAGTTTTACTATAATCGAAGGAAGCCAAACACATGCCTTGAAATTGGTTAGACAGAACCTTGCAGTAAGGCCAAAAGGAATTAAGGAACGCAGATTTTTCCTTACATACAGTGTCATGGTAAATACATAGTTATGCCTGTGGGTAAAAATACACTAGAACGTGTTCTTTCAATCATAGCAAAATTTCTTAATTTAGAAAACGCCAAGGAATATACAGGATATTGCCTACGTCGAACCTCGTCCACACTTCTTATCGAGGGTGGTGCTTCCCTTGCAACCCTTAAGCTACACGGAAAGTGGAAAAGTACTAGCGTAGCGAAGGGTTATATTATTATGTATAGAGGAAAGCATCACGTCGAAAAACCGAATAGCAAAAATGATAGCTATCTCTGTTATCGAAAAAGAAAATATGTTAATTAATGTTAAAATGGAGCAGGAATCGAGAAACTCAGCAATCGAGTCGCAAAATTTCATAGTTGGTCCGGCTTCTTTCTCAGGAAAATTCAAACATTGTACATTTAACATAGGGAAAATAGAATAATATTGTGTAAAAAAATTGTTAAAAATAAATATAAACTTTGTTCAATATTTTCTTTAATAATAATTACGGGGCATTACGAAAATAACCGGGCATTATGAACTTTATCGCCCGCTAATATTAGATAGATAGATGAAAACTAAAAAAATTTAGAACCCTATAACATTTCCATGTCATTCTATTTTATTTCGAGTTCAGAAGTTTTTTTTTAGTCCAGTGCATGAAAGCTGTTATAAATGCAGGTAGTAAATAAAATTACTGTTCTAAAAGTTCCATGACACTGCCGTATTGAGTGAGCGTCGCCATATAACCTGTGTGCATTTGCGACAACTCCATAATGATTCCCCAGTTGGTATTAAAAGATTCCGTTTTATGTTACAAAACATAAATAAAGTTCCTCGCATTTTAAAAGCCAAGAATTCCAGACAGGATTCGACCGATAAGAGGAGGCAAGTTTAAGTAGCTATACTAGTTTACCCTGGAAGTATATTTTGGTAAAAACTAGATAATGATTTTGCTAAAGCATTATGAACAGAGTTTCTTTTTATATTTAAACTCATATCTAGAGCGAAGTAGAATTAATATAAAAGAAAAAAAAACAAGCCCACCGAGAATGCCCGAGATTTTTTTCCGGCAGCAAACGAATCTTGAAGAGGCTTCTGGTCCTGATATACGATTAAGGCCTATTCTATACGAGCCACAAAAACGCGACCGGTTAGACGCTCAGTCGCTTGAAAATTTTGCCCATTCTATACGAGCGTGTTGACGCCGCGCCTTTGTAGCGCATCTAACCGGCGAGTGAAACGCGACCCATTCTAGACTAGCGACAAAACGCCTCATATTTGCTATGGATCCCGTACAAGTTGGGTGTATCGCTGTTCACCAATTAACGTTATTAAGTTTTTTGGCCAAAAAACGTAAAAAAAGACGTTGGTGGGTACACCCGGTTGGTGCTAATCGCCTGACCTTAGGGGTGTTTCATCTTAGCTTTGCAGAACATCGGAGATATCCTGAGAAGTTTTTTCAGTACTACCGGATTAGAATATTCCCTACTTTTAACATCATAGAGAGGAGGTTGACCCTCGATTTCACAAATAAATCGTTCAGTTTCAAACATCTTGTTTGCAAAGATACCAAGCACAACAATCACAGAACTCAAAAATTTAACAACAATGATCTGCACTACTAGTCGTGGACTGCTAAAGGACAAATCGGCTCGGCCGGCCAGACGCTTGCAAGTTGCTACATGTAGAATGAAACGCCGGTCTCCGGCGCGCGACTTTTACGCAACCTCTTGCGTTCAACACGCCGGCACGCCAACGACGCGTCCACACGCGACCGCAAAGTTGCCCGTATAGTATGCCCAATTAACACTCTGTGGTTCTGTAACACACGCGTGTCGCTCGCAGGCAAACGGTCGCGTTTTTGTGGCTCGTATAGAATAGGCCTAAGACATACGCTGATGAATTGACACCGGTATTTTGTAGTTTAGTCAATACCCAAAAAAGGCGAGCTTGCCAAGTAACTATCGTCCAGTCGCACTACTTTCGGTTATATCAAAAGTTATGGAAAAGGTTATTAACGAAAAAATATTAAAGTACCTGGAAGGCTTAAATACTATTAGTGACCGCCAGTATGGATTCCGTAAGTCTAGATTAACAGGAGACCCTCTCGCTTATGTTACTCACGATGGAACAACGCAATAGACCATCATGGGAAGTCCCGGGCGGTAGCACTGGACATTTCCAAGGCCTTTGACCGAGTATGGCTTGAGAGGCTCCTAACCAAAGTGAGAGCATATAGAATGCCGGTTCAATTTTGTTCATGGCTGCCAACCTATTTTAAAGACCGTTCTCTACGAGTGGCGATTGACGGATTCTTACAGTCACATTTAACATCAATGTCGGAGTTTCTCAAGGTTCTATATTATCGCCTACTCTCTTTTTACTATACATTAACCATCTTATGTAAAAAACTCCTTATATACAGCGTCGCTAACGACAACAGCTTTCAGTAGTTGAGAAATAGGCTTGCGAAATATTGGAAAATCCTATAAAACAGCCCCATTTAGAATAGACCCTGCCTAAAACAGATCCTGTTTAAAACAGCCCTGCTTAGAACAAACCCTGCTTAAAACGGGCCCTGTTTAAAACAGCCACATTTAAAACAGCGTCCAGGGTTGTTTTAAACAGGACCTGTTTTAAGCAGGGTTTGTTCTAAACAGGGCTGTTTTAAACAGGATCTGTTTTAAGCAGGGTCTGTTTTAAATAGGGCTGCTTTATAGGATTTTTCAATATTTCGCCAGCCTATTTCTCAACTACTGTGGTTCAGCTTAGTGTCCCTCAAATTACACTGTCTAGGAATTCTTTCCTCCGGAAAAGCTCGCAGGGCACCATAAAGGATTGATCCTGCTATGCTGCGCCAACCCAACGCAACCCAAAGTCAAAAATTATTACATTCAACCCTAATCTTTCTTAAAACCCTTGCAAGTAAATTTGCTTGTAAAAGTTCGAGCCAATATTGGACTAACATTTTATCGTTATACCTGACTCATGCATAGATATGTACTGTACATCATTAGATACTAATGGCCTTTCCACTTTGGAGTTCGACTTTCTGCAACGCTTTCAGTGCGTTGTTTGCAAACATGATTAACGATGTCCATGCAGCCGGTGGCGGTAATACAGGTGAGCTTTTAGTTAACAGTTCCGTCGACAGTTTCCATTGGGCGGAGACATGAGCTTGGTCTAACTGCACCAACAAGATTTTGTACGAACTTTTCGAAAGGGCTTTCAACAAATTCCCAAAAATGCTACTAAAAGAATCGGCCGAAATGTTACCTTAGCGCGAAAAAGCAAATTAACGCGCTAAACGTAATTACTGAAGAAAATTAATAATTTCAGTTATACAGGGTGTCTCTAAAAGGTCACATATTCCTGAGGCCAAAATTAAAGCAACTTACCTTAGTCCGAAATTGCTCCGTTTCCGAGATACAGGGTGGTAAAGTTAAAAAATAAAAATCGAATTTTTTAAAATTAATGAACATTTTTTAACGTACTACTTTAAAACTTGGTACTCGGGGGTTTTTTGGGATGCGAATCCCGAATACAGACACCTTTTTACTGTGGCCATTAGAGGGCGCTTCACAATGCACTTCTTATGGTTTAGAATGGCCATAACTTTTTTATCAGTGTAGTTTTTCCTTTTTTTGTTAAGGGACTAATTTTTTGAACATTTTGAAACAAAAAAGGTACACTTGTGAAAATCCGCTAAAGTAAGCCGTTTTCGAGATATTTCGGTTTTTAGTGTTCGATGCCTCACCGGAATATTTAAATTATTTTGAATAAAAAATTCCGCTATCAGTACATTTTCGGCAGGAAAAAATGTTTCACTTGAGTAAGTTACAGCAAGTTTTGCAGGAAGAATTTGAGTATGGATTTTTTTTTAAATTAAATGAGAAACAATTTTATTTTAAAAGTAAATTTAATTAGCATAAACTTTTGGTAATTGTTCAAAATGACCTCCGATAACGTAAGTACAAAGATTAATACGACGTAAAAAGTTTAAATTTACTCTTTGCATCAATTCCGCATCGTTCTTTAATATGTTGACTGCATTTTGAATTCTTCCCCACAATTCCTCTTCATTATTAATCGGTCTGGAGTATACCATTGTTTTTAAAGACCCCCCATAATAAATAATCCAACAGATCCGGTGAGCGTGGCGGCCACTTCACAGGAGCATCATTTCCTCTACCGATCCATCTGTTTGGATACTGTCGATGCAAATAATTGCGGACATTTAAACTAAAATGTGGTGGAGCACCGTCATGAATAAACCACATATCTCGTCGAAGTTGTAATGGCAAATCTTCTAATAAATGTGGTAGCGTATTTTGAAAATGTTCTAAATAATCCACACCATTTAGTCGTGGCGGTAAAATGACAAGACCAATAATGAAATTGCCAATGATTCCTGCCCACACATTAATTCTAAACTCATGTTGATAATGAGTTACTTTCGTGGCATGCGGGTTTTCAGCAGCATAAACATGTTCGTTATGTAAGTTGGTTACACCACTTCTTGTAAGTAAATAAAATGTGCTTAGCAAAAGTCACATCCTGTTGTCTTTGTTCGGTAATGAATCGAGAGAAGTCCAATCGTTGATCGAGATATGGTTTGGATGAAGCTTATGTTCTTTTAATATTCTATGAACTACATCCTTGGATACTCCTACCTCTAAACCTAAGCGTCTGGTGCTTAGTTTTGGATCTTCAGCAATTATTTCCAAAATTTATTCCTCAACCTCAGGAGTCCTTATTGCACGTTGCCGTCCATAATTGGCAGTTAAAGGAGTGAAGCTACCGGTTTCGCGGAGGCGTCTCTCAATAGCAGCAAGTGTTTGATGGTTTGGTATGCGCCGATTTGGATATCTTTCCTTGTATACCCTAACACCTTCGCAGCCATTTTCTTCACAATACCCAAAAACCAATAGCATATCCGTCATTTCTGCAGAACTGTATCCTTCAGCCATCTTTACAGGCAATTTAAAATTTAACTAACACGTTTCAAACACCTTATTTATTCTCGCATTGGCAAATTCTTACTGAAACACTTACTGTAAACAACATAGACTAATAGCGAAAATTCTTAAAATACGAAAAATGTTTACATTTAAATAGTCTGTTGCAAAAAAAATTTTAAAAGTGTTCATCAAACAGGTAAAAAATCCGAGGATTTTTGGATGTGACACTCCAAAAAAGTATCTAAAAAAAATACATTTTCCACTGCTAATTCACTGACCACATTTCATCCTCAAAGATAACAGCAAACATTTTTTATTCAGAATAATTTAAATATTCCGGTGCGGTATCGAACACTAAAAACCGAAATATCTCAAAAACAGCTTACTTTAGCGAATTTTCACAAGAGTATCTTTTTTGTTTCAAAATGTTCAAAAAATTAGTTCCTCAAAAAAAACTAATAAAAGGGTATATGGCCATTCTAAACCATAAGATGTGCGTTGCGAAGCGCCCTCTAATGGTCACAGTCAAAAGGTGTCCGTATCTGGGATTCGCATCCCAAAAAACCCCGGGATACCAAGTTTTAAAGTAATACGTTAAAAATGTTCATTAATTTTAAAAAATTCGATTCTTATTTTTTAACTTTACCACCCTGTATCTCGGAAACGGGAGCAATTTCGGACTAAGGTAAGTTGCTTTAAATCGCCTTATTTTGGCCTCAGAAATATGTACTCAGATTTTGTACAGACCTTTTAGAGACACCCTGTATAAGCGTCCATTTTAGAAACTTGTTGAACATATTTTACACCAATTTCTCTAGGTTGATTTAGTTTGCATTTTGTTCCCCAAAAGGCGTATAATATTATGTACTAGTGGGACAAGACCCTGTATACAGGGTGCCCAAGATAAGGAGGGCCTCTATGGGGATCTCGGTTATGGTAAGAGCTACAACTTTGATTAAATGGGGAAAAAGTTGCGCAATCAGAGGACTAATAATATGGCATAAAAAAAGTTTTAGTAATATTTGTAAGTTTTGAGATATTAAATAAAAACTGATATTTTGGATTTTTGATTTTATTTTTCTTTGGCGTTATTATTAAAGTTAGAGCAAAACTGACAAAACTCTCTCACAGCAACTTGTTATGAACTTAAAGATTACATCGCAATTTTTTTTATACGACGTTTCGTTTCCAAGCAAACACCATCAACTTCATTTTTTCTAATACGGCCCTGATTTCTTATTGTCAAATTTTGAGAGCATTTTTTATTCTTAATTTAATGATGTACCAGACAATGTTGTTTAATTACGTTTCAAGCCTTTTTAACCATCTTTATGAAATTTTCAGGGTCCGGACCTGGATCCTAGAGTGTTGCATATGCTTTTTCAGCTTTTTTAATTAAACCTTACGATCCTGTTTAAAAAAAAATAAAAACTTCCTGGGTTTATTTTCTTTTTGAAACAACACAAATCTACGCTGTTGCAAACTAAGTATTGTTCTTTTCCCAAATTAGCGAAGTAGGCATTGGAAAAAAAAATGAGTAGGTATGGTGTCAGACAATTTGGCATTACTTCAGTTGAACTAAATATGGCAGGTTATTATTCAAATGAAGAAAAATTTGATATGTTATCATGTTTTATTTTAAGCGGAGAAAATTGTAATGTAGCGGAGCGGATGTAATTGGACAAATATCCGGAAAGGAGACAACCAGCTAAACGGACTTACAGTAAGTTAGTAACTAACCTTAAAGAACACGGTGCATTTAAAAAACCCATGCTCTCCCGAAAAAAAAATAGTAACCAGGAAAAGGTTTTCAGCGTATTATTAGCTGTTACTGAAAACCCTGGAGTATCAATCAGAGAAATTGATGAAAATGTAGGCGTAGCAAAATTAACTGCTCAATTTAATTTAAACAAACAAAAATTTCACCCATATAAATACAGAATTTGTCAAGGACTGAGGCCAGGTGATGCAGAAAGACGTCGATCATTCTGCGAATGGTACACCAGAAAATGCCACGAAAACATAAATTTTCCTTACCAGATAATTTGGTCTGATGAAAGCATGGTAAATCGAAACGGGATCTTTAACAGAAAAAATGTACATTACTGGTCTAAGGAAAATCCACGTGTATTCAAAGAATCAAGACACCAATAACGTTTCGGATTTAATATGTGGGCTGGAATTTTGGGAACAAGAATAATAGGACCTTTTTTCTATCAACATAATTTAACATCTGAGCATTACCTGAATTTACTCCAAAATGACCTAGAGGAGGCTCTGGATAATTTACCTCTGGCAGAACAACGCGACACTTGGTTCCAGCAGGATGGTGCACCTGCACATAATTCAAGGGTAGTTAGAGAGTACATTTCAGCAAGATTTCCAGAAAAAAGTATCAGCACTTATTCTGTAACACCCTGGCCGGCGCGTTCCCCAGATTTAACCCCGCTTGATTTTTTCCTTTGGGGATATATCGAGAATTGTGTTTATAAGCAGAATTTTGAAACAGAAGAAGAGCTTAGACAACTAGTGCTTGCAGCCTTTCACAGCGTAACGCCACAAATGTTAACTAATGTCCTAAATAATACAGTTTTAAGATCCTATTTATGTTTGGAGAACGACGGAAATCACTTTGAACACCTTTTGGAAAATTAATTTTTAATGAGTTAATGTTAGTTTTATTTCAATCAATTAAAGTTTAATTATTATGGGTTCGGAATCAGTATTTTACAATGTTAAATAAATAATTAAAAATCTATTATGTAATTTTATTATTTTTTTTTAAATTCATAATGAAACTAAAAAGATTACGTTGTTACCTTCTACATCCATCATTTTCATTTTTTTAATTAAAAAAGCTGAAAAAGCATATGCAACACTCTAGGATCCAGGTTCGGACCCTGAAAATTTCATAAAGATGGTTAAAAAGGCTCGAAACGTAATTAAACAACATTGTCTGGTACATCATTGAATTAAGAATAAAAAATGCTCTCAAAATTTGACAATAAGAAATCAGGGCCGTATTAGAAAAAATGAAGTTGATGGTGTTTGCTTGGAAACGAAACGTCGTATAAAAAAAATTGCGATGTAATCTTTAAGTTCATAACAAGTTGCTGTGAGAGAGTTTTGTCAGTTTTGCTCTAACTTTAATAATAACGCCAAAGAAAAATAAAATCAAAAATCCAAAATATCAGTTTTTATTTAATATCTCAAAACTTACAAATATTACTAAAACTTTTTTTATGCCATATTATTAGTCCTCTGATTGCGCAACTTTTTCCCCATTTAATCAAAGTTGTAGCTCTTACCATAACCGAGATCCCCATAGAGGCCCTCCTTATCTTGGGCACCCTGTATACCTCTTTTTTGTTTTGAATTGTAGACAATGTAGAAATGTAACTCCCCCTAAACAATTTCGTTTTGATAGTCCATAAATTAACTTTTTAAGCTGGCCGCTATTAAAAACTCTTTAGAAATTCAAAAGAAATCTCCTTTTAAAACCTATTAAGTAATTCTAAAGTTATTAAGCACGAAATAAATGTTTCTTTGTTCAGTTTTAAT
This sequence comes from Polydrusus tereticollis, assembly GCA_963920685.1. Lineage (NCBI taxonomy): Eukaryota > Metazoa > Arthropoda > Insecta > Coleoptera > Curculionidae > Polydrusus > Polydrusus tereticollis. Next base: position 5,351,436 of record OY987331.1, read on the forward strand.
TACCAGAAAGTTATTTTCAATAGTCATTGCCATGGCATTAGAATAAAATATTGCACTAAACTCTGCTTCATTTATGTATAATAACAAATCCAAAAATTCTAATGAGAAAACTTAAATTAATTTTGTGAAATATGTTAAGGCTCGACAATCGATCTTATTATGTTTTATGCGAACTGAAAATTGATGTCCAAGATCCGAAATAGTATAAAAAGGCTTCAAGGCTAACTTTTATATCCTCGAGAAGCTCACTTACAATATAAACTCAGTTTTCTACATATTGACGTCACGTGCGCTATCAATCTTTGTATGACCGACAAACTGGACCGTCTCGAAGAAAGTCCAACTAAAATCGGATGACCAATGGTGATTGATGAGCTTGATCGGCCGTAGGGAAACAAAATTCATTGTATTTAAAAATAAAATTACGTTTCTACCGAAAAAAAATATTTGTGGGATACGTGATAGGGGCTTATCTGTGTGGGTACAGCTAAAGAATGGTTCTCTTTAGTTGAACTGTCCCAATTATATTAGAAAAGTATCTGGTAAACCAATCCTGAGCATGAAAAGTTATATTCAGTTTCCTGTCGTGATAATACAAGGCTGAGGGGTAAACCAGAGACGAACTTTAGTGTACAATATTCAGAAAATAATGGGAAATTATAAGAAACAGGGAGGGAATTAGTGGGAGAAACTGATAGATCGCGCAACGTCGTGTCGCATAAAATTGCACACGCATGCTCAATAGCTCTTTCCTTCATTGTTGGCATGTGTTTAGATTTCTACGGGTCTATCATTTTGGTTCGCTAAACGCATGGTCAGTTGCAATTATACACTAAATCAATCGGGAACAAATAATAGTCTCAGTAATACACTCACCGATATAAAATTCGGGACAACCAAAATTTAGATCAAATTTAATGTATGATAACTTTTCCTTCCATAGTCCGGTATTTTTTTTTCAAAATGTAGATAATTGTTTCGGTTCAAATTAGTTTTATTCAAATTTCAAAAATTCAGTCAAATTTTTCAGGAAAATAAAAAAGTATATTTTTTCCTCTTAAGTTTGTAACACTCTGTAGAGTAATTTTGCAATGTAAACTACACTGGATATGCTTTTCTGCGGAGTTTGATTCATTTTTAACATTTTGCTGTTTTATTCATCTCGGTATCGTTATCGGTTTAAGAAATATGAATTTTTGAAATAAACATTACACTTCTTGATCAAGTCTATTTTAAATTAATTAATGGAAACTGTATTTTTAAAAATTGAATAAAATTAATTAAAACCGAAACAATTATCTACATCTTGAAAAAAAAAGATTCAAATCGAACTACGATACGAAGAAGTTATCATACATTAAATTTGATCTAAATTTTGGTTGCCCCGAATTTAATGCCGGTGAGTGCATAATAAGTTTATTGAGTAGTGGCGTGATGAAAATTAAGTCAAGAAGAAATTTGCATTTTGGATATAAAAGCTACAGCTGAGAAGCCATTGGAACTGTCGCAGAGAACGTGAAACAACTTGGACCCTATATAAAAGACAACGACTGAAAATACATTTCATTAATAAGACGGGCACAAAATATCGGAGTTACAAATAAGAAAGATGACGCTATTGAAGTTGAAGAGGATCCTAAAGAAAATTAAATTGACGAAGATATTCCAAAAATATTAGTAATGAGGAGGACAGAGAACGAAGAAAACAAACAAATGAAGTTCCTAAGAGCAGAGTTCGACGCTTTTATTTCACCCCGAAAAGAAGACATTGATACGGTTCATAAATATTACTTAAAACGGTGAGACCTAATTTATAATTAAAAAAACAGATACAAGGCTTTTAGAAAAAAGAGTGATTTTTATATTTTGTTCAAATTGTTCACTGTTACATTATATAAACAAGTACTTTTGTTTTAATGCCTATTGCAACACTTTAAATAACCCAAAATTATTTTACACAATTCTAAGATCTAGCGATGTATAGATTCAGTATGAAACTAGATAGAAAATTAGTAAAACTAGAAGAATGCCTAGGAAACCTTGAAAAATAATAAGATCTAATTAATAATAGGGGAATTAGTAACTACCTTAGGAATTAATGTAGTTTTTTCTGTCGTTTATTATTCGACACAGGTCAACATGAAAAACATATATTTAAAACAATATATATATTTTTCTTAAAATCAGAGATACGATAAAAAAAAACACCCAAATTAGTTGTGCAATTTATCAAAATGCCTAAAAAAATGTTTTCCAAAATTGTAATAGGTTTAATAAACACCCTGTATTTAACAGTTCCTATTTCATTTACATCATGCCAATGAAATTTGGAAGAATCTCTTGAAACCCACAGGCAAATTAAAAAGTTTTACAGACATCAAATTTTGAAACTACCATGTACTTCCATATTATATTTTCTTGATTTTCTTGTTTTACAGTCCCAATTTATATCGTACTAATAAAAAAATCAACGCCATTAAATAAACAGAAAATTCGTTTTCTATTTTTTTATCTTACTTGTACATCATCAATCACCATTGGCCATCTCACCAGGGTTGGACTTTATTCGGATTAGTTTGCGTTTGTAACAAAGATTGATAGGGCCAAGGCAATCTGCTGCGGACTTTGTTTACTTTCTAGAGTGTGCTTCACGATATTAAGAGCATGCTCGCAGGGCTATTTTCCTCTTTTTCGTAAATATTCAGTTTGTACGTTACACGATCGGTATAACGAGTTCTTTGGGTCTACAACTGAAATAATGATAAATAAAGGGCGGAATATATGCACAGTGCATATATATGTATTCTTTGTCAATTTTATAATAAAATTGTCCCAAATTATTATTTTATGATCATATTTTTATGTTGTCGGTGTTATCAAAAAATTAAGAACGCCCGATCATGAAAACTCTTAGACTCACTTGTTTTAGGGATTTTCCAATCTGAAGACAATTATATAATAATTAATATTTACAGTTTGGTTATACACACGGTATTTATTGGGGGTTTCCGGGGTTTGCAGGTATATTGCTAGGGGTTATTTTTTGTCATTTAATAATACCTTATTATTACCTGTTTAACAAACTGTATTTATATCATATTTATAACCCGATATATTCAGCAGTCCCTATCGAGCTTTCTCTTACCAAATCCAGACCAAGATGAGAAGTTTTTAGTGCTTTTGTCTGAATCTTTTACCCTAATATGATACACGTGACTTGTCTTTTACATAGAATAAACCGAGTCGCAGAAACCGTCAGAACTGAATATCCTTTAGTAAATAAATTAATTTGAAATGTAAAAAAAGTGTTTTTAAAAGCACCTCCAAGAGTGCAGATATGTATCAGGAGAGATTACCAGGAGTTAGTTTACCTCCAGAACCTGTAACTACCCGGTGGGGAACATGGATTGAGACCGCAATAGTCTACGCAGAACATTTCGAAGCCATTAAAGAACTAATTTTGGATTTAGATGACGGTTTGCAGTGTAATGTGCAAAGTAAAGAGTTTTTAAAAAGTGCAAGTGTAGTTAAAGATCTTGTTTTTATTAAGGTTAATTTCAGTTTTATACCGGACATAATATCCCCGTTAGAGAGTAGAAATTTAAGTTTAAGAGACTCAATTAGTATTGTTGAAACTAAATGTAACCACATTTCCGGTAAAGTAGGAGGTCAAGTAGGGAACAAATTGGATGTAACTGTAAAAAAGAATGAAGGATTTAAATACTTGACTGCAGTAAAAAGCATTTATGAATGTAAACCATCCAACGAAGTTGTATCTTGGCCTCATACTTTACTACCTAAGTTGCAGTATTGTCCGATTACATCAGTAGATGTTGAAGAAGCTTCTCTTTGTATAAATATATTTTTACTGATAAAAGACAATCCTTTTTAGTTGAAAGTTCTGAAAAATATTTAGTAATAAATGCCTTTTATATAATTTCAGGTTAATAAATTGTTTACTTTTATTTTTCTTTGTTTTTTTTTGCATTTATTTTTAAATAAACATCTTTTTTAGAACCCAATGTGTTTCTTTACCCTATTTTACTATAATAAATTAAGAAGTTGCATACCAGTAAGCATATTTGGTCAAAAAAATGCAAGGCAATATATATGCGCATATTTTGGCTACATTTAAGTGTTATTTTAAAATAGGGTTTGTATGTTTTAAGAAATTCCTACCAATTCGTCTGTAGATAAAAACATATTTAAATTTTATATCGGCAAATTTTCCCTAATTCAAAAATTACGTGCTGCTACACAATGAAAGCTCCTGCTTCTTTTTCTGACGTAAAATGGTATATAAAAACATGACGGCATAGGCTAAACAACGTCTAAAATATAATTAAACAAAGGGAAAGTCTGACGTAGAAATAATTAACACGAGATTAAGCTAAGTGCTTTCTGTCAGTGTCGACTTTAGCATTATAAGACAATTCCATATTCACAGCATGACACATATCAGGTTGAAAATCACTTTCATTTTCCTACAAGTGAAAATTAGGTTGAAAGCATGTGACAAATATGATCTCGAAAACTTAGGGGATATATTGTATGTGTTTGCCTCTCGAAGCACAATAAAAGTAATTTTATCACGTCTTACACCTGCGACTTACAATTAGCATAATCAGATTTGAAGGTATAGTTGACAATAACACACCGTTATCAAACTAAACTGACATGTAAAATTAACCGGACAAACAAAATATTGTTCAACTTCAATCTTAAATAGCCTTTTAACCTACTGTCATTGTTATCATTCTCGACTGTCAAAAAGTTCGAAAACATTTGTTGTTATACAGGTTATAAATAAAAGATGCATTTTGCCCTAAATTTCTGAACGCCCTCTGGAAGAACTTGACCACTGAATGATGTGTATTCCTACGAAACTTCTTTTCTCAAACTTTTCATTGCCAATGATATCACTGTAATTTTTTTAATTAAATTGTTTATGGTTCGTTCAATCATTCAGTAGCCAAATCACGGGGTGTTCATAAATTTAGGGCAAAATGCACATTGTAGATATAACCTGTGTAACAACAAATCTCTGGGAACGTGTTTCAAAATCGACAGTCGAGAATAACAACCTACAACTTAAAAAAAAAATATTAGAAAGGTTAAATAATTATTTAAGATTAAATGAAACAGACCATATGCCCAATCAGTGAAAAATAAATACCAAAACACCGCAATACCATTAAAAGCTTACTACCTATACTTACTAATAGCATCAACTAAAACAGTCGGAGAAAACTTACCTGAAAAAGAAAAAGAAAATTAGTTGTTGTGTCTAAAAGTCAAGAAGGAAGCAATCCTGGTCGTGTTAATCAAAGAATCTCATGCTCAATTTGAATAAATCAAAATTGTCTTAAAATAGAAAGTTCTTTTAATTTTTATGATCAGTAAAAGTCAATTTTTAGGTACTATCTTTCTTTAGAGTCGTTTTAACATAATAGTGAACATTAACAGGCAATACCTTTGTCACTCAAGTAAATATAAGTGCAAACTACATTGATTAAATTTATATTCGTTTTCATTAATCTTTTAGTTATAAATTAACCCAAAAAAAGATTAAATATAAAATATATTCTTTAAAGTTATTTTAACATAAAATAAAAGTAATATTTACTGTGATAACTACTCGGCGTATAAAATCAACATATTAGTAGCAATAAAATAATAATAATAATAAACATCCCTAAACCCAAAAGTGATCATAAACTAACAGAAAACTATAGGCCTATTACTCTATTACCAGTCATTGGAAAGATATATAAAAAAATCAAGGCCGCTTGCATGGTAACAGTGGATGTCTTTTCTCATTGGTTGGCAACAGTATTTTGACGTGAAATAAACCATCTTGGATTTTGACGTATTAGCACCTGATTGGCCATGGTGTCGGTATACGGTACGAGACGGACCATGTTTTGTCAACAGAGTAGTGTTACGCTGATTTCTAAAGTGATAGGTTGCGCTCCGTGGAACAGCAAATCCTCCACGTAAAAATGGTTAAAAGTATTTAAAAGTAGTTAAGTGGTTGTTTGACGAGTCTAAGTTAGAAATGTGTTAGTATGTCATACCCATGCTAGGGTATAAAATGATGAAGTGATTGATCTGTTAATAAATAACTGTGCAATAAAATTCAAAAGAAATTTTATTTTCCAAGTAAAGCATAGTTTTGAACCAGTCGACTTGTGGAGATACAGGTTAAAGTTTTTTGTGTCGTTCATTGTTACAAACGTGTTCGCACAGTAACTTTTGCTATAAAACTATATTGCGTTACAAATAAATAGTATACCTTTTCAAGTTGTATTTCCATTTTATCGTTTTTGGAGAAATGAACGAGTAGGTACTATATAAAGTTATTTAACTTGTTATATTTCACAATGAATATAAATATAACAAGTACGACTTTAATTTCCTCTACTAAGTAATATTAACTTTTTACAAAGTAAAAGTTACTGCAGAAATAAATATCGCAGTTAGTTACCATACTTTTTTGTTCACTTTATCATTTACCTACATAAATAGAGTGTTAAGTTAACTAACTGAGTAGTTATTTTTACTGTACAATAATGTCAAATGTTAAAATAATTACATATTTAATCAGTTACTATTTGACTTTAACGTTAAATTGACAAAAAAATGGGACTTATCCCTTAAAAAAAAAAACTATATATTTTTTAAAAGCTCTTAAAAAGAGGGATAAGACAAATAAATAATATATAGGGCGTTCTATTTAAAAAACACAAGTTTGGGTCATAATTCAAAACAAAACTTTTCAGAAAAAAAATACAATACAATAAAAATACAATAATGTTAAAATAATTACATATTTTATCAGTTACTAATTTATTTTAACGTTATAAGTTAAATTGACAAGAAAACGGGAGTGGACCACCTGGGAAATTAAACAAAATGTTAAATTTAATTAAAGAAAACAAGGTCTGTCTATACCACCAAAGTAAATATATTTGTCCCTCTAGGGTGAAATCAAGGTTAAAGAATATACATAATTTAAATTTGACAGTTGGTTGTACTAGTTTCGACTTTAAAAAAGTCATCTTCAGCAACCCAGTAATTAAGAAATCTTTTTTATTTTTTAGGATATACCTAAATAAAATAACACAAATTGGAGGAGGGGGAAGAGTGGTTCAACAATATACGGTCATAAAAAGTACTGTGTGTAGCCAATGGATTCGACAGTAGATAGTTATGGACGTGATGCTACATTAAGCAATTAAGGAAATTGAATGTGAATAAGTAATGGAGGCCAATATTCTTAATGGGATAATTTATAGTTATGTTATGCTATATAGATGTCAATAACATGTCAAAAGAAGAAAGTTCAATGAAATAATCGTTTCACGGAAACAACTCGGTGAGGGGACATGATTTTATATTTTGGTGGGTCAGAATTTAATAAGAAAAGGGGGGGGGGGGAGGCAAATTAAAAATTGTTTTTTTAAAAACCAGTTACGTCATTAAAGTAAAATTGGGAGTCATCTGAAGAGAGAAAATATTTCCATTTACAACTGGTTAACGGAAATATCACAACATGTGGTCTCACAATGTAGACTTTAGTTTTTTGTATGTAGAAATATTATCATGTACTCACCAAATTGTCAATATTTCATAGCAAAATTCGTTAATAAAATAAAATTTATATATACAGGGTGAGGATTTTAAAGTGTTACAACGCAATATCTGAAAAACGGCTATAAATATTTTAGTCAAATTTTGGGACGTGGATAGGGAGGTTGGGGGACAAATTTTAAAATATTTTTGATATTTACCCCCCCTCCAGATTTGATGTGGCTAGTGACAAATTTGAAATGTCAAATGGAAAGGTATTTTTTTTTTTTGATAATTCGATTCCTCGTCAATAACTACGTAAGTGAGCAGAAAATTGTTACATTTGCTCTACTAGTTGCTTAGTTACGAATTTTTCAATAAATAAAATAGGAATACTTAAAACTACACATTTTAAATCATGACACCTATGATTATTGTTTATCCAAACCTTTAATTATGTTGTATCCTAGGAAACCACTTTTGACTTTGACAAGTAGTGATAATCTGATAAAGTTCATTATTCAGTGCAATTATGGAACAATCTTATGACATTGAAATAGACATGTTGTTAATTCTGGGAGAATGTAGAAAAAACTACCGGGAAGCGGCGCAATTGTGGACTGTTAGGTTTCCCGCCATTCAAAAATCTCATATGGCATTTAAGCGATTAGAAGATCGAGGCCGCAGCACGGGAATCCTAAAAAATAAGAACAGAGTTAGAAGACAAACAAAAACTAATGACGATATGGCCGTTGGAGTGTTGGGTGTAATAGCTGTAAATCCTCATGTTGGTTCAAGGGAACTTGCTCGTGATTCAGGAATGTGCCAAAAATCGGTACTGGCTATTTTACACAAGCACAATTTTCACCCTTACCACATAACTATTCATCAGGAATTGTATGGCCAAGACTTTCAAAATAGGATTACATTTTGTACGTGGTTACAAACTTTAATTCACGAAAACAATGCATTTTTAAGAAAGATAGTATTTTCTGACGAAGCTACATTTACCAATTGTGGTCAGGTAATTATTTAAATCAATATGGATTAATGTAACTTTTAATAATCAAAAATATGTAATCCACTACTTGATGGGTGTACATAAATAAATACATATCTAAACACCCGTTAACGGGTGTTTAGAGAATATTCACATACATTTAGATTTATTTTTAATTTTATACTGATTCAATCAATTTTGCTTTTCTTAATTTAAGGTCAACCGGCACAATTTACACTATTGGGCACCTCAAAATCCTCACTGGATGAGATTTCTGCCAAACCAACATCCTTGGTCGGTTAATACCTGGTGTGGCATAGTCGGAGATAGAGTCATTGGACCACATTTTTTTGACCGTCACCTAAATGGAGAAATGTATAATAATTTTTTACAAACCGATTTGCCACAACTTCTGAATAATAATGGAAATCAACAAGAACTATGGTTTCAGCAAGATGGTGCTCCGCCACATTTTGCCCGACAAGCTCGAGATACACTAAATGAAATGTCTGGAAACAGATGGATTGGTCGTGGTGGTCCTGTAAATTGGCCTGCAAGGTCACCAGATTTAACCCCATTAGATTTTTTCTTGTGGGGATTTATAAAAGAGAAAGTTATGGCTACACCACCGACCACACCAGAAAACATGAAAGATCGTATTCAACAAGCATGTAATTTAGTAACGCCTCAAATGTTAACTCGCGTGCGCAACTCATGTCAAAAAAGAATTGCAAAATGTTTAGAAATGGATGGGGGTCATTTCGAACACCTTTTGAAGCATGATCGTCGTTAGATTTTTTAAGGAATTATCATTTTTAAGTATTCCTATTTTATTTATTGAAAAATTCGTAACTAAGCAACTAGTAGAGCAAATGTAACAATTTTCTGCTCACTTACGTAGTTATTGACGAGGAATCGAATTATCAAAAAAAAAAAATACCTTTCCATTTGACATTTCAAATTTGTCACTAGCCACATCAAATCTGGAGGGGGGGTAAATATCAAAAATATTTTAAAATTTGTCCCCCAACCTCCCTATCCACGTCCCAAAATTTGACTAAAATATTTATAGCCGTTTTTCAGATATTGCGTTGTAACACTTTAAAATCCTCACCCTGTATATATCCTAAAAAATAAAAAAGATTTCTTAATTACTGGGTTGCTGAAGATGACTTTTTCTAAAGTCGAAACTAGTATAACCAACTGTCAAATTTAAATTATGTATATTCTTTAACCCTGATTTCACCCTAGAGGGACAAATATATTTACTTTGGTGGTATAGACAGACCTTGTTTTCTTTCATAATCTCGCCACAGAAAATGGACTACTTCTTGAATCTTAAATTTAATTATTCTCTTCTTACAGTATAAGTTGGGGGAGGTGTCTACGAACCGTCCTGTATCGTAAGTCTGTAAAACTAGGTGCATTCGTACCCTTAGTAAATATTTATAGCCGCAGCGATATCAAAAATCAAAATTACTGCAGAATAACACGACGAACGAAAAGGCGCATTACGCCTGGTGCGTAAAAATTCTTATCTTATTGTGAGATCCCGTAGTAATATTTTAATAAAATTATATTCAAATGTCACATTAAAAAGTAATAAATTATATTTTTTGCGAATTATTCAATTTCCCTTCGACCAGATTTAGCAGGTGTTTAGGTTAACGGGATTTATGGTATAAGGCTGTCTTGTAATTTTGTGTCAAAAACCTCTTATCGCTTTAGGTAAATACTTAAAACTTGTTTTCGACAACTTTCTCGTCACCCCGAACTTTCTACGTGCTATCTTGGTGTATTTGGTTAGGTGTAAAGACGACATTTTCGCATTAAAAGTTTGAAATAAAAAAAAAACTGCAACAACCACGATAATCGATACGGTCGAACGAAGGTGCGATAACATCATGTTAGTCAGAAATATTTGTAGGGCATTTTATAACGAATAGGTTAATAATAACAATAGACAATAATAATATTAAACCTTTCTTCTTCGGCCATTAAATAACATCTAGTCATCACATATTTAGTTTAATAACAATCATGTTAATGATTAAACGTTTTAGTTTGGTCGTAGAAATTTCACTTAAATAATTAAGTAAACTTCATCCTCGTGCATTAGTACTAGCTGCTACTACATGCCCATCAAATAATATACCTACTATTACTTCTTCAATTAAAAAGTCACTGCACACAATTCAAACTTCTTGCTTAATAATTAGACCAAAACCATAATCGCATTTCAATGAAAAGTTAATAATGATCGGCAACGCCGCATTTGGATTATGTTCTACTGTTCTAAAGAAATAAATTAAAACTCATCTTTTACCATATTATACAAACTTAACTGCAAATTTACGTCGCATTTAATAATCCTTTCGGTAAAATAGTACAATGGAAAACCCATAATAACACAGCTTGTTTACGTTTTTGTACACCTTCAACTTGCGTCTAGCCAGAAAGCAGTATATATATATATATGACTAGGCGGTCTTATTGACGGGCGGTAAAGTGTTCGGCGAAGCTCTCCCAATTATCACAAAAGGCGGCCGGCGGCCCTTGGAGACGTTGCGTACGTGCTAGACACGTTAGTGGTTCTGGGTTGAGGGATGAGAAGTGATCAACGGAATGCGGTGTTGCAAATGGTTTTCGCGTGGGAAGGGTGATCAACAAAGCGAATGTTTTCATTTTTAGTGACAGTAGAGTTTAGACTTCTCTCCGTGGCGGAACGTCTTCTCCTCACGGATGTCTCGGGCCAGCAGCGTTTGATGTTTTTAAACAGTAAGTCGAGTTACAGATTCTTTTCGTGGCGGAACGTCTTCGCCCCGCGAATTTCTCTGGCCATTAGCGCCGAAGTAGTCGTAAGTTTTTAACCTTTTGCAAAAATTGTTGAAGAAAAAGTATAATAGTTTGTTGCGGGTTGCATAAACCCCCTTAAGTGTGATTAGTCAATGTGGCCATTGATTAGTTAATTTTGGCAAACGCTTAAACACCTGGATGTCACCTCTTAAGACTCCTAGTTGCCCATCTAATTTTGGTGCCGCGGATTCTTTTAACAAATTCTTCTTGAAAAGTGTAGCCCCTCCAAACACCAATAAGAGTAATCTCATAAGCGACAACAAAAATTTCCCATCTTTACAATACACATACATTATTTCCATTTTCGTAGGTTGCAGAGAATAGGGTTGAGAAAATTATATCGCAAATAAAATCTCGTGCGAGAGGGGTGGATGATATTGGAATTAAATTAATTTCCTTAATAGTTCCACATCTAACCCTTCTAATCAATAGATGCTTAAAATCTGGTAAATATCCTTCTTTATGGAAAAGGGCTAATGTAATTCTGGTTGCTAAAAATATTATGTTGTGTGTTATTTTGGAAAAATAGTAAATAACAAATTGAGTCAATATTTGTTACATAATAAAGTATTACCTTCCACACAGTCCAGCTTTCGTAGGGCTCACAGCACTTCTCAATATGACCGATGGCTTACTGCAATGGGGGCCCAGGAAGACGGAAAAACTCTTGCCTAATTTAACTCGACTGCAGTAAGGCCTTTGATACGTTAAATCATTCCTTTCTTCAAACTAAATTAACATTCTATGGATTGCGTATCTCATCATTGAGGTTTCTGGACAGCTACTTGGAGGGAAGTAGTCGCAAGTGCTGTTGCCTGGTGGTGCTTCTCGGCTTCTGTCAATACACTGCGGGGTGCCCCAGGGTAGAACACTGGAACGTTTACGTTTTTCCATATATCAGTACGCCGATGACATGCAAATGTTTTTCTTTTTCTGCCAATTTCAATCAACCATCGATGTGCATCAACGATGACCTAGCGACTATTTCAAAATTAACGGCAGCCCACGATCTTATACTAAATGGTAATAAGACTCAAATGATGGGACTTGGGCGGATAAAGCTATCGTGGCTAACAACATGAACATTACCTTGATTGGCGTTTTAATAAACCCTTCATCTGTATTTAAAAATCTGGGCATCTTATTGGATGACAGCTTGCAATTGAAGGAACATTTTATAAAATCTATTTTTCAAACTAAAAACGTTATACATATACAGGGTTCACCATTTAAAACGAAACAGGCTAAATATCTGATTCAACGTTAATTTTTAAAAAAATACACGTTATTAGATTTGTCAAGGGGAAAGTTTTTTGTTACCATTTTTACCACTGCAACTTAAACCCTCTAGGGAGGGTGGAACCAACCCTTACTATTTCAAATGGAACAAGGGATCGAGTGATAAAACGGAATTTAATTATATTTCAAATGACATCTCATTCGTCAAATTCGGTCAGATAGTTTCAGAGATAATTATCTAAGTGTTTAATGGTTTTTTTCTAATCTATTATTTGAATAACAATAACACTAATGATTAAATGCAATACGAAACTAACGTAATTGTTTACACGGAAGTTGACAATGACTACCACCGACTTCCATGCAATGGTGTCGATTCAAATTTTTCACGAACTGCCTGTAGCATTTCTGGTGTTATCAGTCGGCATTCTTTTACAACTCGTTCCCTTAGATCTTCTAAATTGTTGGGCTTTGTTGCATAAACTTTTGTCTTAAGATGTCCCCATAAAAAAAAGTTGAGTGACGTCAGATCTGGAGACTTAGCTGGCCACTCAATGGGCCCCCTCCGACCGATCCATCTTCCTGGAAATGTCTGATCCTTACCCGTATATAATAATGCGGTGGAGCCTCATCCCGTTGGAAAATAGCTTCTTGTCCTAAAATATTTTCATTTTTCTGTGCTACTCTTATAATAATAGGATTTATTGTATTTTGTAATAAATCATGGTAAACTTCTCCAGTCAAGTTTCCATTGATGAAAATGGGACCAATAATATGGTTGCCAAGAATACGCGCCCATACATTTATTTCTGAGGTCTTTGAGTATGATGTTCCCTGTAAAGATGAGGGTTTTCATCGGACCAATACCTGCAATTATATTTATTAACTGCCCCGGCAAGAGTAAATGTAGATTCATATGAGAAACAGATATTGTAGACAATAATGCGATTTTCTAATATGCGACTTGACATAAGTTCGCAAAATTCTGTCCGGCGATCATAGTATTCTTCGTTGAGCTCATGAACAAGACTGATTTTATAAGGATAATACTTTGCAAGTTTTAATATTTTGTGAACTGAAGTTTCAGACACCCCAGATCCTTCTGACAATGTTATGCTATTAAATTGAGTACGGTCGGCTTCTAAAAGTCCAAGAACCCCTATTTGCATACCTTCATTGCTCGCTTCATTGATTATCGTCCGGACACGATTGTGTTTTTTATTCTGCACCGAGCCAGTTTCATCAAATTTTCTGACAAGTTCCATCACGTATTTGGCCTGAACACATTCTCGTCAGGAAACTGCGCGTTGAAAATTCTAGCAGCAGCTCTAGCGCAATAATTGTTGCGATAATACAGTTTTAGCAGTTCTTTTCTTTCTTCTAAAGAGTAATCCATTTTTAATCACAGTATCTCATACTCTCAAACACAACTTACACTAAGTCAATACTGAAAATGTTCAAAATAAACAAATACTTTTGGTTCTCTTATCAAAACACACAAAACAAAAAATGCAGGATTTAAAAAGCACATTTTAAATAATTTTAATTATTATCTCTGAAACTATCGGACCTAATTTCACGAATGAGATGTCATTTGAAAGAGAAGTAAATCAATCACTCGATCCCTTGTTCCATTTGAAATAGTAAGGGTTGGTCCCACCCTCCCTAGAGGGTTCAATTGACAACTATAATAACGTGTACGAGTGATTTTTTTTTATATTAACGTGGAATCACACATTATGATACATTACTTAGATGTAAATACCTTTATAATCACACCTGTAATTTAGTTGTACCTTTGGCCAATACCTGTAAATTAAGGACCAAAATAACCAATCATCTGTCAATTTTTATTTTAGTGACATGTAGAATTTAGTATTGTCTTCTATGCCTTTGATAATGATCCGCAAGGGTTGAAACACGTATCAGGAAACTGAATTAAATTGTGAAATATAACAAGTACGACTTTAATTTCCTCTATAATGGAATTCATATATTGTTTATGCAAGCACTCTTTATTGGGTGGCATTGACTGTAGCTTCTAGGAATATCTTGCAAAAACCTGCATAAGTTTGATCGTGTAACTCCATCATTCCTTCTGAATCTTTTTGGTATATAAGGTTAACAAACTTGAAATGCCTCTATATCGTTACGAAAAACTTCGTAAAGGTCGAGACACCCATAGCAGGATTACGCGATATAATGAACTATTTCAGACTCCCAATCACAGAACAGCCGCCTTCCAGCGTAGTTTTAAGTATAATGAAGTTAAAACATACAACAGCCAGGGATTAAATCTTGCTTATCTATTGCCAACTTCAGGGTTCACATCAAGAGGCATTTTATCCAAAAGAGAAGCTGTGTTGCCTCCCAACTTTATTCCTTGTATATGTATTTAATATATTATGTTCTATGGTAGAGGAAATTAAAGTCCTACTTGTTATATTTCACAGTTTAAGTCAGCTTCCTGACACGTGTTCAACACTTGCGGATCATTATCAAAGGGAATATAAGACAATACTAAATTCTACATGTCATTAAAATAAAATTAGGGAGATGAAGTGAATTGACAGATGATGGTTTATTTTGGTCCTTAATTTACAGGTATTGGCCAAAGGTACAACTAAATTACAAGTGTGATTATAGAGGTATTTACATCTAAGTAATAAAATTAAGAAAATGATATTGTGTATATAATTATGCGTTCTTTCGTTCGTAATTATTGACAAGTGTTTATTGCATATTTATCCTAAGTTATTAGGCTATTAAGTATTAGATTGGCACCTGAAGGTATTTCAATTTGATTATTAACAACACTACATCGATTTAAGGCTTTTTTGATTGCTAATGTTTCTAATAGGTTGAGTTTTCTACCCTTGTGTTGAGTATATATCGGTTATTATATTATTGTAATTAAATATAAATACTTTACTCTACTATAATCTCCTTTGGCATTTTGTTCCCTTTCTCTTATACTTTGGAAACATAGTTATTGTAAATACTTTTTGGTGGTTAGATAAAACAGCTGAGCTGGATCTCCCCACCCTGCAGTGAACAAGCACTTAAGAAAATGCGAGACTATCGACATAATATAACAGTCTTATATCGCATAGTACATTTGAAAGTAAAAAATGTAGGAATCAAAAAATGTCTTAATTTAAATAACTCCTGCCATACCAAAACTCCCCACGAGCTCTCGACAGAAGCACGTTTCTATAATCCATGCTCCCGACACCTGAAATTTTAAAATATATCCTTCTAAACGCTACACCGGGAAAAGAAATTGGATCTGAATTTTTCGTAAATCCTCGTAAGTATTCTCTTTTTGGTCCTTTTAGAGAGTTTTTAGGGCACGTTTAGAATAAAACCACCCCATAATTTTAAGTCGGAAATCCCTGTATCAGTTATTTTGTTACAACGAATATTTTTTAGAATTTTCACAATTAGTTATTCAATTATGTATATTTAATTAAAGAAAAAAAAATTGGATAATTTGCCAAGTTAGAACTCTAGGGTTAACCCACTTTACAGTATTGTAAACGTGTAGTAATCACTTCCCTGTCTAGGCAGGAATATTTCTTAAAGGACTATTTTTTTTTTCATTAAATACAGATGGTTTAAAATACAGGGTCGTTGGTATGTATGGAAAAGGTCGATTATTTCTTAAAGTATAATAGTTAGCAAAAAATATTTTAGACAAAAGTTTTAGGGTTTTTTAAGTTCTATTAGAATTTTTAACAAATAAGTATACAGGATGAGTCAGAAAACCGTGGAGAAGCAAAGTTTCTTTTTTTTAAATGGAACACCCTATATCTTAAAATATTTTTGGATTTAGCATGAAATAGTAATTATTTTTTAATAAGTGCATTATAAGCCTAAACCTAATAGTTTCCGAGATATGACATTTTTGAACTTTGACAGCTTCTAGCTTTCTAACGGTACGTCTTAGAGTGAAACGGCTTACATGTCCCTATCTTACTTTTTTATTATCTTCCCAAAAATTTTCCGGTTAAATCGGAAGTACTGTATTTCCGGCTTTTGAGTTACATCCGGATTAACCGGAAGTTGATACTTTTAGAAAGATAATAAGAAACTAAGATAGGGACATGTCAGCCGTTTTACTCTAAGACGTACCGTTAAAAAGCTAGAAGTTGTCAAAGTTCAAAAATGAAATTATTCAATAGTCGATATCTCGGAAACTATTAGGTTTAGACTTGTAATATACTTATTGAAAAATAATTGTTATTTTATGTAAAATCCAAAAATATTCTAAGATATAGGGTGTTCCGTTTAAAAAAAAGTAACTTTGTTTCTCTACGGTTTTCTGACTCAACCTGTATACTTATTTTTTAAGAATTGTAATAGAACTTTAGAAACC
The DNA here is from genome assembly GCA_963920685.1 of Polydrusus tereticollis. NCBI lineage: Eukaryota > Metazoa > Arthropoda > Insecta > Coleoptera > Curculionidae > Polydrusus > Polydrusus tereticollis. Next base: position 5,368,481 of record OY987331.1, read on the forward strand.
CTGAAACTTTTATCTTGAATATTTTTTGCTAACTGTTTTACTTTAAGAAATAATCTACCGTTTCCATACATACCAACGACCCTGTATATAATTCAAATTTTAAACAAATAATAGAAAGAGCATAGCTTGCAAATTTTTCAAACAATTTAATTTACCAATTAGTATGAATCGGTAACGCTAATATACCTAACTACTATTATGTACAGGGGCATTTATTAAGTATCTCACCCGAATGGTGTGATGAGAATGATCCCTGATGCTTATGTATATCTTTTACGTGTGTTAGTATGTAATTTTCGTCATAAACTTCTGAAATTATCATATAGGTTGCGGAGTGGCAGCTCATGTGGCAGTGATAACTTAGCTCTTGAACTGTACTACCTTTGTATAGTTTTCTGGCGAATTCGTGACCTTGAATGGAGTCAGCTGAAAACCTTGGAATATAACATAATCTATTACGATAGGGTTTGCATTCATTGCAGAGTCTGCAATGATAAAGCCCTGTACCAGAAATTTGTCTAATATGATGAGGTTGAGTCGATAGTGCAAGGAAAAGAAAAGAGTTTGGTTTAGAATAGTACAAGTTTGGTTGAACCATGCAAATGCTTTTTTGCTAAATCGTTTTACAACACTGATAAATCAGGTTTGGGGTTGGATTACAACATCAAAAATTATGAAAACCAAATAATTAAAAGTTTTTTCAATTACTGAGTATATTTTAGCGGTATCAAATCTACACAAGGAAGAAAGTCAATTTTACAATAAATTCAATTAATCTGGTTACAACTGGTTCTAATATAATTATTGGGTTTCTATGTTGTCACAACTGTTTTATTTATGACTCACCGTAAGACGATTGGTACGGTTTTATAACATATATATATTAGTAAAGTCTATCTTTAAATGCCGCGAAGTAATAAATGATCAATAAATATGCAAAACGCATACCGGGCTATGAAGAATAATTTAAACACCATCCCTTAAAATCTATTGATAGATTAAAGGATCCAAATAATGAGCATTCTTTAGGTGGGTCGACCCTGAATTTACCGCAAGCTATTGTTATATTTGAGGATTTACCATTATTATCGGGAAAACCCCTTAGCCAGGAGCGTGTGTTGGGGAAGTTTCTAAATTTAAACATGCCTATTCTCTTAAAGTTGTATTATATTATATTCGTAGGTATTAATAACATAATACATAATATAATTACAAAAACAAGGTATAATAAAGAATCTTACAAATAAGGCATTTTCAAAAATCGAATAATACTTTGTCGTTATGGCTTAATCATAGTCCGATTCGGAAGATGAACTTGTAATAACATCGTTTATAACAAGCGGTTCAACCATTTCTTCAATTATTATATCTATCTGCCACATTTTGGCTTCTTCTTCTATCATCGATACACTTTTTCCACATTTCCGCACTGATTTTACCCATAGCTTCATTAAAGAGTCTATTTAAATCCATCATTGTATTAGTCGTGTTTTTCTGGCGACATCTGTTTTTATTTGAGCCCATACAAGTTCGATCGGGTTTAATTTGCAGTGATAAAGAGGGAGTCTGAGCACAGATATTCCTCGTGACTTTGCCATTTCATCGACTACATATTTTTTGAATGCATTTTAATGTAAATTGGCTAGTGCCAATATTTCTTTTTTTAAGGAATCTAATGGAAATTCTATTTGTCTTAATCTTAGCCATTGTGTTATTTCACTTTAACGCCACGCACTTGTCGGTAATATTTTCTTTAGCCTAGAGTAACAACTTGCATTATCCAATTCAATTATTGCGTCTTTTTGTAGAGGGTCCAACATTTACTCGAACCATTCTTCAAAGACATCGGCGTTCACATCTTCGTGATAGTCTCCTATATTTGTAGATTGGAACATCAGTAGACCACCTTTAACGAAGCCTTCAGAACTTCCAATATGGGTTATGATTAGTCGATGTCCTTTTCCAGATGGCGGTCTTAATCCTGTGGACAATCCTTCCAAAAAAGCTTGCCTTGAACCTTCATTTAGCCATGTTTCGTCTAGGTAAAATTATTTTGGTTTTCTTCTCTGGCTTTTTTGCTTCTTAAGTAATTTCTTCTCCAACAGACGATATCGCTTTTGTCTATTAAAATGGATTGCCTATTATGTTTTTTTCCACCGAAACTCCATTTTTTTTAATAATGTCCAAAGCGTATTTCTATACCTAAATAGGTAGTCCTGGTCTTCTCGGATTAAGGACAAAATTTTGTCCGGCGCGAGAATTTATTTTTTTAAAAGAAACTATGAACTTTTCGCCTTATTCTTTGCATTAAAACGTCATCCAGCTCAAGTTTTGGTCGTCCTGGAGAAGTCTTTGGAGGTTAAGAATTATTTTTTTTTTCATTTACTGTACATGGACCGACTCTAGAGCGTTTAGACAATTGTTGAAAATTCTCCATATTTAATTAAAAAAACACTGACACTTCACACTTTTACTGAGAAATAAACACCCAAAGTAGGTATGTATAGATATAAATAGGTGTATTATTCCAATAGAGAAACCCATAAAGGCATAATAACCACATAATTAGCAAACAGGTAACCAGAATTAGGTACGAAAAAAAGGAATAAAATGATTAGAGCAGAAACGGAATAAGTACCTAGACTCTAATTAGTTTTAATAAAATTGCTTTTATAATTTTGCATAATTTTAAGCTTATAAAATGTAATATTAAAATACATATTTGAAGACAAAACTTAAATTTAATGTCGATACTTGCACTAATTCTGCACAAGTTTAAAAATTCAGGCCTATTTAAATCTATACATGCCGAAAAATCTTGAACGCCCATGGAGAAGACGGTCTTGATTGATTTATTACTTCGCATGATTTAAAGATAGACTATAATAAGTGAAACATAAATAAAAGTGGTTTATAAAACAACTGAATCCTTAACAGAATACAGATTACTAGAACACTTAAGTGTTTAAAAAATATTCACATATGATTATGAATGGATTTATGGACAATTACTTTAATTATATAACTTTCCTTAACTAAGGTCATTTTTCGTTTATATTGGCCCTAAAAAGTCACCAGTAATAAATGGTATGCCAAATTTCACGAGTTTTAATAGCGACCAGCGCCAAAAGTTCTATAAAGTTTAAAGTATACAAATATCGCTAAGTGCGCCAGCGACCGACTTTCGAAATAAATTTGAAAGTTGGAATGAAAATTGCTGTTTTCTGTTTTTAAATGATTACCAAAGTTTAAAGCACAACGAAGGTGATCAAGCCGACGTAATCTTGATTAATACATTTGTCACGATACCTAGTAACCGTCTTATATGCAAAAATCCTGATAAATTAAGTCCAAATAGTATAGAGAGTAGTTTTTAAACAAAAAGGGGAATCAGGTAAACAAAATAAGTCTTAGGAGTTTTATTAAACAATGATTAGGTAATATACAGAATAGCAGTAGGTATAGTAAAGTTTACATTATACCGCTGATATTTTGTCATAAAACTCTAATTATCCCTTTGGCCATAATATTCCCCAAATTAGCATCTTTTCGGGCAGAACCGTAGTACAAATTACCTGCATGCCTAATTGCTATACTATTTTAATTAGGTACAAATACCTAGTAATATATAAATAGCAAATTAATTTTTATTCATTTTAGTTCCAATTGGCTTTCCGACGAGTAAATTTTGTAATATTAGTGTTTGGTTTAACGGCGCGTGATATTTTTTGTTGTATTAGTGTTAGAATGTGGCGTCCATAGACTTGTACTGAGAGTAGGGCATCTTGGAGTGTCACTTGTAAAAGAAAGCATTTATCTTCCGATGCTAAAAAAAATAATTAAAACTGTGTAACAATCTTTGCTGACAAGAGATGCTTTAGCAGAGACGTCTGCTTTAACAAGTACTTCTTTATGTACGGCAAAGGATATAGTATTGAAATCTATATTATTACCAGAAGGAAGCGAAGTGACTGTGGTACATTTAGAAGCATTGGCGAGAATGATTTGGATTAATTAAGAAGGAAAATGTATGAAGAACAATCTGTACCTACTCTAGCTTCCCTAAAAAAACATTTCTTGTAGCATTTCAAACCTAAGAAAAATTTTCCTTAAAATGGGCTTTTAATATCACACAACTGATAAAAGACAAACCTTAATTAACGGGAATGGCGTCATAAATATTTAACGACTATTAAACAATATATTTATAAACATATTATGTAAAAATGGAAATAAATCAACTGTCAATAATTATCCACATATCAGTAAGTATATTGTCGTCAATAGCAAAACTTTTTGAAATTATATTATCAGGAAATATTTCTGATTTATTGGAACATAATATTAGTGCTCAACAACATGACTTTTTCCAACGTTATTAACAACAAACTACAGCTAGACACAATATATACAGATTGTACCAAGGTGTTCGAAAAGGCTGACCATCAGATTCTGCTAAACAAGCTACTCATTACTCATTACTCATTTATTTTTCAAACTTTAACAATGTAACAATATTTGTATATAAACAGAAGTTATATTGACTACATTCTAAAAATTAGATTAAGTTGCACCTAGATGAGTAAACATCCGTATGTGCAAGCTACATCGCTATTATTTTTCAAATCGCAATCACATTTATTAGGTCACACTTAATAGACAGAACGCAAAGAGTGAAAGTCGGAAAAACTTTATCAAAAGAAATAATTCCAACCTCTGGAGCCTCATAAGGTAGCAACTTGAGTCCTCTTTTATTTATTTTTTTTATAAATGACCTACCTGATGCATTATGGTACTCCGAATGTTTTCTGTTTGCCGACGATTTTAAAATTTTCAAAACATTTTCCTCAAAAAAAGACTGCGATGATCTGCATAGTGATATTGCATCTGAGTAGAATATTTATAGGCTCAGTGGCTAAGTCCAAAGCCCAAAGTCCAAAGAAAGTCCAAATTCAAAGTCCAAAGTCCAAATCCAAATAACCCCCTTCCACTCACACTACTCCCTCCCATAATACCACCATACCACTATTTCTACCAAAATCCTCTCTACACTCCACCAACCATAACCCAAAAATCTCTTACATATAATTAATACAATAACAAACATCTTAGCAGTCAATAATGTATCCTGTATGGTTTCGAATTACCATAACATTATTTATTTCTGGCCGGTATATTATTAGCTTATAACGTCTTAGTTACGCGGGAATTATAAGGGTCATAACTCCCTTGGGATATTAACAAAAATTTGACATAAAATCAAACGATTGACATCTAATGTCAATTTGATTGTCATCTATTGAAACATTTATTCCACTTTAAAAATGAACAAAATGTTACTAAAAACGGTCAGAAATAAAATTATCTATGTATCACTGGAATTATAAGGGTCTCAATTACCTCGGGCAATTGCTGTCCCTCGGGCCAAAGGCCCTCGGGACGTAAACTTTACCCTCGGTAATTAAGACCATTATAATTCCCTAGATACATAAATAACTATTCATCTTTCTGTGCTACTCTTATAATAATAGGATTTATTGTATTTTGTAATAAATCATGGTAAACTTCTCCAGTCAAGTTTCCATTGATGAAAATGGGGCCAATAATATGGTTGCCAAGAATACCCGACCATACATTTAATTTCTCAGGTTTTTGAGTATGATGTTCCCTGTAAAGATGAGGGTTTTCATCGGACCAATACCTGCAATTATATTTATTAACTGCCCCGGCAAGAGTAAATGTAGATTCATATGAGAAACAGATATTGTAGACAATAATGCGATTTTCTAATATGCGACTTGACATAAGTTCGCAAAATTCTGTCCGGCGATCATAGTATTCTTCGTTGAGCTCATGAACAAGACTGATTTTATAAGGATAATACTTTGCAAGTTTTAATATTCTGTGAACTGAAGTTTCAGACACCCCAGATCCTGCTGACAATGATGTTAGGCTATTAAATTGAGTACGGCCGGCTTCTGAAAATCCAAGAACCCCTATTTGCATACCTTCATTGGTTATCGTCCGGACACGATTGTGTTTTTAATTCTGCAGCGAGCCAGTTTCATCAAATTTTCTGACAAGTTCCATCACGTATTTGGCCTGAACATTCTTGTCAGGAAACTGCGCGTTGAAAATTCTAGCAGCAGCTCTAGCTTGCGATAATACAGTTTTAGCAGTTCTTTTCTTTCTTCTAAAGAGTAAACCATTTTTAATCACAGTATCTCATACTCTCAAACACAACTTACACTAAGTCAATACTGAAAATGTTCAAAAATAACAAATACTTTTAGTTCTCTTATCGAAACACACAAAGCAAAAAATGCAGGATTTAAAAACCACATTTTAACTAATTTTAATTATTATCTCTGAAACTATCGGACCGAATTTCACGAATAAGATGTCATTAGAAAGAGAATTAAATAATTAAATGCCCTTTTAAAAAAGGTATCACTCGATCCCTTGTTCCATTTGAAATAGTAAGGGTTGGTCCCACCCTCCCTAGAGGGTTCAATTGACAACTCTAATTACGTGTACGAGCGATTTTTTTAAAAATTAACGTGGAATCACACATTATGATACATTACTTAGATGTAAATACCTCTATAATCACACCTGTAATTTAGTTGTACCTTTGGCCAATACCTGAAAATTAAGGACCAAAATAACCCATCATCTGTCAATTTTTATTTTAGTGACAATTTAGTATTGTCTGTCTTCTATGCCTTTGATAATGATCCGCAAGGGTTGAAACACGTGTCAGGAAACTGAACTAAATTGTGAAATATAACAAGTACGACTTTAATTTCCTCTATCATGGAATTCATATATTGTTTATGCAAGCACTATTTATTGGGTGGCATGGCATTGACTGTAGCTTCTAGGAATATCTTGCAAAAACCTGCGTAAGTTTGATCGTGTAACTCCATCATTCCTTCTGAATCTTTTTGGTATATAAGGTTAACAAACTTGAAATGCCTCTATATCGTTACGAAAAACTTCCTACAGGTCGAGACACCCATAGCAGGGTTACGCGATATAATGAACTATTTCAGACTCCCAATCACAGAACAGCCGCCTTCCAGCGCCCTCGGGACGTAAACTTTGCCCTCGCTAATTAAGACCATTATAATTCCCTAGATACATAAATAACTATTAGTAGCGTAATAAGATGTCGTTGTTTCGTTTGTAAAAAAATAGTTAAAAATCATGCTAGTATACAATATTGTTCGTAGTGTTGTCAGTTGAGATTGTGTAAAATATCAGAAAAGCTAGTGGATTATTATAAAAAGGTTATATCGGCAAATGAATATAATAAAAGAAAGAGTTTTAAAACTAAAACATATTCTCATTAATAAACAATATATAGTGTCATACTCAGAAGTATTAGTTTTGTATGAAGAAGTTATAGATCTGTGCGATAATTTCCTTCAAGACAGCATAAATGTTAAACATTTTAAAGACTATTTAAAAATAATAAATATAGGATTGGAATCATATAAACTATCTCATTTAATAAAAAAGGAAGGTTTGGTTGTAGAAGAATAATGCAAAAGTGGTTTAGAGAGAATAAAGTATTCCTTATCATAGACAAATATGCGGTAATGACATTCACACAAGTTAAATTATATTCACCATGTGAACTTCTTGGATGGAAATTTAGTTTCTCACATAAACGAATGTAAAGATCTAGGAATATATTTTCACAGCACTTTTTACTTCATTAACCATCTAAATTATCTAACATGAAAGCATAATGCGTAACTCTAGGGATTTTCTATACACAACTATAATCAAGCTATAAAATAGTCTGGTTCGTCCTCTATTAGAATACGCATCCGTAAATGGGAATCCTGTTACAAACTGTGGCATTGCCCAAATTGAAATTGAATTTGTTCATATCCTCAATAGTATTAAGTTTAGGAACAGCTGCTTTTTAAATAATATATATATATTAATGTACAAAATATCAGTTTGCGAAGATGAGATAGGTTATTTGTGTTGGAAGGACACTTAGCACTTGCTAATATGCTAGATCTATGCAACAGACTATATATCAAATACCCAAATCGACATTTTCCACACAACTGCCACAGAAATTAAAAAGCTGTCCATAGATCTCTCCTAGTACACCGTGATAATACTGATACTTATTTAGTTTAGTCTAATTCTTTTTACCGTATAAGTTTACACCAACTTTACATGTCATAAACAAGTATTTTTGTGCATGTTGTTTGTAAAGTTTAAAATAAGTAAATAAATAAATATAGAGCAAAAAATCGGCTAATTACGAGCCAGTGAATGATTTAAAAAAAAAATGTCTAACCAAGGCACCTTCAAATAAAGGTAAAAGAATAACAATAATGCAAGCAAGTTCACAAAATGAATTTCTTCCGAAATGTCTGTCGCTTTCAGCTAAAAACATAGCAGATTCTTCTCTACATTACCACCAATACACTGACGCACTACTTTTTGAAGATTGGTTTGAACATCGACTTCTGAAAAATATACCCAAAAATAGCGTTATTGTAATGAACAATGCCATTTATCATCGTCAAGTAAAAATGTTTCCTAGTTTTAACAGTACAAAAGCAGAAAACCAAAATTTTATGATAAATAGTAATATATATTGTAGCAATTTTAAAATTGCCACTATTTATTTTGTGGGGTATCATCTTTGGTTGCATAACGCTAGCCAAAATATGGGGCGAACGCACTACTTCTGTTTTCTGTGGCTGATGGCATCAGTCGCCGCACATAGGTGAACCATGTAATTCCGTTTTCGCGTCTCGGTCAAGTCGCGGACCGTCCATTTCTACTTTTGGCGATTTTATGTTTAGACGGGGTTGTTTAGAATTACTTTCTTTATTTCCTTATGTAATTTAGGTTCTGGTAAAAGCCCAGACCCTTGTTCGTTCTGATCGTTTGGATCCTTTATGTTGTCACTCTGTTCTCTTCTTCTTCTTATTTTCCTTGTTGGGGTTTATGTCCAGCTGACAGCTTTGAGTCAGCCGATTTTGCTAGAGAAGGGGGTCTGTCTTACTTGAGAGATCTTGCGGCCTCCATTTTGGCTTTCTGAAAATACCTTCAGAGAAGAAGGTCGCCGTTGGGCCATTTTTTTAAAAAAAGACCACAAGGTCTCACCCCCCTTTTAGAGGTAAGCTATTTTCTTTTCTTTTGTTCTTAGTTATCGTTTTGTGGGTATTCAGTGGGTTAATTTTCCTTTCTATTCTTTTTTAGGGGTTGTGTGCTTAGTTGCTTTCGGCTGATATGCCGTTTTACCTGCCGTTCGGCATTTGAATCGGTTAAGAAACCACATGGGATTCTAACATCCACATAAATAGCCCTTGAGCTACCAGGTTCCGGTTGGCCCACGTAAGAACAGATTGAATTGGTTACAAACTATATAAATATATGGACTAAATTTCACCCGGAAGACATGAGCAGCTTTCAGGAGCCACATGGTCCATGCCCAGTATAGCTGCCTCAGCAGAAGCGAGGGATTAAAAGGCTTGTATGAAGCAAATCTCAATTAAATACATTTTGCCTTTTAATTTAATTAGTACATATCAACATTTAAATTAACTGCTCGTTAATCAATAATTTTTTATTAATGTAAAGCCATCTTGACAAAGGTAACCTTTTTAACCACACACCACCAAAAGATTTAAAAGGTTCTAGAATCTTCCCCGAGGTTATACATAATTTTGACTTAAATCCTTGCGTCCAGAAAGGCTGTTTTTTCATTCATCTCTTTTTCATAATTTAAACTCGACTAGATTTTTAAACAATTTAATACCATATAAAATTAACCTAGCGAAACCCCCTTTTATTCAATAAAATAGCTATTTTCCTAACAAGTGCAGAAAATCGATTTTTCCGCACGCAAATGCCGTTGACAGCACGACGCGTAGCGGAGTGGTGTCAAGCATTTAAGTGCGGAAAAATAGGTTTCTGCACGTGTTAGGAACAATAGTTTTTCTACTAGCGTGAGGAAACAAATTGAAAATAATTTAAAAAACGGAGTTTTTTTTTAAATTTTTATTACAATGAACAAAATTTTACAATATTAATTCGTTCATCTCTTCATCGGAAATCATTTTGCGTGCCGAAGAATTCAGCAAAACTCCAGTAGAAAAACTGATAAACTAGTTTAAATTTATAATATTCTGTTGACAGTGACATACAAATCAACAACTGGTTATATACACCATAGCAACTAAGATATTTCAAAGGTAATATGATGAACAGTGACTTCAAATCGTACAGCATTTAATTTAATTAAATTTAATTTCAAAATATAACAGTGCGGAAAAATCTTTGCCGCACGGTGCGGAAAAGTGGATTTTCCGCACTAAAACATGTGCGGAAAATGCGTTTTTCCGCACGCTAGTAGAAAAACTTTATTATTTGTGTGGGAAAGCTTTAGTTTTATTTATTGCATAGATTTTCCAATAGAACTGATATTCGGTATATTTTTCCTGGTTTGGACATCGATCAAACCAGGTGGCGCCCAAGACAACCGAAGACGAAGGGAAGGTGTAAGTATTGGACCACGACCTAGTGCCTCCACATAAAGAGCTACCGTCAGCAGATAGTGACAACCAGTTGTCCAAGACAACAGATTGGCCATTGTCATAATATTTTAAAGAAACTTACCTAAATAATAAGTTTAGATGAACGATAGTGATAGGGACACAGAACCAAATTTAGACTAAAATAGAATTAAGGTGCCAAAATTGATTATGGTAAAACTTTTCTTTGCACTTTATTAATTTTACTTATTATGTCTCAAAATATTATTATTATAATAATTAATGTTTCCTTTCACTTGGTATAAAATGTCTCTTTAATTCAAAATAAAAATAAATCAATATGTAGATAGCTACACTTTCAAGCCGACCCTGTACCCCAGGTAGTTGATTTATTGCAGCAGAGGTCAACGATATAATGTAAACTTTACTATAGTTAGAATTTATAAAATTTTACCACTGATATTAATATTTGAGAACGACTTTATGACAATTTTTCTACAAGCTGCAAGTAGATAGCTACAAGAACCATTAGAGTTAAGTATTTTAACCATAGGGATCACTTAAGTAAGCGCAAAAAAAGTAAATTAACTGAGAAAACATAAACCTAAGTAAAAAGAGTTCCCTCAGGCTAATGAATAACTAGAACAGGTGTCACAAAGTTGAAAACAAACTTCTTTTTGCTGTTTCTTAAGTTGCAAGGTAGCATACATAAAATTATCTGCTACCTACGTGTTTCCAGCCCATTTAACCGTAACTTTAGGTTTGCTGGCATTTTAAAGTGAGCCAGAGGCCAAGACTGTTTAAGATTTTAAAGCTGAACATAATCTTTCTTAAAAAGAGAGATGGAGTAACATAATTAGTATCTTGTTTTCTTTCGCTGGTTTTAATGGAATGAAACAAATAATATGACACAATTTGGGTTTGTTTTAATAATATTTTTTACAGCAACAGTCGATTTTAACTGGAACTATTAAAATATAAATTCTACTGATACTTTTACGAAAAAACTGTTAAATTCAACATACATATTTTTTATAAACATCATTTATATGGCATAATATTAAAAATAAACAAAGCAAGAACGCGATTTGAATTGAAAATACTTTTCATTCCCTGTTAGTACAGCCAACCTGTAAAATTTGCGACAAAAAAATACCATAAGCGATTTTATTTCATAAATGGTTAGGGGGGTATGTGAATAGCTTAAAACCAAATTGACCCCCCCCCCCGCCCTTGGGCGCTTGTGGGAAACTCAAAAAGAATTTTGACTTGATTTTCCGCAAAAACGGTAAGTCGCAGAGAAATATTTTGTAAACAAATATTATAGAAAACAATATTCTCCACAATTTATCTCATGGAGTCACTGCGCTACGACTAAAAGTGCATAAAGCAGAGAGCGCCAAAGACGCCAAAAATCACTTTTTCCTAATTTTCGACGCGAAAAATATCTTTTTGCTCAATCGCATAAATACAAAGGAATACAGGAAACTGTTACGAAATAAAACAAATGAATATGGCAAATTAGTTTAACATGCAACCTTGGGTAACTTTAAGTAGAACATCCAGTATATTTTAGAAACATGTAATGCATTTTTTTTTAATATTAAAATATTAAAAATACAATAATATTATGTTGATATTTGCTCCAGCCGTTTTCGAGATATTTCAATTTAAAAATGCTGATTAAGTATACCACTGTTATATCAAATCACAGTTGCCATGAATGAACATACGATACGAATATTAATAATTATCCGGCTGTCATTTATTGTTTGATTTTTTACTGATTATTGTATTGTTTTACTAAATCGCTTTAAAAATATCAACAAATTTTAATAAAAATATTACTGATAATGTATGGTCATGAAATAAATTTAGTACATTTAACTCTGCAATTATACTATTGTACTAGAGTAATATAATTGCAAAAACAGCATATTTGATAACATCGGTAACTACAGATTATTGACGTCACAGAAAGGCAGGCGTTTTGACCCACATTCAAAATGTTAATGGTAATTTTATTGTAATCTCGTAACACAATTAGAATTAGTTATTAACAATACTTGTATAAGGCCATTATACTGGTATTCTAACGTCGATTTGAAAATATTACTCCATTCTACGAGTTCTTATTACTCCATATCAAGTTATATCCCCTAATTGTTTTAAAATATCAAGGGCATTTAACATTTTTTGAAATTTACACTTTCCTATCAATTTCTTATCAATAATTTCTGTTCACTGTTGAGGTTGATTTGAAGCTAAGTAAATAAATCGCCCATAGTCGATGATTCACAGGGTGGAACCATTTTGTCAATTCCCCTTAATGTAGGTATATTGATTATTCTATTCTATAACTATAATAAACTTGCGGAGAAAGACTTCGATTTCCTTTTCCCTATAAAGCATTTTTAGTTGTGGCGTAGTGGTCATATTAGACGTAAGGATCTGCAACAATAGAATGCTACGATCACAGGACATAAAACAAATGATGCTGCATTCGGTTGGTACTTCCAGGCGCTATATCTCCGTAACCGTTCATTGTAAAAAAAAAGCGCGGACTCCATTTATAGGATTTTTTGGGCTCTACAACTTTTGTATTTATGCGATTGATCAAAAAAATATTTTTCGCGTCGAAAATAAGGAAAAAGTGATTTTTGGCGACTTTGGCGCCCTCTGCTTTCTGCACTTTTAGTCGTAGCGCAGTGACTCCATGAGATAAATTGTGGAGAATATTGTTTTCTACAATATTTGTTTACAATTTCTCTGCGACTTACCGTTTTTGCGAAAAATCGACTCAAAATTCTTTTTCAGTTTCCCACAAGCGCCCAAGGGAGGTCCCCCCTCCTAATCACATGCCCCCCTAACCATTTATGAAATAAAATCGCCTATGGTATTTTTTTCCCGTAAACCCGCTTTTCCATAACAGATTGATTGTACTACTGGGCACCATTTGGAACAAAACCTTATGCATCTACTCACATTTGTGTATTAAAAAATTGAAAGTAAATAAGCATTATAATTCTCGGTTAAACTTTTCAGTAGGGTCAAAACTGACAGCCAAGTTCGTTGGCTGCTCGAGCGCTTGGATAATTTAAGGTAAATGGACTTGAAACTAGCTGCAAACAATTGTTTGTCTGTCAGCTGCAACGGGGGACAAGCAACATAACTAGTTTTGTGTTCGGTTTCGTGGCACTTCCTACAGTCGTCTGAGATTTTTTTTAATTATTGTGATATAACAGATGGAAACCTTATTATGCGCTTTTTTTATCCCAGCTGGTTTGAGACAAGCCTTGTTAACTTTTGGTTAACCACATCCAAAGATAAAGAATGGCTTTTTAGTTTTTAGGATATTAGATAAAGGATTAGCTGAGAAGGTCTGGGTGAGCACTGCAACGCAATTTAGACTAGTTCCCATTCACACCATATATTTTTTACCATAACTAATATTCTAGTACATTTCATAACGAGGTATAGTTAAGTGTAATTTTACGTTAATTTTCGCGATATTGCTTGACGACAAAAGGTAAATTAAATTTCCACCTACCAAATTTAAGTCGTGAAACGTTTCATCAGGGATTTAATTTCCCATTTAAATTAGTTCATATCAAGTTGTGAACAAGCTTTTCATTGTGTAACTGAATTAATTAAATTTAGACAATGCGCATGTAAATAAAGAAACGAATGTTGAATTATTGCTGTAATTAGTCAACAGTTTATCTTGCAGATTCATTTCTGTCTTTGGACCTAAAAAGATGCCAACCGTAACGAAAATTATACGAAAGCATCCAGTTATTCCCAAACCCAGCTTGCATTTTAGATAATTTTAGACTTTTTCCTACCTTTATACCTCCATGAAAATATTTGTTTAACTTTCAGGTATAAAATTAGGACTAGGGCGATTAAAGTTGGGCGTGTAAGTGGTTCTTCATACAATTTACAGTGAAAAATGAAAGAAGTTTGCCCCTTTTCTTTCTGTCAGACCCAATGCTTGGACGCTTTTCGCCGTATTACGGCTCCTCGGCAAGGCTATAGAGATATGATGAAAAGGAAGGGGACCTTACAGTGCATTTCAACACATAATGTAAAGATACACATGCAAGATATTGCACGTGGCAACATCTCCTAGTTGGGTGGATAGCTCGATTTCCATAATTTATAGTTAAATCGAAGAGTTCAGAAAATGTGTTTTTTTTGCTGTTTTTTCGAATTTAATTTAATTTAATCAAAAAAAAAATAATCAAAATTTCATTTTAACGTAAATTATGGCTCAGAAAAACCTCTCAATTCAAATTTCAGGAGTATTAAAGGCTTCGGAAGAATCCTTTGTTGTCTTCAAACCTTACAAATTAATTAAAATATTAATTTAAAGGAAAAGTATAAAAAATGCCAAGGAATATTCTGAGGTTTAACGAGGATTTGGATTGCTTGCCTACGAGGCGTCGTCACGACTGTTTACTTTCGTGATTGAACTTCGAACACCTTACAAATTTATTCAGTTATTGATGCCAATAAAGTTCTGCGGCAGTGGGTAAGCAAAGTAGGGCTTACCGCGGGCCTGTTTAATAAGTAAACCCAGCCCATGCAAAAATTAAACTTTATAATTTGTTTTCGAGTCCGTGAAAATAAAACATTATAACAAATTTATACTGTAAGCAAAAATAACGTGACATTAAGATCAACATTTACAGTTTATAAAATCAATAGTATTTACAGTATATTAATTTTTAAAATACACTAGAATAATAATTATTATTAATTAATAAAGTCTGAAACCTTAAGCTTCATACTATTCCGTGTCTGAAGAGCGCTGGCTCGTAAGGCGGTGTTACACTTTTGTTCAAGTCACTAAAACCCAGTACTAAAAGCAAGTGTTTTAAGAGGAGTTGTATTCTACGCGGTTCCAGTAACTTGTTCATGTAACTTACCTAAAATAAACTATACTTCATCGCTATTTTATTTTCGTATTGTTTGGTTATAGAGACGCACAATAACTTTGTTCTTTAATTCTAGTACAATTGCTTACGAAATTACGGTACTGTTTCTCTTTTTTGATCATTATTTTGTAAAAACTCATTCATTACTAAAAAGCACAGTTTTTTTTATACCTGCACAACGTGCTTGTTTACTTCTTTAGATCATTAACTATGAATTCCAAAGACAATTCCACAAATTGGACTGTGGTGCCCACCGTTCATTTTAAGCACATTTTAAAAAATAAATAATTACACCTATAACCACCGAAATTAAATTTCAACTGTTACTATAGTAGAGATTATTTTTAAAAAGACCGAAAGGGCAATCAAACCTGCAACAAAGAAAGCTACAGCTTTTAGTCATCTTTCTTTCTTCTAAACAAATCATAGGCATGAAATTAGCAAGTAACAACCCTTAATTGCCTCTCTTTGTGTCAGGTGTGAGAAACTAAAGCGGAACAAAGAACCTTTCCCAGGTACCCAAATATTCAGATACGGGCGAGGAATTTTGGGGTTTATTCGACATTCGACTTAGAATATTTGATGCAAAATGTTTAACACTGAGACACGGAAAATTATTTTAAACGTTTTGGAGTATTTTCAAAATGAAAAAAAAAATAGCGGTCAGCCAATTTCAGCTGTGAAAGCACTTCAGCAGCCTGTAAGATTAGTGAGAAAACCGGAGGAGACGAGTTCACTCCCAAAATATAAATATTACCTGACTGCCAAAAAGGTGATGGTTGAATTCACTCCCAGACGATTTTATACCGTAATTAGAATAAGTATTTATGATACCTTAAAATCTAAACACTGTTGCCAAGTCATTCTTTTCGCCAAAGTTATTTTATTTCTTAAAATAAAACAGTAGCAAAGTGAAAAAACAAAATTAAAAAAAAATAAAATTTTATTATGTATACAAACTTTATAAAAAAAATCAGAAAATTCCGATTCCGTACAAAAATTCCGAAAAAAAAATATGATATAAAGATTTTACTTATACAAATATATACAATTATACAAATACAAATAGTTGTCAAATTCTACATTTAAAAGAAATATTTTTTATAAATTGAAAATTGGTAAGGCGGTGTAGTTTCTTTAAAATATTTTCTATAAAGTTTTTTCTTAATACTATTTTCCGATCGTATACTTTCGCGACGGTATTAATACTTTGAAGCTTAATATAAGTATCTAGTTGGAAATCTACAAGAACATTTAAAAATTGATTAAAATTTGGATGTGCATTGTAAAATGATGCATTATAACGAGAATGAAAAGACTCGCATGCATTTGTTGTCCTTTTCAAAGACGACGAGTTTTCAGCCCAAATGTGAGGAGGAAAAGCTGATGTTTCTTCTATATAATTTTCAACCAAATAGTAATTAAATTTGACCAACTTTTCATTTTCTGGTTGAATTGAAACGATATCTAGAGCAAAGCACTCCCCAACGTCTTCTGCTTTTAGAAATGGTAAACCAAATATAATATAAGTTAGACATTTAGTTACCTCTGTTTCTGCACCGTTTTTTAACTGATACTCTTTGGCAAGACCTAACTGTTGAATTTTTCTAAACCAACTTTGACCCAGGTGAAATAGACGAGAGGAACATAATGACCATTTTTGCAACCATGAATGGTAAATAATTGTAAAAAAAATTTCTGACAATATTCAAAAGTGCCGTCAACATATAATTCCGATATTTCTGTTAAAGCAAGAAAGTTACTTTTACATGAAAACATGATTACATGATTTTTTTCGTCATTTTTTAGAAGAAAACGTTCACCTCTATTTGTTTTTGTTTCTACAGAATTTAGTAAATTATGAAATTCAAAGATATCTTTAGGAAGTTTTGGTGCAGTTTGAGACCTAGCAACATACATATTTTTTCTATTCTATTTTTCTATTCTATTATTCTGTGATTTATTAATATCTTTTACATAGTACGTTTTTTCTTTCCTGAGAAAAAATAAATGACTAACTCACCGTGCTTTCATGGATAAAAATACTATTTGGCAACAATGTATCAATTTCTGAAAAGTAATACCTTTTAATCCTCCTTTAATGCATATTCGCTTGGGAATGAACTCGACCTATGTTGGGAGTGAATTCGACCCATGGAAAAACCACCTGGTCAGGCCGGGAGTGAACTCGTCCCTGCCCGAGAAAACTGTAGCCAGGATCCGAAAGGAATATACAACAGGAACCTCTACCAGCGTAAGTAGTTTGAAATTTATTCACATATGAATACAGGGTGTCCCACAGTGGATGCCGTATTAGACGTTTATGGACCAAAAAATTATGCGATTTTTATATTATATAATATATAAGGATTGTAATTTATTATAAGTATTTATATTCAATTATAAAGTAATAAAAGAACATGTAGTCATAATATTAAATTTCCTTCTTAGGTTAATAGAGAAAAGCGTGCCCCAAAACAAGGGATTTAACTGAGGCAAGGAAAACTTAAATAAGGAACGTAGTTTACAATATGATTGCCACGCATAAGTATGTCACACGGCAAAAGCTAAAAGAGGAATTGCATGCCAAACAAATTATTGACCTAAGCAACTTCACATTAGATCATTTGTTAAAGCATTTGGGATTTAAATTTGAAAGGGACAGTGGCAGGCGCTACATTATGGAGAAACCGGATATTGTTTCAAAACGTATAAAATTTTTGAGACAATATACAGGAAACTTGTTATCAGAAACTCTGTTAGATGTGGTTTTCATACACAAAACATGGATATTTCAAAATTGTAGCGACATTAGAACATGGCATGATGACAACATCAAATCAGTTTTAAATAAAAAAAACAATCAGACGGAAAAAGATTTATAGTTTTGCATGCTGGCACCAAAGATAGCTTTATAGATGGGGCAGACTTAGTTTTTTCTACAAAAAATAAAAGCGCTATCATGACAACATGAACTCTACATTGTTTGAAAATGGTTGGAAGAACAGCTTTTACCTCGACTCGAAAACCCCTTGCTTCTTGTTATGGACAATGCAAAGTACCATTCACGGCTCAGCGAAAATGTGCCAAATGCTTCAACGAGAAAAGCTGATATCATTTCCTGGCTAGAAAGCAAAAATATCAATTTTATGGAAAACGCACTCAAACCTGAATTGCTACAAATAGTAAAACAATACAAAGCAAAATTAGGATATGCCGTGGATGAATTAATCAATAACGTCGCAGTGGAAACAAACGGAAATCGAATAAGGAAGAAGAAAACATCCCTTTAAAGTATTTTAAAATTATAATGAACAACGAAGATCTCGAATATGCAGAAGCTGAAATTGTGAACACCTTAATGGTCGTGAACACCAGTGTAGATAAAAAATAAAAAATCTATGTATGTTCTAAAAATGACAATTTATAGGTATGGGATCGGAATAATGCCTAGGTTTGGAATGAGGACCGGCAGCCAGAAAATGAGGAAAAAAAGAAATTTAAATTGAGGATGAAGACAGTGACATTGCTGCAAATCCCACTGTAACAGACAAGTTGACTTCCACTGGGGAAGCATTGAAATCTTAAAATACTGTTATTCAATGGGCTGAAGAAAATTCGAATGAACTGGAATATTCTATTGTAGTTGCTCTTTAAGACCTGAGAGCTAACTTGATTCAAAAAATTCACACTATCTCAACAAAGCAAAGTAAATTAACAGATTGCTTTCATCCTACAAACGAATTTTATTTTACGTTTTTTTTTACTTTTTGTTATATACATATACATTTGTACATATATGCAATGTACATATGTACATATTGGTACTACATACATATACATAATATCTTTTTTATTAGGATACATATTTCATTTCATTTTACTAATAAAATAGGTATGTACCTACTTTACAGCTTAAAATGTTCAGTTATTGAGTAAACTATGGATATTAACCAATCTTCAACTAGTTGCTCGCCTACAAAATATTTTTCTACATTAAAAGAACGAATAACAGTTGAAACCGTAGGTATACCATGGAATTAGGTAACGAAATCCTGAACTAACCGCATTGGATACTGCAGAAATATGAGGCACCTAAACGAAACTTTCCTCACACTGTGTTCAGGGTTTTAAAAGGTATTCATCAAGAAAATGATGAAAAAGGAAATGGTCGAGGAGCCCAAACAAGAGGACGGAAAAATTAATCCTGGATGGCCGAAACTAAGAAGGACACGTTTTTTTACCTAAAATATCATTAAGAGTTTTCAGACGAGCTTTAAACGAAATTAATTCTAGGTATATTAAACGAAATCGAAAATGCCCACTAATTGAAAAAAATTAAATTATTGAATGGCGGTGAAATAATTTGGAAAAAATACGGGAGTTTCAGGAAAAAGGGAAAGAATTGTATTACACCGACAAAACATGGCCGAATGAAGGGCACACACTTGAGAAGGTATGGCAAGATCTAAATATTAAAAGCTCAAGGCAGGCATTTATGGATGAATTCTCGCAAGGACTAAGAAATCGTAGTGGAAAAGGTCGTCGTCTTAGAGGATCGGGTCTTAAGGGTTAATTAATAAATTTAATTTATAAAAAATTATATGACAATACGACGAAATTTCATCATTTATTATTTTTTTAAATGCACACGCTACTGCATAGAATTCATATATATTCTCTATATGCTAGTGATGAGTTACTGACAGCACCTTTGGACTCGGAGTATAAGTATCTATAAGCTCAGGGCTTTTAATATATTGTGTGTCTATAAGAAAAAGACACTGGTAATACATTTCTAAAAATGTCTTCTAACTTCGCTTTTAAATTAAAACAAGTGTGTTAAAGTAGATATTGTTTAACTAATAGGGTGCACTATACTGGGTTCTAACTATGCCACAAAAATAATTTATTTACCTTTAAAATTTCGTTATTATGTCTAATATTAAAGCTCAAAGAAATCTTAAGGCACCGTTTTTTAATTTAAATGCGACAATTTCGTTGGGTTTCGAATAGCGGGGGTAATTTGGAGATAGGGAAGGATAGAGTAATAAAAGACCAAAAAGCTTGGAAATGGGAAGCATTTTTATGTAAAGAACAAAGTAAAATATGTGAAAATTTTACGAAGCCTTTTAATAAGCATTAAAGTATACATTGCCTATAAAACAAAGCATATTACAGGTTTATGGTGAAAACATCCCTTAACAAGAAATTCTAGCAGGTTTTTAAACAGAATATTTTAGATCTTTAGGGGATTTGTAAAAACAGATTTGAAAAGAGAACGCTAATTTTTGTATTTTCTTTCCCGGAGAGAAGGAGGGCCCAGATTTGAAAGTATTTTCCCGCCATCCTTTTTTATTAGTACATATAAATATAAGTATAGTATGTCCACGGATGGACTTTGCAATATGTTCTGCAATGGATCAAAAATTTCATATTTTAATAAAATTGTTTTTACCAAACGCTTTTGCTTCCTAAGAAAACAAGATTCACATTGAAAGATTGTTTTTCATATGTACAGGGAGCCCAAAAACTTTATTTTTAAAATTTGATCACAATGCAAGATGAATAAAAGTCACTTGGAATTGAATTAGCATCCATAATTTGAAATTTCAGTTAAATTTGATCGAATTTGAAAACTGTATTTCGGAATCAAAAAAGTTTTTGAACACCCTAATAACGTTCACACATAACTGTCTCAGTTTGTCACTTGTGTGATACAGAAGTTCAAAAGCATTTGGTTTAAATACTAAACAACGAGTTATTGTAGTACAGTGTTTCGAAGATGGACAAGTTTCATACCAGTATGATATATCAGGCGAGGAAATTCGAAATAGCTTCAATCATCTTAGGAAACAATTGGAAAAGTGTGTTGAATATGGGGGTAAAATTTTTGAGACAGTTACGTTTGGCACAGGAATAAAATATTTAGTTATAGCAAAGCGACTAATATTAGGTTGTTCAACAACGTTTTCATTTCGGAAATGCAGTTTTCAAATTCATTTTGAAACTTTTTTGTCTCTAGTAAAATTTTTGCCAGAGATACAGTTTCTCTTCCAACAAATTTTTTACGATACCTTGTAATTCATCATTGTTGTTTATTTGGAACGAGAAAACATGAAAAAGTCCTATTTCTAATAACTACCAACTAGCCTAATTCTTATAACAAATGTTCGAAATGTTCACCGTGTTCCTGAATACATAAATTAATTATTTAAAAAAAAAACTGTACTAGGCATCGTGTCGGGCTTGTTTTTAAAATAACCTGCAGCATTGATAATTCTTTGCAATAACTCAGCTTCCGTAGCGATGGGGAAAACATACACTTTTAATTTAAGAGCGCCCTATAGGAAAAAGTCTAGAGGCGTTCAATAGGGAGATCTTGCTGGCCAATTAACGGGTGCATCGTTGCCTCTTCCGATCCATCTATTAGGATATGTTTCATTTAAAAATATTCGAACATTGATACTAAAGTAGAGTGCATGAACCACATTTCGGTACGAAGCTGTAATGAAAGATCATCCAATAAATCGGATACAGTGTTTTGGAAGAAGAGTAGATGTCAATTCTCAGCGATAGAATAATGTTCCATTTTAAAGGACCAATAATGATTCAATTTACAATAAACTCGACTCCGCTCAACACCAACAACAAGTAAACACTATTGATATGTCAGATTTATTTTACTGTTGCCTACTAAACAAACAAAAAACATTTTTGGATCATTGTTCAGAATGGCAGCAATGATGAGGTATCGTAAATAATTTTTTGGGAGAGAAACTGTATGTCTGGCGAAAATTTAACAAGAGACGAAAAAGTTTCAAAATAAAGGAAGCTAGTGTCAGAGAAACAACTTTTTTATCTTGCATTTTGATCAAATATTAAAAATAAAGGTATTTTTCTCTTCAGCCAACAACGCATTTTTTAAGTTTTTGGGCTCCCTGTACATATAAAAATTTTTTTTCGACGTTAAACGTTTTTTTAAGCAAAGGCATTTGGCAAAAACAATTTTTTTGGAATGTAAAATTTTGATCAATTACACTTATTGTAAATTCCATCCGTGGACATATTGTAGATAGATATGAGGTTTTCGCGACACATTTATACCTCTGTTGTATCTCAGTTATTAACTTATTAAGAAGCTTCTGATAAAGAATTTTAAATGTTATAATTCGGCTTTCGTCTCTAGCATTTCATTATAATAACAAATAAATTTTTAATAATTACCGTTTTCTAGTTGTATAATGTACGCTTTTATAGTACGCCATGGTCGGAATAACTACAGCAGCAAATTAAAAAAAAAATTTAAAAAATCGTATAGATATGCAAACTGATTACAAAATTTTGCATCCCTGAAAAATTAGATCTTTCCATGTTTCCTATAATAATAAGGGAGATAAAATACCTAAAACTGGACACCCTGAACATTAATTAATAATTATTATACATATACCCTCTTGTGGATGTCAGCATCTTTTATCCTATAATCTAGGTCGTGAACTTACACCTACAATTTATCCCATTTAAAACGGGTATCTACATAAAGCGATGGTAAAAGCGTAAAAGCTTTGTTAAATGTATTTCAGAATTTATGTACCCCTTTGAAAGGGGAGCCATAATCCGGTGCACATGCCCACTAAAAATTAATTATTTCCTTACGGATCTTGTTCGATTTCCATAAATTATCCAGGAATATAACCTTTTAGCAGCTTAGTAGAAATAAATTTCCTTCTTCCTACCTTAGCATATCAGCAAAAAATTATGGCAAATTTCTCAAACCGTAAATTATTGTTCCATGATTTTAAAGCTTTGAATTTACTGATTATATAAATGTTCTGTTTGCAACAGTCACATAACGTCCATACCAACAATTGTTCCAACAATATTATTCTTGGAAGTTGTCTTGCAGGACATTAATACTTTAAGCCTTAAGCCTACAATATCAATCAACGTTTTGATATGTTGCTGTTAGTGATAACAGCCATACAACTTTCATGAAAATTCAACAATGGTATTATAGAAGTTTAGGTATAGTCAGGTCAATTTATCCAAGGAAAACCCATAACCTAAAACATTCCAACAAAAGGTTTGTGAACAGTTCGTGTGTCTACCGAGTGTACTGATCATCAGAAAAAGAGTCTACCAGGATCAAAATGGCCACCGGAAACCTTCAGAATCGGCAAATTGCTACAATCTTATTTCTAAGTGTCTTCTACCTGTTTGTTGTTTTCTAACTTTATTTTTCTTTGAGACCAAAGCATTAACTATATGTTTGCTTCTGTTTAAGTCGAACACAAATCAGTTTTGGGCTGGTCTAGGTTGTAATCTCGTAATTGAACAATCACTTATAAGGGCACTTAAAACCTCTTGTTTTAAAAGCAACTATGGTTCAGCCTTTAATACTTATTTTATTATTACTGTGTATCCGTAGGCTGAGTAGCTGGCTCTTGTGTAGATCTGTCGATTTAATAAAACACTGTATTTAATTCCAACAGCATTTTATTCGTAAGGTAGCACTAACGTTTTATTTACAATATTCACTTAATAACTTACCACTATCTGAGAATACACTACATCAAATTACTAGTTACACTTCAAATTGCATTCACACATACGTTTCCATAATACTCAATACTTTCACATTGTATTAACTTATTGAACTTTGTTTTTGTTAACTTTAACTACATAGTACGAGAAATGTGGACAATTTCCACTCGGTGACGTGCTTTACTTTTCAAAAGCAGTCGTGCGACATGCACCGCCGAACTTTCGGGGAACAGTCCCCTTGATAAACTTATATTTTATGCATTTAGCCAAACTCTGCTTGGCGACCGTCTGGAGGCTGCGTTGCCTCATCCCTTCTCGCGTCTGTCTCCCTTCCTCACGCAGCTTGGTAGGTGATTATTTTTGGTGAAGCGCCTGATTACATATGACAACAATGCCGTGCTGTTACTATGTGGGTTTTATGATGAATCTTGGATATTTACGTATACGTGAGGAAAAGAGATGAACTAATAAAAACGCAGACAGCACAGCGTTTGTTATTGCATCGTGCGATAGCTACATAAGCGTTATATATAGACTATATACATCAATTAGACTTCCAAGAATGCCATCAGTGGCGTACTTTGCTTTAACACTCAGCGTGTTCTCAACACCTCTGGTGGTTTAACTCATGGAAGCAAGATAACTGAAGATCAGCTAGCGTTATGAACAATGTCAGCCTATATAATTTGTATATAAATGTGTTACGAACCTTAGAGGGATGATTTTACTTGGTAAAATAATGGTAGTTCGCTAACCTGAACTAGTAGTTAGTACAGTAAAACGTCTCTATAAAGTTCCACTTGCGTTAAACGACTGGTTATGAATTCCTCATATTTAAAAATGGAAATCCCATTATTTTATACTCCTCTTTACCGACCCTTCTGTTAAATGACCGCGGGCACTCATCATCGGAATATTTAGTAAACATTAATGCTAAAAACACCTTCCATTAGGGGCAGTAAAACCCGGCCCGACAATTCTTAAGAAATATAGGTACATACACTGATTACTTTATTGCAGGCGAATCCATTCAATTTGCTTTAAAGGCTGATAAATCGGCTGTGAACATTAGTTTTGTTTTGAACAGTCTTTGTGGGTTTTGGGACTAACGTGAATATTTGAAGAAGGCAGGAAAAAGGGGAAAGTCTTTTCTTAAGCATAAAATGGAAATAGTAAGACCCAAGTGCTTCAAAATAAAGCATAAGTTAGAAATTTGTTTCAAGAAGGTGGCAAAGGTGAACAAAAAAGCCCTCGAATCTGATCAATGTCTAGGACTAGATAACTTCAAGGAATCAAATGAAGAAAAATATCGTCGTCGGCACGATATTACCCTTAAGAAAATATGTGGCGAGTCAGCCGATACCAATATCGAAGAAGTAACTGCTTGGAAAGAAAGGATATTGACCACAGAGGAAGAGGAACCTGAACTTGTTCCATATGTATCGAAAATATCAAGCATATCTGAAGCCTGCGCATGTTTAAGAGCCTTTTTTAATAATTTTGACAAGTCTACAAATATTTCTAAATTCCTATTAAAATGTGAATCTGAATTTTATAAAAATAAAATAAAAAAAAACGTTAAGCAATCATTAATTTCTGATTACTTTAAAAAATAAGAATTTCAAAGCAAACATACAGTACAATTGAAAAAACACAAACTTAAAATAAGTTCGTGTATAGAGTTGTCCCTTATCCTTTCCGTCAGACCCAATCCTTGGACGCGTTTCGCCGTTTACGGCTCCTCAACAAGGCTCCGGGTCTGACGGAAAGGTAAGGGACCTCAAAGTGCTTTAACACAGAAATGCAAGTTTACGAATGAGAGTTGCAGCACATGGCTACATCTCGTGGCAACCACACGTATCAACCCAACCAGGACAGCGAGAATCCATATAGGTTCAAACGCTGGCAAGGCGGCCCATTGCGGGCAAACTACGTTGGGTGTCGCTGGAAGCCAGTGTATCGGTTCAGCCTACCGAAAGCATGTAAATTGAAAAAACCTATATGGATTGAACCTATATGGATTCTCGCTGTCCTGGTTGGGTTGATACGTGTGGTTGCCACGAGATGTAGCCACGTGCTGCAACTCTCATTCGTATACAGTACAATAGTACAATGTATAATACAGGGTCGTTGGTATGTATGGAAACGGTCGATTATTTCCTAAAGTAAAACAGCTAGCAAAAAATAATTAAGACAAAAGTCTTAGGGTTTTTTAATGTCTATACAAACTTTAGAAGAATAAGTATACAGGATAAGCCAGAAAGTCGCAGGAAAACAAAGTTATCTTTTTTTTAATGGAACACCCTCTGTCTTAGAATATTTTTGGATTTAACATTAAATTACAATTATTTTTTAATAAATACATTATAAGTCTAAACCTAATAGTTTCCGAGATATCGACTATTGAAAAATTACATTTTTGAACTTTGACTGCCTCTAGCTTTCTAACGGTACGTCTTAGAGTAAAACGGCTTACATATCCCTATCTTAGTTTTTTATTATCTTCCTACTGGTGTCAACTTCCGGTTAAACCGGATGTAACTCAAAAGCCGGAAATATAGTACTTCCGGTTTAACCGGAAGTTGATATTTTTGGAAAGATAATAAAAAGTAAGATAGGGACATGGAAGTCACTTTGCTCTATGACATAACATTAGAAAGCTACAATCTGTTAAAGTTCAAATATGTAATTTTTCAAAAGTCGATATCTCGGAAACTATTAGGTTTAGACTTATAATACACTTATTGAAAAATAATTGTAATTTTATGTAGAATTAAAAAATATTTTAAGATATAGGGTGTTTCATTAAAAAAAAAGTAACTTTGCTCCTTTACGGCTTTTCGACTCATCCTGTATATTTATTTTTTTTTTAATTCTAATAGACTTCAATAAACCCTAAAACTTTTGTCTTAAATCTTTCTTGCTAGCTGTTTTACTTTAAGAAATAATCGACCGTTTCCATACATACCAACGACCCTGTATATATGTTAGTATGCGTGTGCAGAATATACATAATGGCAAATTGGCTTCTTCTCATTTAATTTCAGTTCTGATAAATTAAAACAAAAATATTTAAAATTATTTACATACAGGGTGTAACTAAATAAGTGTAAAACATTTAAGGGGGTGATTCCTCATCGAAAAAAAGATAGGATCTTTCATATAAACAAACTTTATTGGAGCATCCCTTATTAAGATACAGCCCCTTAAAGGGGGTACATAAAATTTGTTTAACAATTTTTTTCACAAGCACTAAAAAAGTTACAATATTGAAATTAACCTGACATTTTCTACTACCAAAAAGACACTTAGCCAGTAATTTATTTGGTTTACCCTATGGTTGTAAGGGGTGGAAAACGCAACCCCTCAAATTTATTTCCAATGCAACTTTTTGTCTTATTATTTGTTTACCATTTAAAAATTAATTTCCGATAGCCTGTTTTATTCTAAACAAAAAATGTCTCTTGAATTTTTTGCCCAAAATAAACCAGTTCGCAGCAAAAAATTAAAAACAAAATAACAATAAACCCAGTTCGCATTTATGACGATGTATCTCTGTAGTTCTTCGTAAAATAATTTTTTGCTCGAACTGGTTTATTTTGGGCAAAAAATTCAAGAGACATTTTTTGTTTAGAATGAAACAGGCTATCGGAAATTCATTTTTAAATGGTAAACAAATAATAAGACAAAAAGTTGCATTGGAAATAAATTTTAGGGGTTGCGTTTTCCACCCCTTACAACCATAGGGTAAACCAAATAAATTACTGGCTAAGTGTCTTTTTGGTAGTAGAAAATGTCAGGTTAATTTCAATATTGTAACTTTTTTAGTGCTTGTGAAAAAAATTGTTAAACAAATTTTATGTACCCCCTTTAAGGGGCTGTATCTTAATAAGGGATGCTCCAATAAAGTTTGTTTATATGAAAGATCCTATCTTTTTTTCGATGAGGAATCACCCCCTAAATGTTTTACACTTATTTAGTTACACCCTGTATATGTAGATACTTATCAATAAACAAACACTGTGAAATGCAGAAAAGTTTGTTTTAATGTTTCTCTATTAACCGACCAACATTTGATTCCCCGAGGGTGCTCGCTATTGAGAGATTTTACTGTAGCTATGTGACAAAAAAAGCAATATTTTAATAAGCAAATTAGTATTAACGAATTTACGGGCGACTTAGAACCATACACATAAGCCAAATTATGTATAAAGATAATTAAATATTACGTAAGAAATCATAGACGAACGTAAACAAAACTAGCCAAAAATTAACTAGCAATAATCAGATTCAAAATTTCTGCGAGGAAATCCCCAGTTGGAAATTTAATGAAACCTCTTAAGAAATAAACAACCCCAAGGCAATCGTTTTAATTAAATCGATTCAAAATCTTTAAATCCAATATTCAACTTTTATTCATTTTGGCACCTAATTAAATGGATGAAACTTCTCATCCGTCTGAACGGATTAAACGGAGCGATGTCCCGGTGCTCGTTGGTTTTCCTACTTTTCGCCTCTTACCGAGACATTTTGAAACTTCAATGAGTCGATATATTTAATTAGCAAGTTGGGAAATATGCAAACGACGTCTTGGCTAAAATGTTCAAATTAAATTTTGAAAAACGAATGCAGAGGTTGGTCAAATGGAAATGCCTAAGAACATTTGAACTATAAAACCTAGAATAAATTATTAAAACAAACAGCACCAACCCTGACTTGTTACAGAACTGGTGTAAATCTAGACAGTCGAGAGTATGTCGAATTTTCTACATAAAGTTCAAATCCTATATATTAAGACCAAATGCGTGAAATTAACATTTTTTAATTATTTTCTATAATACTTTACAGTAACAAGTCGATTTAACACCAGCTTATTGGCAGTTGCTTGTGCTTCTTCTTCATCAGCCACTATTCATCCACTCCTGGGCATAGGCCTCTCCTAAAGTTTTCCACTTCTTTCTGTCTTGTGTAGTTTGCATCCAGTGTCCACCCGCTACTTTCTTGATGTCGTCGAGCCAGCGTTTCTGAGGTCTTCCTATCTTTCTTTTAGTCTCTCTTGGTCTCCATTCTATGATCTTTACTGTCCATCTTTCCTTATCTTGTCTGCCACGTGGCCTACCCACTGCCATTTTGACTTAGCGATGCGTTCTATGATGTCCGTGATTTTTGTGCGTTTCCTAATTTCCTCGTTTCGGAGCCTATCTCTAAGCGAGATTCCTAACATGGCCCTTTCCATTGCTCTTTGTGTGGTTTTTAGTCGATTTACGCTTTTACGCTTTGCTTGTACACAATTGTTTAAAGTGAAAGTAAAAAATGAAGAAAATTGTTTCATGTCATGAATAAATTATTTCATTTGGTGTCTCTCTCATGCCCTTTCTACGAGACTGTAAGACTTTGGGGTATTTACCTACCCGAAACTGGGTATTTTGCAGTAAATACGTTTTATCTCTTATTTCTATTAAGAACCCACATTTTTAACGCAATTGTTGATTTACTAACCAAACTAGAATCCAATGAACCACTAATTCACATATATAGTTCATACCGAAACGAAAAAGTTCTTCCTCAATCTCAAATCAAATATTAAAAAAAATTGTCGAACGAAAAGAGTTTGCACTTGGAAAAATACATTTTTCTGCTTGTTTACTGAATCCATCAAATCAAGGGTGTTACTTAAGTCCAGATGAAGTTGCCAACAGTTCAAATGAAAGCTGAATTGTCAGACTACAGACTACAGACAAGCAAGGACTATAAACAAGAATGAAGTTTAATTCAGTTTACTTGTTAAGTTGAATAAATAAAAGCTTTTACTGTACCTGCATTTTTATACTTATTTGCTATCCTATAAGTCGACTACCTACCTTTTGTTCTAGTCATCCGATACCTATGCTTAGATGTTATTTACGTAGTCTGTACGTAAAAAACAGCTTTAAATGAATTAAATCACTTTACTGATCTAAATATATTTACTTTCAAGAATAGATAAATTAAATAAAAATATCCAATTCAGGTAAATACTCGGGTATTTACCGCAAAAAAATAAATATATTTTACAATACTAAGGTCAATGAACAAAACAGGACACACATTAAGAAAGTCCACGATGTAATTTTGACAGACAGGCGTAAATTAGCAGAGGCCACAGGTATCCTAATGACTGAGTACTTTTCAAATTGCAGCAGAAGAATCCAGTGGAGTTTTCGAGGCATTTTGCAACAATGGACAAAACTGGGATTGATCACTATATGTTGAAAACCAAGAAAAAAAATCATTCAAACTAATAGACTCAACGAGGAGAATGGGTTCCGACATGCGGTTCATCACCTTTTCATTGGCGTATCCAGTTTGGACAGACATAAGGTAGCGATGGTGAAAAATCCTCCTCTAATGACCATGAGAAGGGTATTGTTCCATCATGACAACGCATCGATCTATGCAAGCCGTGTCGCTGAGTCCATTCACCAGATTTGGCACCTTTGGACTTCCAATAATTGTTACCGAAACTCAAAACCTAGGTACCTGCCTGTACAAAAATTTGGGAACAATCAAGAAGCCATCCAGACGGCCTTCAAAAAAAGCATTTCAGGAAAGGAATAGGAAACTTTGAGGGAATAAATCAAAAAATAAAGTAATATACTAAACTTCTTCTTTTCATATTCAACCAAGTTACTTATTGAACCGTCCTCGTAAAATAATTTATTCCATATAGATTACATGATAATATTTTCTTAATGCAGTACATTGGCATTCTTAAAACTTTGCTGAGGAAATGGCTTTAATAACGAGTCTGGAAAGTCGAACGTTATGTAAATATCCGCTTTATTTGGATCCGGGCTAGCGTCAAAATAGTTTTAGTTTTAATTAGTTTAAAATAGCGTTAATTATTTCTGTCACTTTCTGGGTTAACTAAGATGCTGTAATACTTATTGATTCGTACCTACAGGGCGAGAATTTTAAAGGGTTATAATGCAAAATCCGAAAAACGGCTGGAAGTATTTCCTTAAAATTTTATGACACTAATAGGGACTTTGGGGACATATTTTAAACCCTTTTTGACATTTTGTCACCTTAGAGTTATTCTGTTGCATGTACATTAATGTTAGTTTTGAGTTATAGCAAAACGAAAATTTTCATATATTATGTCTACCACTGCAAGAAATGTTAGTGCAATTATTAATAAATAAAATTGATGTTATTCTCGTTTTATAAACAAAGGATTAAAAAAGTTGTAAGATCATGTTTTTTTGGGTACTGAAAAAAACACCTAAAACTTTGTTATCTCACAAAACTTCTGTATTTCGAAAAATTGGCAACATACAACTTTGTAACAAAGATATATTTCTTTTAAGCTAAACCAAAATATTAAATGTAAAGAAAACAAATGGATGAATCTGAGTACTTATTAAATAAAACTACCAGGAAAAATTAGTACAATATAGTTGAAAACTTGTTTTCAAATTATTCTGGCAATATTGCTTTAAAGTATTCTTTGTCTACTTACGGAATACATGGGTATATACTTTTAATGGTTTTGATTTTTTCTGCAAAAACAGTTTTTTTCCATTTAAAACTTATGAAGTTTAAATTGTTACAACTGATCTGATTCTTTGAAATGATTTAATTGAAACTGTCTACCACTTTAATAATTAGTGTGATTTTTTACACTTCGCCTCGGTAAAACTAGTGGTAAATTTAGAGCTTTTACTTCTAAAAAAGGTATGCCATTATAATTAAAAACAGAGGTGCATGCCTTATGAGTTAGTTCACCGTTGTTAAGGCATCTTCTAGACCAGAATTTTTCTGGTGGTTCTAATTAGTGTGTTTTCTACCGCTGGGTAACGTGGTTGTCATACCAACAGCTGTTAAGGTGGCGGAATATTTCAGAAACGACGAGGATAAATTCTGTAGACGGTATAGAAAGCAATTGAAAACCTCATCGCATGCACTACCATTCACTAGTAGTAGGCCCGAAATAAAACTAAATGGAGGATTTCTATTTATCATTAAAAAAGGAATATCCCAAATGAAACCCGGCTTCGATTTAGTTGTCTCTAAGAATTTAATCTTAATGAAACATATCTTGCAACCAGATATCTTGAAAATTCATTTTTCATTTTTATTCGGTCCGGCAGTTAATTATTGTAACATATATCAAATTATTTTTGGTGCAGTTAGCAAGTTTAATCGAAAAATCATTGATTTATGTCTTAATTAAACTGTCAGGGTCTGCTGCTAAGTGCGAGACCTTTTTATTATGGCGTATAGAGAATTTCATACAGGCTAGTTCTCACAGAAACATAAAATCGAATTATGACCTAATTCGAAAGGCCAATTTTTACGAGTTCTCCAAAGGAGATATAGATAGTAAAACAGTACGGGCAGTATTGATTCGGCCTTGGGTTAATTCACATGTTATAAGACGTAGATTGGGGGGGGGGGGGTCTAGACTAGCCCCCTTAGAGGGATTAAGATCCAAATATAGAACAGTAAAATTAAATGATGAAACAACTCGTAGTCATTGTTACCTCGCCTGGAACGAAGTCCTGACCTTCATAAGGTCAGGAAGGATTGACGAGGGCCTAGGTGGTTAAGTGCGAATGGAGGAACTCAGGGGGTAGGCAAAAAGGATCGCCTTTGGTCTACTTGCCAGAACTTTGTGCCCCTCAGCTTCTAATCTAACATCTGGCGTGGCTAATATTTTCCTTACGAACTGATTTCTACGAATTTCCTTTAGGGTATGCATGGCTATTATAAAACCTAATTGACACCTTAACTTGTGGAATGACGTCACAGGTTAAAGTTAACTTGACAATCTCAATGTTAACTTTATTGGGTGGTGCAGGTATCAATTAAAGGTAACTGTACTTCCTAACATATTTCGTTTGGCTGAATGACTGCAATAAAACCCCTCATAAACTCGGCTTTCGCTTTCGCAGAGACGTATTAACCCACATTTATTTTTAATGCCAGTTTATAATAACAATAGATAGGTACATTAAAATTAATAAACTGTCTAATTAAGGTTTTCTAGAAACAACTTAATTATTAGGATATATCTCAAAACTTTTTAGTTACAGGTACCTGTTAATATAGCTTATAAAAATAGTAAACATAATATTCGAAATAGATTAGTACCCATCTATTTTACTTTGAAACAGTGTGCAACAAGTTAATATTTAAAGTATGTGGAGACCTTGAAAATTTTCAACTAATGCGATATCTAGCTACCCTAAACATTCCAGGAAGCATTTATCTTCTGACGCCAGTGATCGTGAAAAATGTATGTGAATCGTTATTAAAAAGCGGCCACCTAAAGTAATTGCCATTCAAAAATACCAGTAAAATTAAGAAAGTTCCATTATCCTGTGTATATATGTAAATATATTTTTTTAAGTAGGTATATTAATTGTTATTATTACTTTTACCTAAATGCGTGCGAAAAGTTGCCCTTTTCCGCACGCAAACTTTTTACACTTGCTTTGTACTTATAATAAATTAATATACATATATTACAAGTAATGGTAAAAATAAACAAAATAAACATTGCTACTATAAGGTATTACTATGGCTCTTCATTTAAGTAATATCAGTGATGCCAGCTGAAGCCAGGTAGATTTTGCTGGTTGGCACGCTCATCGACAGTTTTATATGGGTAATTTTACCAAGAAATTCTTTAAAGACGTAGGTTTGGCAATAGAACAGGTAACGGGGTTTCATTGGGTGTTAACAATATAATAAAACTATTATTGCTGTTATTAGGTGAAACGAAATATGTTCGGATAACCTTTACCGAGGAATTATTCCCAGTATTTACCACTGCATACTATTACGTTCGAAAATAACAAGTTGAGATTAGAAAATTTTAGTGACAAAAGAAGGTAACCCAAAAATCAAAAGAATCGGTTGCTAAAAACAGGCAGGTGCAAAAATCTACAGAAATCGACAGGAATCCCTTTATGCCTTTCTTTCTATACAGCATTAACCGAGGCATAAACGAAGCCATATTTCGATCTTTATTCGCACGTGGTTGCGTTGAATCCTACTTTACCGATAAATAATATGAAACATATTATATTCGGGAGTATTTTACTTATTTCGTTTGTTGATTGCTTCCAGACTGTAGCATTCCGCATATTTTTGAGGCCTTTTTAATTGTTTTTAGTGTTTCTTTAAGACAGTTTTTTTGTATATTATAGTTAACATTAATATATTATTATACATTATATTAATATTGATAATAAAATTATTTATTCCGGTCCTGAATCTACATAAAACGTACACATAAAATAAAAGTAACTAGAAAGTCACAATGATGGGCAGAAAAACATTTAAAATATTCGATGTTTGATCTCCAAAATCGATGTTTAGTTTCGACGTTTTTTCATAACATCGATGCTTATTTTAAACATCGAAATAAAATCTCAACTTAACCTGTAGTATCAAGTTTCAAACCAATTCTAAAAATGGCGCTACGAGTTCAGTCAGTGTCATATTGTTTTTCGTAATTGTACGGCCTTTCCCCTGCTCGTTTTTATGGAGCTTCTCCTGTCGGCCTGTCCTATTTTTAAACTGTTGAACCGTAGTTGAAAGGTTGGAACGTTGAAATGTCATACGAATAATACTCATTATTATAATAAATTTATGAAGTTGTGACGTAGTGTCTGGTGGTGAGCTGATGAGTGAAGGTATTTTGTTTGTTTTAATAGTATCTAATGTGCTTTTTTGAAATTGTGCAAAATTTTAATGATGCCATAGCATTCCATCTTTCGGCAAAAGTAAAAGAGAAATGGTTTAAAGTTTGCTTCAAAAATTGGAACTTGCTTACCTACTTAATATTTATTTTGAGAATCTATTCAAGTCGACCAAATTTACCAGCAGGTTTTTTGACTGAGTGAGATTACACCAGAATAGTTGAGACTACACTCATTAGCTAGTATACAAACTAAAAATTTCCCGAATCACACACAGAGTCGTATTACTCACCGCTTTACCAACTTGTCCCCTTTTTTTATACACCCAATAGAAGCTATGTCCTTTTCATATGATTCATCTTCTCCATGGTCTCAGAGAGAGCATTCAATTTAATAATATTAAAAACAACGTAGAGTGTGACACTGCATTTAATATTCTGCGACTGCGTTTGTATTTGCAAAAAAAAAATGTTTTTTCTGTGACGGGAAAAAAGTTTGACATTTTATCTCTGTTGACAGGTAACAAAATGACACTTTTTATGAAATTACTTTTTTCCCCGGGAAAAAAAATTATTACTTTTTTCCCGGATATATATAGGTACACATAAGTAAAGGTAGATATTTAATTTTAGAATATTTTATTATACAAAAAATTACATTTTCTTTATATCAAAAGTACAATTTTATTAAATGTACAGGGTTATCCAACCAAGACTAGACAAGGCGATTTTTTGACTTTTCCTGTACTTTTATAAAAAAACTGAAATAGCCATCTTAAGTCATTTTCTCCCGCGAATTCGAATATCTTCACCAAAAAACAATTGAACATCAAACAAAAGTACTAGGGGTCACTTTGATATTTTTTTAAATGGGATGCCGTATTTTTAATGAGCTTATCCGATTTCTCATATAAATTTTGATCTAAAATGTTGGATTTTTAATTAAAAAAAAAAAAAAAAAATTTAAAACTGAAGAAAAAAGGCGTTTTTGAATTAAAAATCCAACATTTTAGATCAAAATTTACCGTTGATGGCTTTTGTTGTTATGCCAGTTCCGAAAAATAGGTCAAAACACCGTCTCCGACAAAGAACTGCATGTCTTTTTCATCTTCCATTCCATAAATCTTGAATACGCGGTTTCGTAAATTTTGCGTGATTTAGCTGGCAATCACTTTTGAGACGTTACTTTCGCTGCTTCTACTAGTTCCGGTCTAATCAGAGAAAACTCGGTATCAGACATTTTTAACTTTATATTAATTATATTATTCAAAATAACTACTAAACAACCATTAAGTTCTTAATTTTTAAATTAAATTACAGAATTAAATGGACAGATATTTGATTATTTTAAAGATTTCCTTAGCAACGCAGGTCTAATTGTCGCTATAAGTAAAACTGCTACTTTCCTGACTTTAATATATTGTAATAATATGTTTTTTCAATATTAAATCGTCGTTTTTCCCGTCACAGAAAAAAATAGTGTATTATACACGGGAAAAATATTAGATTTTAGCTCGAGGTTGTGTAGTCTGCCGACCCTTGTATAATAAATAACTATTTAAATAAAATAAATGTGAATAAAATCTTAATTAAGAAATAAACATCCATGCTTTTTTAACATTGATGTGTCCATTACGTCCATGCCTAGACAGTGACACATGTCATCAAAGTCTAACCTGAAATCATTATTTTCTTAGCAGAAAAATAGTATACCAATTATTAAGCATTACCAATTAGCTAAACCAAATGGCGTTATTATAGTATAAAATACAAGGACACCCCATATAAAAAAATGTTCTTTTTTTTATAGTAAATTATAACTAAACCAGTCTTGATTCTAATTAAAGTTCGTAGTTGTCTCAGGTGGAATTTGTTAATTAATTTTAAATTAACTATAATTTGCTTAGGACGTATACAATATGGTTTTAACAGAATTAGTTGGCAGACTTAAACAGACGTTATTAAATTAAAAGCAGCAAATATCACTTCAGCTGGAAATAGTTTTATGCTTTTAAACTCATTTTCAGATATTATAGTCCAATACTGCCTTTAAGTTAAACCCAACGCACCTACTTATATTAACTACATTTTAAAGCTGAAGTTACAGCTATTATATTGATTGTCCATTTATTAATTAAATTACACTATAGGCAAAATTAAAAGCTCGCTTACAAAATTACTTTTCGGGAAATAATAAACGTTAGGAATCAAATTCGTGTCGTTCAACTTTGGTCGCAAGTAGGTAAATAGCTATTATGTTATTGCATTGGGGGAACAAATTCGCTAGAAGTTGAGGAAAAAATATTTGTGAAAAATAGAAAAACACATTTTGGCATCAAGAATTTTCTTTTAGCAAAATTTAGGCACAATTCAAAACACACGGGCACGTACGAACTGTACCTCGACACCGGCCTCAACGCGTGAACGAGGAAAGAAAACTAGATATTTTTCTTACATATCAAGAAACTTCAATAACTCCAGCCAGACAAGTAGGTAGAGAGTACAATGCGTCTCACAAAACTGCCTTGAAAATTTTGAAGTCGGCGAGAATACCTGCATTTAAAATGAAACCAGTCGAGAGTTATTTGAGGATGATCCTGAGCGGCGAGTAGAGTTTTGTGAAACAGCGATGAACATGATTGATGGTGGTGAAATTCTTGCAGATTGGATTTTATTTTCTAATTAGGCCACTTTCACTTTAAACGGCTAGGTATGTATTCTTTTCTCGTCTTTTAATAAAATAATTCGGTCGGTATATTTTTTCAAAACTAATTAAAGATGCATTCTTAATGATTATGTTTTTTTAGGTTAACCATCAGCAGTGCCCGTTTTGTGCCTAAGAAAATCCTCTCTGGATTGTTGATCAACATACCCAACTACGAGAAAAAATTAATGTGTGGGCTAGAATCATTGGAGATGAATTATTGGCCCAATATTTTTCGATCAAAATTTGACAGGCGAAAGATATCTTCAATTTTTGCAAGAAACTTTAATGCCAAAATTAACTGAGTCATTCCCCACCGGAGATAACACGGACGAAAGAATTTCCTTCCAGCAGGATGGGGATCCTCCGCGCGTGCGGAATTATCTGAATACCTTCTTCCCTGGCAGGTGGATTGGGCGACGTGGTGTTATTGAATGGCCAGCAAGGTCGCCTGACTAAACACCCTTAGACTTTTATTTATGGGGTTATTTAAATAGTAAGGTTAGGTCCCATCTCATAAAGAAAATTAAAAAAAAAGTTCGTCGTGCCAAAATGTAGCTCACAATGTGTTTTCTATTTTTCACAAATAATTAATCCTAAAACTTTTAGCGAATTTCTTCCAGTTAAAGTCCCGCCCTGTATATATTAGTACTATATGGTGCCTTGCCCAATTAACCAATGAACCCAGCCAAGAAGTCCTTGTCTCGTAAATGTCATCCAGTACACATGCGCCAAAAATATCATGATTCAACACTAGTCAATTCCTGGCCTATTTTGAGGAAAAGGCAAAGGTATGGAAGTCATCTTCTCTTTGGTCCCATTATTCAATGATCAAAGCTATGCTACGTGTAAATAACGACGTAGATATCAGCAAACATTTTAAATTGATTGCCTACTTGAAGCGTCAAGGAGAGGGTTACCAGGCCAAAAAATTAAAAATTTTTACTAGAGACCAAATTGAACAGTTTCTGAAGTGCGTACCGGATGATGAGTACCTTCTGATGAAAGTAGCTACGATTGTAGGAGTATTTGGTGCCTGCCGCAGGGAGGAGCTTTGTCAGTTGACTATTGACAACGTGGAAGATCTGGATACATTAGTTACTAAAATATCAGATACCAAAACCAAGGTACCACGAAATTTCACTATATCGTTAAAAAATTTTATTTGGATTTTTATCGAAAATATACTGATCTTCGTCCAGCAGATGTCGTACATCGGCGGCTCTTCTTAAAATATGTAAAAGGTAAATGTACCAGAAATCCGGTCGAAAAATGTCCTGCTTTTATAGCAACATTTCTGCAATTCCAAATTCAACACTCTATACGGGGGGGCATTGCTTTCGCCGTTCCTCTGCAAGCTTACTTGCCGATGCTGGAGCAAATTTGACGACAATTAAGCGGCATGGGGGATGGAAATCCTCAACCGTTGCGGAAGGGTACATCGTGGATTCCTTGTAAAATAAAAATTATAATGCTCGAAAATTGCTTACAGTACAAACGACATCACCCGATGATGCTTCAACATCAACTGAACATGCTGCTGTTTCTGTTCATTCCTCCTCAACCGCGAAGAACAGCAGAACTGAGAAAGGAATTAATTTTTCAAGTTTTTCAAATTGTACTATAATTATAAATGTAAATAAATAAAATAGAAATGTTTTTTGACGTTTTTTTGCAAAAATTGACATTTTACTTTTACCACTAGTGCCTTAAAGTAGGTATTTTAAGGCACTAGTGCTTTAAAGTAACGTTTTTAAGGCTAGTAGAGAGTGTTAAAAGTTCCATTTTTAACACGTTTGTAGAAAAAATCATTTAAAGCACATTATATCTGCATCAATCATTCGATTGATAAAGTCAGGTTCAATAAAAAACCGATGACCCTTAGGAACTTCGTGGAAAGTCTTATTTCAATATCTTTGTGCCTTGGATTTCTCAGCAGGATGCCCAATAATGTCTACTCCTAAGATGATGCGAAATAGACACAACAAAGTTCCACAGTAAAGTTTAACCGTGGACTAGAAAAAACATAAATTACATACTTAAGCGAGCTGTGAGCAAAATGTTGCTGGGCATGCGATTAGGAAAAATACAGATAATTATAATGTGGTTAATGAAGTTTGTGTACTATGACGTACGTGACAAGCAATGCAAAATTATTTACTATTAGTTATTATAAGGTAAGAATATAGTTTAGTCTTTTTTTACCCGCTATACAGTAAGATATAAAATAAAAATTTGATTAAATACCCGAATAGAGGTTATAATTTTATTTTTATCTCAATTATTTAAAATGTAATAAAGTCTTTAAGGTTCAAATTATCAACAATACAAGGTGACTTGAACTAAGGATAGCCTTGTCAATTGTTGTCATGGAAGTTATGTGGCTGTTATCTCTAACAGGCCTAAGCCAATAAGCAATTTTGACAACAAAAGAAATTTAGATAAATAAGCTGTTATGGATGGTGATGGAACATTCTGTCGTTATCGACTTTTGGAGAATGGTTAGAATCATTAAGTTATACGACCAGTGTTCTTCGTGTAGTTGGTTTTACTGATATAATATTCCATGAATGAACAACCTCACCCAACTTCATGCAAATTAAATTAAATTGATAGACTCTGCCGATACTAGGTGGAAATCCATAACTAAAGACTTATGAGGTACAGTAAAAACACAAATTGAACTGTAAATTTCCACTATATTAAAACGTATATGACATGTTTCGCTAACACTGTAGCTTCCTCAGATGACAATGGTATAGTGATAATAAAATTAAATAAAATGTACAATAAGGTTCAGCTGATTTAAGATATAAATAATAAGTGGAAGGGTTACAATTATTACGGGAAAAGCCAAAGGGTGGTACAGTTCTAATTATAATAAAGTAGGTGATAGGATTTTACGGAAACAGGTAAAGAGGGTAAACAGAATAAATTTAACAAAGGCGAGTTATTTAAATCTAATTGATCATTTAATTATTGGTCGGTATTTTTAAGTTTATTTATTTCCATAGACTCTAACACATTCAGTTTTAAACCATTGTTTTCGGTATGTTGAATTTTAAAGAATGGGTCAAAATTATGTTCGTTATCGAGTAAATGATTAGCATAGCTCGAATCAGTTTTGTTTTTGATATAAACGTAGCTTATAAAACGAATAAATCTTTAGGAAAATTCATTAAAAATAATAAAACAAAAAGGGATAATAATAAAAAATCTGGAGTCTATAGATTAAAATGCAAAGATTGTTCGAAAACATACATTGGCCAAACAGGTACATATTTCAACAAAAGGGTACAAGAGCATCATAACAGTTTTGCCAAAAACAAAACTGATTCGAACTATGCTAATCATTTACTTGATAACCAACATAATTTTGACCCATTTTTTAAAATTCTACATACAGAAAACAATGGTTTAAAACTAAATCTGTTAGAGTCTATGTAAATAAATAAACTTAAAAATACGGACCAATTAATAAATGATCAATTAGATTTAAATAACTCACCCTTGTTAAATTTATTCTGTTGACCCTCTATACCTGTTTCCGTAAAATTCCATCACCTATTTTATTATAATTAGAACTAACACCCTTTGGATTTTCCCATAATTGTTACCCTCCCACTGTTTATTTATATCTTATACGGG
Source organism: Polydrusus tereticollis (assembly GCA_963920685.1). Classification (NCBI taxonomy): domain Eukaryota; kingdom Metazoa; phylum Arthropoda; class Insecta; order Coleoptera; family Curculionidae; genus Polydrusus; species Polydrusus tereticollis. The sequence continues at coordinate 5,409,545 of OY987331.1, forward strand.
ATCTTCCATGTGTTCGTAAGCTAGGTTAGACCTGTGACTTCTTTTCTTTCCTCGTCTACTTTGTCGGTATTGTTCATATGTATTTTTTATATTTATTCGGCAGTAGCTTTATTCCTTGGTGACTTTATATTATAAATCATCTGAACCTTATTGTACATTTTATTTAATTTTACCATCACTATACCATTGTCATCTGACGAAGCTACAGTGTTAGCGAAACATGTCATATAAGTTTTAATATAGTGGAAATTTACAGTTCAATTTATGTTTTTACTGTACCTCATAAGTCTCCAGTTAAATTACTATGAAATTGAATGCAACTAAATAACTGGCTTACAACTACTCTGTACCTGCCGCCTGAAAAAAGGTTTTTATTAATTAAAACAGTTTATAATATAAATATTTGAAAGCTGTTATTTTATTACAACTAATGAATTATTGCCTGGGGAAAAAATATTTCTGTCATGATGAAGACTAATTCGCATACTTTTTATTTTATTTAATCGAAAAGTGGTCGCTAAAAATGAAAGCAAGCAGAATATAAACAAAAGAGATTTCTTAAAATTTAAGAATATCGCTGAATCCCGTAATTGCGCCCACGTTTTTTTGCCTCCAAGGATGAATTATAAAAGTTGGAGTTACAAGAATATTAATTAAAAAGTAATAATTTAAGCAACTGTAATTTTCTTTGATTGCTGCTAATAAGCAGACAGTGACCATGAGAATAATGACAATAAAATTCTGCGGTAAAAGAGTATTGTAAAATGGGCATTTTTGAAAAGGTTGATAACCCAAGCTTGAAATCAGAAAATAATTTACAAATTAACTCGATATTGAAAAAGTCGCCCTTAATAATAATAATAATAAGTATTTCTTACGATTAGATTTTGAAATCCGGCCAAGGCTATTGAAATAATACACAAAAACGAGGTGTCTTGTATAAGGGAAATTTATAGCTACGTGCAGCTAGTAGTAGGTATGATTTTCTGCACTAGAATTTTAACATTACATCTCTTCGTCAGAAGCTTCAATGGTGGTATTTCACTCTTTAAGCGAATTTTCTGTCTAGTTGTTCTATGTATAGTAGGTGCTGTATAAAATACAGATTTCTTTTTGTTACGTTTTTTCCTCATTATTTAAAACGTTTTTTATTTAAAAAAAAAAAATCATATTATGAACTACACAGGGTGTCAAACGCTACTGGTAGAAACAAATTGATACATGGAAGGTGTGTATCAAATTTCACAAAAATATCTGAAGCCGTATCAAAGTTACTATAAAAAATATATTTTTTTCTTAAAATTCTAACAACCTGTAGTTAAAGCGTATTATTAAGGAAAACCTTGTACAAACGTAATAACATGATGGTCAACCCAATTGGCAATCCAGTGTCTTAACTCCTCTATGTAAAGCACATGCAGTAAAAGCATTGGAGCGCCATCTCGAGAGCATATGCAGGAATGCAAAAGAAATATGGTCGCCGCAAACTTCTTCCTTTGATTTCTTTCACTCTTTACTAAAACCATAATTTTTACATACATACGTACATTTTTATTATTTATAGTAATGCATTGATCGTTTTTTATTTTTTTTCTTAACATCCTAAAAATTACTTACCGAGAAAGCTTTTAAAAACACCAAGCACTGTATAATTCCCTCCATTGTATCTCCAGTTAGACAAAACGTTCCAGTTAAATGACGTCCACGCCTACCTACAGTTGCTAAGCTGGCATGGACCAAAGCTCTTCGCGGTAAGCTGCTGCCGCTAGCCAATGCGGAGCTGTGCACAGGCCTGGCGGCACTCAGGCGGTCTAGCGAATCCATAGCACACTTATGTTAACATTGCACATAGAGATTTACACATTGTGTTAAAAATTTTAGGATTTATTTATTCATTTTTTAGACTTTTAAATCTGGTTACACGAAATATTTTATGCTAATTTTTTTATTGAGTTTTGGTGGTTTAATGGTACACTCCAGTTGCTTACACATTACACACACACACAGCTTTTCATGTTTATAGTATTTTTATAATAGTTGGTATGATTGGTATTAATATATAGAGTTGTGTCTACAGAATACAAATCTGGCAGATGTTATGTCCCTTCACCATAGTGAAGTATTATATTAAAGCTTGATGCATGCCATAGCAACTAACGGGTACAGCGACCAGTCTTGCATAAATAAACGATGGCTATAATATGTTTCTTTATCCAAGTATGTCTGATCTAGTACAATCTACGAATAACCCGCTAGATTGGATAATGATCCTGTTATTGTTTGGTTAAAAGCTTGTGGACTTCTTGTTTTAAACAGCAGACGACATAGCTATTTCACATAAACTTATGATTACCTCTATTATTATTAAATGAATGGGCTTCTTTTACGCTTATAGTCACTCTGTCACATTTACTAAATATTCGTAGAGTCCTTGACCCTAAGCGTAATCTGAAAAAATTGTACAATCACGAAGAGGAGCAACGTTTAAAAAAATTCAAAGGAAATTTCCCCCATTACTCATTTCAAGGGTCACCTCTGCAAAAATAGCAGATGGTGAATTTTTATGTAATTTATTTTGGGTGCTTATCTGACTTATGTTAATTGATTACTTAAGTATTTTAACAGATTATATAAATCCAGGTAAAATTATTACTACAATACAAGTAATATGTTTTTGTTATAGTAAGTAGCAGTACCTGAACTAACCTACACTGAGGAATAACTTTTTCTTGTGCAAATTAAAACGTTTTTTTTTTTAATTGTGGCAATACAGACTGTTTCATCAAGTGAAATATATTGCAGGGAAGATATATTAACCGGAAAAAATTTAGTTGATTCAATAAAAGTATTAAATTGTCGAATATTTTCTTAGCTTAAACGAAATTTTATTGGGTCAATTAAATTTTGCTAGTTTAGTTTTCTCCGGAAATTCTTGTTTAAGGCTTTATTATTACAATAAAATAATCATTCCTTCCAACATTAGATGCAATAATAATATTATTAAACTTTTATTCCCCGTACAATTCCTCTATTTATAGTGGCCAACATTATAATTTAATAAATTATTTAATTAATTTGGTTTCTGGCAATGGAGGGCGCACCCCGCACAGTCCATAATGTATTTCTTTTATTTTCTGCATTATGTGTTCAAGTGATTTGTTACAGGACTGGGGAGAGGTATTTAGGTACGACATGATTAGCTGTGGGGGTGTGCCATAGGAGCAACATTGGAATAATTCAACGCTTTTAAAATAAAGTACTAAGGAATCATAGTGTGTAACGAAGAACGACTCTTCTACTACGTAATGCTGCCCATCGATATTAAATGTTAAAAAAGAAAACTCAAGAGGGTAAAACTCTTTGAATTAGATAAATAGTTTCAGTGCAAAGCAGATTATAGTGCAGTGGCTCTATACGTTAACCTTATAGTGTGTTATTAGAGCTTTAGAATTATTGTTGCAAGATTACAAATATCCTAAGTAATAATTTATTAAATAAATAATTAATTAATTAAATATTTTTATTAAATGAATTCCTTTCAAGTTATCCCAATTAAATGTTTTCTCAGCGTAGGAAAAGAGTTTTACTTCTATCTAGAGATATAGTTATAACCTTGTTTGGAGGTCATAATTTGACTGATGTAATATTAAAAAAAATTAAATTTCCGTGTTTACTCAAGAACCTTCTGTCCGATTTTTGGAAAAAAAATTAGCCATTAATAAAAACCTCTAAATTTAAAATGCCGAATCCTGTATTATAGATTACGCTAATTTTCCCAAAAATATGCAATATGTATTCCCGAACGTAAAATATTTACATTTATAACAAATTGTTATTTACCTAATATGGCGGGCAGCTGTCGCCTCGTTTTTATACATCCCCATGGGCATATGAGAAATATAACCAAACCGAATATTAAAATGGCAATACAAATGTTTACGTTAAAATAATTAATTTACATTAAATTACGATCGAAATGATGCACATTTGATAAATAATTAAAACGAAAATACTTTGCAAAATCAAAATTGAAAATCCCCTTTTTGAACCGTAAATACGTGATCAAATTTTTAGCAAAAATGCTTTAACACGAACTGTTTAATATTAAAACTACATATTGTTCAACGTTTATTATTGATGCATACCAATGAGGATTTCAAAACAACCAGATACGAGAGGCGAAATAAACTAGTTTTGTTTCGATAAGGTTTTTGACTAATTTGGTCGGAAATGATTGCATTCACATTTTTTTAGGTAATTCCGTCACTATTCTTATTGGGGATCCATCATATCTATAATTTGTCACTTCCTTTCGATTTAAAAGATCAACTTAAAGCTTTCAGTAGCAAACCACCCCACACCTGACACCATTTATTAGAATATGGGTTCTTAGTATTATTTTGGACGATTCTAGTAGTTGGTAGAGGTGTTCCATTTACCAGCATATTTGTCAGTTAAAAAACAACTTAAAATAAGTTCGTCTAAAGAATTGTTCCTTATACTTTCCGTCAGACCCAATCCCTGGACGCGTTTCGCCGTTGACGGCTCATCAGCAAATCTCCGTGTCTGACATGATCGCCACGAGATGTAGCCACGTGCTGCAACTCTCGTATGTATATTTGGTAATGTGTTCAGGATGACAATATACCAAAAATATGTCTAATTGAAGCGATTTACTTGTAAAATACGGAAATTAAATTTGAATCTAAACGGAAAAACCGCGTTTCCAGGATTCTCACTTTTTTATTTTTATAAACTCCCGTTTCTAGGCCTTTCCACGACCATTTCCTCCAACTGTTTAATTCAGTTTTAATAAAACAGAGGCAAAAAATTTAACTAAGTAAATGAAAATTATTAAAATTAGAACTGTCGATCTCTGAGAATTTCAACATTGTCATTTTTTGCGTAAATACATTTTTAAAATATTCATAACGCGTGTATAGTAAAGTTCCCATTATAACGTTGATCCTCTCACTGCCATAAAACCCTAATTATCCTGATGGACATAAAATCCCCAAATTTACATCTTTTCGGACAGAGCCGGGTACAAAAAACCTGCATCCCTAATTTCAATACCATCTTAAGTAGGTATAAATACCTAATAATATGTAAATAGCAAATTAATTTTAATTCCAATTGCTTTCCCGACCAGTCAATTTTGTTATATTAGTCTTTGGTTTACTGGTGCGTGATATTTTTTGTTGTATTAGTGTTAGAATGTGGCGTCCATGGGCTTATGCTGAGAGTGAGGCATCTTGTAGTGGTCACTTTCAGAAGAAAGCATTTATGTACCAATCTTTGCTGAAAAGAGATTTTAATTCAAGTGATGCTTTAGCCGAGACGCCTGCTTTAACAAGTACTTTTAATAATCAATTTCTATACAAATTGTACAAACACACCTCTAGTAGAATTAATAAAGAACATAGTAAGTAACATTTCTACAGACAGTTGGAAAACTGTATACAACCTGTAATTGCGGTGGAAAATTCTTAAATGTGTATTTATATTCTATTAACACATACTAAAATTGAAAATAATCTTAAGTACTTTCAGAGATAGTATAAAATAGAAACACCTAGTAGCAAAAAAATGTGGCCGTTGCGGGCATACGTTCAGATAAACTTCTCTCCTAAAAATATCATGAGAAGTCACCCCGAAATATTACTAGGTTATTAAGGAATACCCTGTATATTTAAAAAAATTGTTTTCATTATTATGGAAATTAACATATTTTATTACAATTTTAAGTCCGGTTCTGACCATAAACAGCTGCTCGCCACTGTATTGCTGCCAATATTATTCTTACTAAAAATTAAATAGCTGAAATATGACTGTTGTCACATGACATGTCGGCCATCTTGCAGGTTTACTGGCTGGACCAAGTATATCTTATTAAGAACTTTAGTAATTCAGTTTTCAAGTAAAGATACAATTTTTAAGCCCCCCTCCCCTTATGCTCTTAAAACCAGTCAATTTTATTACCAAAACTGCTTTAATTAGGAATGAAACAGGAATCCAAAAAATTTGACTTTTGTATTGGTAACGAAAAAAATATGTTAAACAACGTTAATATATTGAACCTAAAATATATCGTTCACGTTTCCCGCACGCGTTTGACCTTTTTTTATGCCCGGAATGTTGAATAAACGCTGTCCCTAGAAAGGAATGTGTCAAGAATGACGTCTATTTTTCACACCATATTGTGTTTAGGAGTAAAAGTGGAGAAAGGGTATTGTTGGTCGATTTTTACACGGTTCATACATTATTACTAAACAAAACATCCTGTGACCCCAACATATTTGGGATTTTGATGGATGTGCTTCGTGATCAAATTTAATGCTGACAATTAATAATCGTTATAAACAGGGTAAGGTAACTTATATAACATTTAAACTAGGCCTTAACTGTTTTTCTGCTACTCACGTTGCGGTCATCGCTAAGGCAGTTTCGCAGAAGCTGGGAATACTTTTCCGAACTAAGAAACTCTATACACCCCAATAACTATAAAATCCAAATTCGACCATCGCTGGAATACTGTTCGCATATTTGGTGCTCTGCTCCTAAACATACCCTGAGATTGCTAGATTCCATTCAAAGAAGAGCCATTCGCCTTGAACATCGAAGGCAGGTTGGCGACTTGAGTCTATTTTACTCAACTAAGGTTGCCCGCTTGATTTCTCCCAGAGCGGTGCCTGGTAGAAGTACACGACGAGCCACTGCAGCCCACCCGTACGTGGTTCAGCTTAGTGTCCCTCGAACGACACTGTTTAAAAAAGTTTTCATCTGTTGAACGTCATCACCCTGGAACGACCCGTGAGGCCGTGTTTCCCAACGAGTATAATCTCCAAAGATTCAGGACCAACGTGAATCGTTTCCTGCGCAGACGCACCGCTCACAGAGCGTCAAAAAGGATTCATCCTGCAGCGCTGTGCCTTATCATAAACAAAAAAAATCATGTGCTTTAAAAGTATCGTCAGTTATCGACAGCAGAGCAGTTGTAGTAATATGATTGTTCCTAAACCCAGATTGTGTAGATGGCAAAATTTGTTGATGAGTTAGGAAATCATTCAATTGATCCGGCATGACATGTTTCAAAATTTTGGATATTGTAGGCAAAATACTAATTGGGAAGAGGTAATTTATTTGTTATCTTCTTGGGAAATTTGTTAGGTTTTAAACATTTGATAAGAATATAAGTAAAATGTAACTCTCGATACGGCATCAAGAATAACATCATTTTAAGATTTATTCCATCAACACCTGTGGCATTGCCCTTAAATGTAACAATAAATAGCTTTACGGTATAGTTGTTCCAAAAAAGCATTAAACTCCTGACCATAGGTGTCGCTTCTACTAAATAATTAAAATACGGATTGTTGTAAATTTTTAATATGATTGTATACAGGGTGGCGCAACGAAAACTTTCCACCAAGGTTTATTTTCTTGTTAATAAATAAATCAAAATTCGCTCGAACACGGGAACCTTAGTTCTCAGAGGGACATATTTTTTTGCTATTTTCACTCCCCCTACTTGAACCCCTACGACGGGGTGGCTTTCACCCTTAAAATCTTAAATGGAATGGGGGGTCGAGTGATATCTTATTTTAAAGGGAATTCAATTGCCTTCCCAACGCGACCTTGCTCGTTTAAATCGAGTGAATAGTTCATGAGAAATAGGACTAAAAAGATAAGAAAATTTAAAAGTAATAAAATTTATTACCGCTTGTATCAACAAGTAAATGTTGAAAATGTCCACCTCCAACCTCCATGCAATTGTAAAGGCACTGTTCAAAATGTTCGCGAACATTATGGAGCATTGCGGGAGTTATTTGGCGGCACTCGTACACTATTCGTTGTCGCAAGTCTTCCAAAGAATTGGGTTGGGTTGCGTAAATTTTAGACTTTATGTGTCCCCACAAAAAAAAGTCCAGTAGCGTCAAATCAGGAGATCTTGCAGACCCTTCAATAGAACCTCTTCTTTTAATCCATTTTCCTGAAAAAATTTCATCCAGAAACTGTATAACAGGGAACGCATAATGCAGGGGTGCTCCGTCTTGCTGAAAGTAAATATTTTCTGGCCGATAGCGGTCATTTTCTTCTATGGCATTCGTTAAAGCAGGGTAAATAGTGGTTTCCAACAGGTACAGGCACATTTGACCTGTTAAATTTCCAGGTATAAAATACGTTACTAAAGGTAATTTGTACTGGCTGCCCAATCATACTTAACAACATCATGAGTATCAAACCAAGTTTCGTGTAAATAAATTATTTTCTTAATTCCGGACTTGTTTTGCTTTCGTTGGCCGACTCTGGCACCGACTGATTATATTCCTGCGATTATTCACCTTGACCTTCTGTTTCAAACTATCGCCAAAAAGTCATACTGATATAATAGAATATAGATACCATGTAAAAACTTACTCGTCTAAAACCAAACAGTCATAGAAGAAAATAAAATATGTAAACTACAGCAAATCGTTTCAACCAGTCACGCCGCTGTCCGATTCCCAATGTCGCATACCTCAAACATCAACTAATTTTAATGCTGATAAGAGATTACTCAATCGGCAGAACCTTAAACTATTTGCTGTTCTTGTCTACAGCATATAGATTTGTATTTATATGCTGCTCTATTAATTTTCCCACTCGAAAAAAATAGTTCGCTCTTTAAAATTGCTAGCGGACAAAGACGTTCTCTCTCCAGGATGTTGCCAGTTCTACAAAGTTTTCGTAAGTGTAGGAGGAACATAAGGGTTTGTTAATTGTTTGTATATTTTGTTTAACAACAGTGAAAATTCTTTTTATTTTGATATAAATTATTTTTGAATAAATAATATTTCTGAAGTACTAAAAATAATATTATAATATTCATGAATGGATTGTTCCTTCTATCTTTGACACTGAAAGTTTCTTGGTTCAAAGTACATTTGCAAACTAGCTTTCTAAGAGAGTTACCGACTATCAATTAAATACTGGTATAAAAGAACACTTTTAATAATGAAAACTTAAAGAAGAGATCTGGCAACCCCGATTATGAGCTGGTCCCTTTGAAGCCCGGTCGAAGCTTTTATATGTCATCAAACTGACTTTGGAAAAAGTATAATTCAGCGTTTACCAGTTGTACTGCCTAAAACACATTTTATCGTTAAATTAAATGTAAATAAAAACTTTTCTTCGCAACTTTGACTGAACGTGGCTACGTGCGTACATTAACTAATCGAATTAATTAATATTCGGTCTCGGCAAATAAAACTTATTAAACCCAAATGTGAAATTTAATTTTGTCTCTTGTGCCCAAATTTTAAGAAGACTAAAAACTGACCCTCGAACCAAATATCTCAGTCATTCTCCTCCATTATCAACGTTCTTGCCCAGAGGGCGTAATTTTCGGATCAGTGATTAATTGTGCCCCGAAAATATTTGTAATTACCCCAAGAGACTTAAATTCGGTCAGAGCATTCCGATCCGGGGGTTTCATTAAATTCGAGTTTGAGTCGAGAAAACACGCTTCGACAGAAAGAAAAAAAAATGTCGTCGTATAAAATCGCGTCGACAGGAAAACTAATGCCTAGGGGAATAAAAAGCAACTTTAAAGAGTAGGTAAAATCTATCCGTGGTACAAATCAGGTACATCTGTAATGAGAATTTTTAAAGTTTTTAAGATTTTGCATTATGCGGTTCAGTCTCGTTTTATTAAAACTTTAAATTATTATAATATCATAAGAGAGAAGATTTTGTCACTAAAATGTTTCGATTTTTATGAGAGTTCGTTACTTGGCAATTTCATGAATGACACTTACGACAAAACCAACTGACGGCTGAGGATTTTAAAGGGTTACAATTCAAAATTCGAAAAATTGCTGGAAATATTTTATTCAAATTTTAGGACGCCAATAGAACACTTGAAACTACCCATTTTAAACTACGATACTACTTTTGACTTTGACAAAGTAGTAGTCTGATTTGAAGATATTCTTTGCGCTTGATAGTTTTATATTCAGTGCAATTATGGAACAAGCATGCGACATTGAAATAGACAGGAACAACCAAGAAGCTGCGCTGTTAATTGTGGGCCATAAGGTTTCCCGTCATTTAAAAATCTAATATGGCATTTAAGCAATTAGAAGATTGAGGACGCAGTACCGGAGACCTTCGAAATAAAAACAGAGTTAGAAGACAAACAAAAACTAATGAAGATATAACCGTTGGCGTTTTGGGTGTTGTAGCTATAAATACCCATGTCGGTCCAAGGGAACCTGCTCGTGATTTAGGAAATATCGCAACTGGCTATTTTACATAAGCACAATTTTTAAAATATGATCACATTTTGTAACTGGTCTTGCAATTCACGAAATCAATGAATTTTAAAGAAATATCTTCTATCTAATTGTGACGAATCAACATTTACTAATTATTGTGGTCAGGTACTTAATTATTCAAAGTAATCTAGATTATTTTGAGATTGAACTTTGTACTGAGTAAATCAATTCTGCTTTTATTAATTTAGAGTCGTTCGGCACAATTTACACTATTGAGCACCTCAATATCTTCGCTGGATAAGAATCAACATCCTTGGTCCATATTTTTTTTACCATCACTTAAATGGAGAAATTTACAATATTTTTTAAGGAATGATTTTGCAAATGGATAATCATGCAAATGGTTTCAGCAAAATGGTGCCCCCCACACTTTGCGCGACTTGCTCGAGATACATTAAATGTTTGTCTATTCAAAAATTCATACCTAAACAACCAGTAGAGTAAATGTAACGATTTCCTGCTATACGTAGTAGTTGTTGACGGAAAATCGAATTATCGAATAAAATAAACACTTTTCCATTTGCCATATTAAATTTGTCAACAGCCAGATGAAATCTGGGGGGGGGGGGATGCCAAAACTATTTCAAAATATGTCCCTTAACCTCCGCAGGAGCATCTTCAGATTGTTAGGTTAGTGTAAGCAAACTTGAAATGACAGACAAACATCGGCTTAAGGTACTACCACACTTAAGTTCATGGGTTACGTTTATAAATATGCAACCAGTCAACTTCGTCCCAGATATATTAGTTTTAGTTTTAAATATTGACATGTATATACAGTGAGAACGTAAAGGTTGGAGCAAAGTCATTTAAAATCCATGTGTTTTTTTTTTTTTCGAGAAAACGCTCAAACCCGTTAATTTTTTTAAGCTTATTTGATGTATATAGGCTGTCCCAAAAACAAGTTATGACGGTTTACTTTATTTTAAAATATGTTTTTGGATTCTGCATAAAATTCTAAACATATTTCATGAAATATGTCATACACTTAAATTCAGCCGTTTGCGAGAAAACTGTGTTTTAACTTAAACAACAACACATTATTTATTAGCGAAAAGAAAAAAAAATCAAAAGAAACTAAAAGTCACTTTATCAAATGTTGGAAATGACGCCCACTAACAGTCTGACAGTACCCGAGACGATCTTCAAATTCTTGCAGGACGTCATTAACGACGTAAGGTTCTATCAATCTTATTTCGCCTATTATTCTGTTCTTTATATTTTCAATATCGTTTGGTCGGTTAACATATACCTTAGACTTAAGATAACCTCACAAAAAAAAAAACTTAAAGGGGCTAAATCTGGAGATCTGGCCGGCCATTCAATTGCACCTCGTCGGCCAATCCATCGCTGGGGAAAAACTGTATTAAGGTACTCACACACACGGTGGTTGTGATGCCGGAGCTCCGTCTTGCTGATATCACAAAAAATTGTTCGGTGCATCAGGATCATCTGGATTAGGGTATAATGTGTTTCTGTTTCTGTTGCTTTCTAATGTTCTCTGTTGGTTTTTTTGCGGTCTTTTCATCAAATGTTACAAGTTTTATATTAGGTTTTTAAGGGCTAATACTGGGCTATTATATATTAACAACCTTTAGGTCTGAAGATTCATCTTCTGGAGAGGAACATGTAACCAATATTGAAAAATTAGTTTGGGGCCGAGACTTTGTTCCCAATTCGCGTCCTAAAATTTGAATAAAATATTTCCAGTCGTTTTTCTGATATTGCATTGCAATACTCTCTCTCTGTATAAATAAAAAAAAATTATGAGGCTTAAAAATCTTATACAAAGAGACATTATTGGGTCATGACATAGACCTCGTAACTATTAGACCGAACAATAACAAATAAACGTGTTGTCATCATTGTATTCCAGTGTAAAGTAAATCAACATTCAAGAAAACGTAGTTTTCTGGGCTTACTCTGTTAAAAGTATTAACTTCTATGATTTACTAGAATAACATGATGTGGGAAATATATAACATTGCCTAAAACCTTGTAAAAAATCTGTAGTATGGCAACGCAGCAAAAAAGAATCCGCCCAGATCCCATCATTTTCGTGGCCATCCGCATCGACTCGGCAATACTCGGATTTGTGACAACGTTTTTCTGTGGGTTTTCCTGTAGTTTTGTCAACCTAACCTTTATTGTTCTGTGGTTTTGTCGCATGCATATGTAAATTCAGAGTAATCCCCACTCCCGACCCCACCTAGCTCCTCACGGCGTCTCGCCACCGAACGATTTTGGCATCACAATTTTATAGCATTTATGAATGGCGTGTCGGATCTATAGTTACGATACCTATGGGTCATTAAATACTTCCACAGTGTTCAGAAATTTAATCAAAATACAACTTTTGGTTCTACACTGTATAACACGAAATCTATTTTAAAAAATTGCACAATCAATATCAGATAATGATTAAGATAGCACCTACAACTTATCAAAATCAGTGCAAAACAGAAAAAAAAAATAAATTACATTTTAAAACGACGTCTCGTCACTACTTGTCCTTGACTATTAAACGAAAAAAAAGTTTTAAAATATAAAATGCGTATACTACCTATTCTGAAAAACACTACAAACGTTAAAAAATCAAACGGGCTTACAGACGATTCAACGGGTCTAATCGTAAAATATTGCCGATGATTCCGTTTTCCGCTCTGCCGGTAGAGAAAGTGCAGCAGAATTTAGACTTTCGGATAAAAGAATTTGCACCTGTCCGTACTTTATTTTATGCACTGAACGAAAAGTCCAGCAAAAATCTTTTGTATCGGCACTGGAAGAAAAAGAAACGTATTATTCTCAATATACAATTACCAACAACTGGCAGAAAGCTATTTAAAACGATCCTGTTGTTGATTTATCTCACAGGCTTTTTTCTTTACGTCTATACATATAAAATAGGAAAACGTTTTAATTTTTTACGCTTCTGTTAAATGTTGCTACGTGTTTTTTTTTAACGCTCTGTCTCTTCTAAAGCCCTCAATCATGTCAGTGAACAAATTTTCTAAAAAAGTAGGTATTAATGACTTTCGTATTGCTGCTATAGATTTGGACTTTTGTCATTTTAAAATCTGGTATGTTGTTATAGTCTATACGAAGTCAATCCGAACAGCTAAAAAAAAGAATCATGTACCGGTTCTGCTAAGTGTACCAATAATTTTAAATAATTAAATTAATAAAAATGACCTAATTTAATGATGATTAGACTGCGTATGAATTTTTTCTTGCCCACGCGTTCCCAGTCGGCCGCTTCTAGTTGATGAAATAATTTTGGTGGACAAAAAAATAAAATAATGCCTCAAAAATGTCTTTTCCACTGCGTTTTCTTACCTGTTGCCCCTGATAGTGGTTTAGTTTAATTATTAAAATAGGTTGAAATAAATTTAGTTTATTCTTTTATGGAAACTTTAGAAAGTCTTTTAAGAGTGTGCCCGAGTGTAGTTATTTTGTTGTTGTTGCCGTTGCTGTTGTTACTGTCGTCATTGAATGTCGTGCTTTTCTAAATTGTTTTGTTGTTGTTGTTATTGATATTTGAATATTTAATCAAGATGGCGTTGTGGAAACCTTTTGATGTTCCTGATAATAAAACGACCAACCGAGCCGTCGGAATATTGTAATTAAGACTTACATGTTCAAATCCAGAGACTAATTTTACATATATATACCTGCTTAAAAAGTGAAAGCACTGGGGCCTCCCAAAACGAAATATTAAAAAGGATTTGTGAGCTCACTGAACTTGCTTGAACTACAATTTACACAGTGATTAGAGCTGGAGTTATCATCGACCATTTCGTAAAGCGAAAAAGAGCTAATCAGAAGCTTAAAAAAGTTGACAATGAAATTATACGCCGAATTGTATATCAATTTGGTGAAGTAAACAAAATCCCGACATTAGAAATGATTCGGTATAAGTTACGGGATTATCCTGATTATGAATATAAATCTCTGGACACCTTACGTAGTATGTTGCTAGATTGTGGCTTCAAGTACAAAAAATTGAACAGAATAATGGTATATTGGAATCGTCTCGTATCGTAGCATGGCGGCAAGAATATTTACCATTAAGGTATAACGCCAATTAAAAAGGGAGATATGTAAATGGTTGGGTGGATGATAGTATTCAGTGTACGCTCAATGGACCTTGTTTTTGCGGTAAACGAGTCATCATACTACACTTTAAAAAGGGGTTTGTTCCTAACGCTTTATTATTGTCCGCCAAAAATATGAAGCAGTCTGGCTGACGAAGATATGACCGCTAGTCTATTCGAAAAGTGGCTTATTGAACAATTGCTGCCCAATCTATCCCCTAACTCTGTCATTGTTATGGACAATACATCCTATCATTCGCGTCTATACAGCAAATTTCCTAAACACACAGTATATAACAGTAACATAACAGTAGCATAAAGAAGGATGAAATTCTTAAATTCTTGGAAAGTAGAAACATGGAAATTCCTCAAAATGCTAGAAAAAAAGTGTTATTGGAAGCTCTAAAAAAAGAGAACTTGAAAAAGAAATATGTAATCGACAAAGTATGTGAGGCACATGGTCATAATATTTTACGCCTCCCTTTATGAAAATTATTGGGAATAAGTTTTTGAAATTATATTTTAAATGATGCCTCACAATGCCGACCTCAATAGTTTTCATCCTCTTCCAATTGGTTTTGTATACACAAAATAAAAATTAATTAATGTGGTAAAATATTTTTCATTCCTAGCGTGGCGTGCAACGCAACTGAAAGAAGTTGCCGGTTATAACCAGAATTTTAGTTTCTTGCTATTCCGATTGACTTTGTATATACTTTACACAATTACAGTCTACTTTTTAACGGCAAAATCAAAAGACAGCTAAAACACAGTTATAATGTATTGGGAAAATTGCTTTATTATTTAATGGTTCACAACATGTTTCGAACACAAAAATGCCCATCATCAGCGGATACAACAACGATGTTCGTAAAGGAGAAATTTATGTTGAAGCCAAGCTACAGAGCCACCTAATCGATGGTTGGTAAGTTCACTTTACTTTTATACTCACTTGACCTTAGTATTGTACAATTTTCTTTCAGTGCCCTCTGATAATGGACATTTATGTGTCCGAAATATGTTAGGAACCATTAAATAATTAAGCAATTTGTCAAATGCATAATGTGGAGGTAGACCGACAGCGTTTTATTTAATTATATCGACTCCACTGCAAGCATGAATTACTTCAAAATCAAAGGATAAGGTAGCTTTCTAAAACAACTAGCAAATTATTTCCCAGAGATATGTTAACATAGCATATGTGTAGTATAAGCTACGAACTGGATTATAAATTGTGATACTACTTTAGATAATTAGAATAGTGTGCTATTCCTAATAAGAGTAGGTTTAGGTTAGGAAATAACTAACCTCTCTGGAACAAAAGCGTCGCTCACTTACTTCAAGTTCTTTTCAATTGCATACATATTTTTTACTCCGCTTAAAAATTGTAACACCATGTATCTCAAAAATGAAGCGGTTGCGGACCTATGCTGATAAGATGTATTTGTCTTATTTTTGAGAAAAGAACCACCACACGATGCAATTGTAAATGCTTGTATAACTAAAATTGAATAGATTTGTTGCTGAATATAAAAGATTAAATTATTTTGAAAAACTATCGATATTTTCAAATAAATATCAACGTTTTCTTTATGATCACACAAAAAACCATAAGCGCAATGTTGAAAGTCCGCATATCGCAATAAAACATTTAAAAGATGTATGTCATACTTCTATAAATTAGAAATGTATTAAAACTTGTGAATCATAATATAAAAGATTAAATTATTTTGAAAAACTATCGATGTTTTCAAATAAATATCAACGTTTTCTTTATGATCACACAAAAACCATAAGCGCAATGTTGAAAGTCCGCATATCGCAATAAAACATTTAAAAGATGTATGTCATACTTCTATAAATTAGAAATGTATTAAAACTTGTGAATCATAATATAAAAGATTAAATTATTTTGAAAAACTATCGATATTTTCAAATAAATATCAACGTTTTCTTTATGATCCCACAAAAAACCATAAGCGCAATGTTGAAAGTCCGCATATCGCAATAAAACATTTAAAAGATGTATGTCATACTTCTATAAATTAGAAATGTATTAAAACTTGTGAATCATAATATAAAAGATTAAATTATTTTGAAAAACTATCGATATTTTTAAATAAATATCAACGTTTTCTTTATGATCACACAAAAAACCATAAGCGCAATGTTGAAAGTCCTCAGTATCGCAATAAAAGATTTAAAAGATGTATGTCATAATCCTATAAATTAGAAATGTATTAAAACTTGCGAATCATATAATAACATATTGTGGAGACAATAAAATTGTACACTATATTTTATTTTACGATAGCCGCATTTACTGTACTGTAAACATTTTCGTGGGTTCTCTTGAAACGCCAATCACATACTGACCCAATTACTTAACTAAACCGTTATCTACACCAAGATTAGAACAGTTTGTTATTAAAATTCAACATGTTTACTTTATAAAAAAATTCATTTATACCTATCTACTTAATCGCATTAAATCAAAGTTTATCGTTTCATTTAAAACACACTTTAAATCCCTTGCTATATTTTATTACTATAGAGTTACACATTTTTTTCTTCAGTTGGAATTTTAATTCGAGATTAATTATATTTTGAAGCATTCCAAAAGTTTAATATTCAGCCTTAACTGTCGCCGTGGGCTTTTCTTTCAAAATCAATTACACTTAATAAATGTAATTTGGTCGTTTTCTTTCGAAATATAAAATGCCACTGGGAATTTGCACAGGAAAAAAGATTTGTGTTTTCATTTGTCGAAGTTTATTTAAACATGTAATAGAAAACACATAATTTACCAGAAACAAGGAAGTAATCGAACAAAACGGTTTTTATAACAATTAGAAATACATAAGGCCAAACAAGTTGGAAACATAATCTTTATTTATAGAACGTCTGGTCTGGACTAGATATAATTTTTCTTAATAATGTGTCCATACAGTACACATACTTGTGACTGTATATGGTTGTTACATTGGGCAATTATTTTATTTTAAGTTTTATCGAAGGGTGTCCATTTTTCGATGTAATTGCAGGGTATCTCGGTAACTAGTAAAGATAGAGACTTGCGGTTTTTACATTACTACGCAACATTTTCGTGAAACAAAAGATGCCGCAAACAGAATTGTCATAAGCTTTCTTAGTTTTTAAGCTATTATTCGAAAATGTTTGCTTTTTGACCACCCCCTGTATATTTTTCTGTTATTTGAATAGACTATTTGTAAGCTCCTCAAAAATATATAATAACAGATAGTTAGACAGTTAACAACAAATCGAAAATTGTTAAAATACATGTCACCATTTCACTGAAGTTTAAAAAATAGTATGAAAATTTTGAAAAATACGACATGTTAGTTTGCTTTATAGAGTGCTATCAAGTAACATTTTCGAGTTTAAGATGAATTTAATTAATAATGGATCATTTCTAAAACCAAGACTTAAATCATAATAATATATATTGTAGAGAATCGGGAAAGGGACGAAATTACATTATGGCTTTTGTTGAGGCACTAGAAGTCATAGAAAAAGATCTCGGAGTGATAAAATGTTGTGTCTAAAATACTATTAAATAAATATCATTTTAAACCCTACGAAGTAAAGATTGTGCATCATTTACGTACCGGGAATGCTGTGCGTGAGTCGACAGGCAGTACTGTATTTTTACATAATATTTATTCTAGCAGTCATGACATATTCTTTTGTTTGTTTTAATGGTTTAATATCCTACTACCTTAAATGAATCGACATCAAAACCATCCTATTCACGCCGGACAGGCCGGATGAGATCGGATATCTCGTAGGATGAAGGTGCCGTTTCACACTCCCCAGTCGGTAGACCGCACGGTTAAAAACCGGACGGTCGATGACCGGTTCAAGATAACCTCAGATACGCCGACGAACCGTAAAATAGTAAAATAAAAAAAAAATAGATTTCTCGAGTTGTGCGTTTACTGTTAATAGTAACTGTCAACTATTATATATATTTGAAAAGCTTAAAAATAGCCTAATCGAATAACAGAATATTATGCAGGGTGTCCCATTTAAAAAATCATATGTTTGCTCGAAAAGTAAGACTCCCAGGAAAAAAAATAAGAACATTAGTGAATTCTGCTTAAAAAACTGTCTTAAAAACCATATTTAACTTTTTGAGAAGCTAAAGGATGACCGAAAAGCAAACATTTTCGAAAACACCCTGTAACGAAAAAATAGCGGAGTAATGTAAAAACCGCAAGTCTCTATCTTTACTAGTTACGAAGACCCGGCATTTATATCGAAAAATGGACACGATGTACATCAAAAGAAGGATGTAAATTATAATAAAACTAAATAACTAAATTAAATTTACGCGCAAGTGCATATAATACTGTTTACTGATACGTGTTTTATGGGTCACGTATTTAAATATGTCGAGAGCATTCTAAATTGGAATTTGTTTCCCATTTCAATGGGAATGAAGGCACGTCAATCTTTCTTTTACAGTCTTGATGCCATTTCAAGAAAATATAAATAAGCTCATTTATAGTATGAGAAAAATGGATAGATAGGAACATTTTTACTTAAGCTGTAATAGTTATTTATGTACCAGAGCCGTTAAGTAGTTCATTAATTTTAAAATATAAATAGTTAAACTCCTGCATTTTTTTTTTAATATTTTTGCCAATTTTTAGTATTTAGTGAGCTTTGATCGGTTGTCATAGAATAAGTTTGACGGTTGCTAAGGGTTGCTTATTTTAAGAGTCTTTTGCGTTTTATAAACGAAAATATGGAAATTCCACAAGATATTTTAGAAAATGCTGAAACAACTAAGAAAAACTTATTACCGGCAAAGTCTAAAGCCCTGTACGACAAGGAGTATGAAATATTTCTACAATGGAAAGTAAAAAACCAAATTACGGTGATTACTGAAACAGTAATGATGGCTTACTTTCAGGAATTGGTATGTAACCTTTTTGCTCATTGGTAATAACAATTTCTAATTATTTTTACTTTATTTTAGGAAAAATATACCCAGGTGAAGTCTGAACTTATAGTAAAGGCAAACAATAATATTTCAAGATATTGTCAATTAATACCATTTTTAAAAGTTAAATCAAACGGATATCTTTCTTAAAAGTCAAAAATTTTGAAAGGTGAACAAGTTTTACTTTTATCAAAAATGCGCCGAATGATACCTTCCTGCTGCATGAAGTGGTATTCGTAATGGGAGTTTTTAACGGCCTAAGACGGGATGAGATGGTAAAAATGACCATTGATGATATTGAGAATAAGGGGCCTGTTATGCTTGTCCAGGTACTAGCCAGAAACTAAAACTGATACGTCAAAAAGTTTAACTATAATCAAAGGAGACCAAACAAATGCCTTAAAATTGGTTAGACAGTACCTCGCATTAAGGCCAAAAGGAATTAAGAAACGCAGATTTTTCCTTACATACCAAAATTGTAAATGCATAGCTAAAAGTACACTAGGACGTGTACCTTTAATCATAGCAAAATTTCTTAATTTAGAAAACGCCAAGGAATATACAGGACATTGCCTACGTCGGACCTCGTCCACACTTCGTATCGAGGGTGGTGCTTCCCTTGCAACCCTTAAGCTACACGGAAAGTGGAAGAGTGCTAGCGTAGCGGAGGGTTGTATAGAGAAAAGCATCATGTCGAAAAACCGAATAGCAAAAATGATAGCTGGCTCTGTTACCGAAAAAGAAAATATGTTAATTAATGTTCGATCGAGAAACTCAGCAATCGAGTCGCAAAATTTCATAGTTGGTCCAGCTTCTTTCTCAGGAATATCAAAAATTGTACATTTAGCATGGGGAAAACAGAATAATATTATGTAAAAAAATTGTTAAAAATAAATACAAATTTTGTTCAATATTTTCTTTAATATTAATTACCGGGCATTACGAAAATCACCGGTTATTATGAACTTTATCGCCCGCTAATATTTCCTATGATATTATGATGATGTTTATAGCAACCGGTTCTAAGGTATTATAAGTAAATAATTGATAGATGAAAAATAAAACATTTGAACTAATCTTTCTAATTAAAATTTAGTTAGTTACTGTGAATTTAATTGCATATTATATTCTAGTTAAAGCTGAACGGATATTATTAGCTGCAAATATTTATGTTATTTAGTCGTCGCAAGCGTTGGCATTTTCAAAAATCTAGGCTTTTTCGATAATAAAATTAAACAACGCATTTTCTAAAAATAATCATACATTAAATCTATTCACCCGACCCTAATATCCACAAACTTTTAACCAAACTTTGCAAGTGATTGAGCACTGTTTAAGAAGTTTTTTCCCACATACTTTAAAGAACTTCTCACTGAAAGTTTCAAGGTAATCCAATATAACTGACAACCAACTATTACTGGGAAGAAATATTATCAACCTCCACAGTGTCTACCTGCTCCGCTATAGTATAAATCACTTGACTTTTCTCGGAATTTGGAACATTAGGCGACGATTCGGAAATATTCTCGCTATCTCGTCTGGCACCATTCGTACATTGAATCATAAAATCTATAGCCTGGTAACATAAAATACACACTCCAATTATTATAAACGTTTCCATACTATTAAGGTGTTCTATTTTTAACAACTCGTTAATTATTAACAACAAAAATTCTTTTTTTTAAGATTGCACGTTTTGACACAATGCAAACACGCCTGAAACTTTTGTTGGAAAACGAATTCAGGACAGATCCAACCGATTCCGGAGAGTCGTTACCGCTTGATCACGAAAAACGAACTGCCGATCTGGTCCAGCACAACATTCGCAAGGATGCTGCGAAAGACGATAGAGCCCGAAGATGCACGAAATGATGACATCGAAAGTGTGTAGTGTGGTTTTTGGGTGACGGGGGCTGCATGAATAAATCAGGATATTTTTGAATGATGGGAGGTAGATATAAAAACTTAACCATAGCAAAAGAACAAAGTATTTACGAATACGTATTTTCTAACTAGAGGTCACTATTGCAGTGTTATATTTTAAACCCATGGTGTACTTCTCTTTAAAAACTATGGAAGAAAACTATTCAAACGCAGTTCTAATGAATTTTTTTAGTTTTCTCGGTGAATATGACAAAAATATAAGTATAGGACATACAGAAAGTTTAATGAAATGTACCGAACCTACTAATATAATTCCTGGATCGGGAGCTAAATCGGTAAATTCACCGACCTGGTTCTTAATTAAGCTAGTTTGATAACTATCATTGCATATCCACAGAGACTACTAAAAAAATGCGATTATGCAGTTTTTCAAATATTTGCGGTGGAAATTTAAAAGGCGATATTATTAAGCAGCGTTTATTCTTAAAAACACTATAGATGTTTTAAAAGTT
The DNA here is from genome assembly GCA_963920685.1 of Polydrusus tereticollis. NCBI lineage: Eukaryota > Metazoa > Arthropoda > Insecta > Coleoptera > Curculionidae > Polydrusus > Polydrusus tereticollis. Next base: position 5,431,323 of record OY987331.1, read on the forward strand.
TATTTATTTAGTTGATATAAGTCCGATTTCTTATTATCTCCATTAATTCCACTATGGGGATCTTCGAAACCATAAGAGATACGTCGTTGGTTAAATGAAAGAAAAGTTGCGCTAATTTGTGCTCTTTCAGAATCTTGACTTGAAATGAATGGCTGTTGCTCTCGTGCAAAGCGGGATTACATGAGACACTTTAGTCCCTTGGTTTATATACCATGTCTGTACTTTCAGGAACAGTATTACTACAATTAGGTAATATGCAGGTTAAATATAAAAATACCCGTTTAATGCAAGTACCAGTTCCGTTTTCTCCATTTTTTGTTTTGATTATTCCGAGACTTGCTGCTTGTAGATCTGTCTCCTTTGTTGAAGGTTTCTGTTCAGTATGTTTATTGTGAGTGTGTTTCTGCTCTCCCTTGCTTTGATGAAGAATTTTGTTGACATTTTGTTTATGTGTTCAGTCAGCGTATCGATGTTCATTTCTCTGTAAATTTGGTTGTTGTCATATTCTAAACTGCTTGTAGTTTTTCCCTCTGTATCTTTGACATTTGTGCCCAGACTGGGCCGGCGTACGTGATGATTGGTCTTATGATTTGCTTCAGCAGCGTCAATTATCTTTTGGGGACCATTTTTCTGATGGGATTAGGGGGCTCAGTTTTCCAAGTGCTCCTCTTGCCTTTGCCTCTGTTATCTTTGTGTGATCCTTCCAGGTGCCATGTCACGAGCCTTCGCTACATCGCTTCTAAGTTGCCTTTTTTTGTTGAACTGTATGACGATCTGTTCTGACAGCATTGTTGTGAGATGTGCTGTAGAACGTTCAGGTTTCAATCCGAACTGTTCGGGTGTGACTGCATTTAGTTCTTTTGCTTTCTGTTTTACCTAGCCTGTCCAATATTGCGGTGGCCGGTAGTTTCTTGCCTTGGTTTGACCGGTTCCTGGCTTTTATGTATTGTGATTATTGTTGCATGTTTCCATTTCTCGGGATTCGTTATTTAATCTGTGGATTGAGTTGATGATGTTCGTCCGTTCTGTGATTTGTTCTTGAGGCAATTATTTAGGGTCTCGTTTGTTATGTCGTCGTGTCCTGGTGCTTTCTTGATTTATCTCTGCTGGTGTTGCGAAGATGTTGGCATTTGGTGAAAAATTTGTATTCTTTTTTTTTATTTTGCTCTCTGTGTCTGGAATTTCGTTTTGAAATTTGTTCAGTGTGAAAATTGTTCCTATAGACTCTGGGGCGTCTGCGAATATCTTCGCTTTTTCTTCATTTGTGTTTCCTGTTGTTTGTTTGCACTTAATCGTAGGGAGCGGTTCCTTCTTATGCCCAGTGAGTGCCCTTGTCATTTTCCAGATTTCTCTTGTTTCCCGATTTGCCTCCGTTTGTATGTTTGGGTCGCCGGTTTCTCTGGTTCTTCTTAGTGGTCTATTTTTTGCTCATATTTTGCATTTGATGCCTGGTGGAAGTGCGCCTATTTTGCCTAGGTCTGTTTCAATAGTTTTTGTTGATTCTTGAAGGGCTGTTTTTATGCCTGAGGTGAGTTTTTCAACAGCTTCGTCTGTTTGCTCTTGAGTTTCAATTGTGGGAATTTTTCCCGTGTTTAGTTTTACGTAATTTTCAAACTTCTCCCAGTTCGTTATTCTTATAAGTTGCTTCTCTGTGGTTCCTTGATGTTTGTCTCCTATTTCTAGAACGACTGGGAGGTGGTCTGATGCCATACATGGTGCACTTCTATTTTGAAATTTAAGTTTAGGTTTCTTGTGAGAGAGATGTCTAAAAAGTCGGGTGTGGCTCCTGGCCTGTGGAAGGTGGGCTCATCAGTAGTGATTACATCGTATATTATTTGATTTTGGAGTCGAAGTAGGGCATTTAGATTTTCGTTTTATGAGATATTTCCCCATTGATCATTCTTTGCATTAAAGCCTCCTAGTACTATTCGTTTTTGTTCGTTGAGGATGCTTTTGTAATCTTGCAGGTCTCTGGGAAGCTGGTTACAGTTGAATATTTTATTAGTCTTCTTTGAAAGACAAAAGTCAGTTATAGTATAAATAAAGAAGCTGTTGAAAGAACAAGCAGCTGAAAAGGCGTTAGAAGGTATTATCAAGGAAAATATATGAAGCGCAATATGAGGCATTTAGAAGATGGTGCTGTGAATGAAAAGTGAAAAATTACAACAAAGATGCCCTACTATTCAGGACTTGCTCTCCTTCAAGGCTTTGAATACATTATTCCATGCCGAAGACCATGCTCTATTAAAAAAATAATATCGATATCACGCAAATTTCACAAGTTAATTGCTCTGCTGAAAAGAAGAATTTCAAAAGTGTTCATAAATATACTATTTTTTAGGTAGCCCTTATTTTTGGAGTTGCAGGAGCCTGTAGAAGTAAGGAGTTAGTTGAGTTGACGGTGGACGATGTAACTGATTTGGGCCACTCACTTTTGATTAATATTAAAAATACCAAAAACAAGATCGATAGGAATCTTGTTGTTAAAAATTCAGGTAGAAATCTGTCAGAAGTATATGGCTTTAAGAAAGGCTGAAACCCTTCATTCGAGATTTTTCGTTCGTTATCAAAACAATCAATGTACTACGCAGCCAGCCGACAAAAATATATTTGGTGGACTACACCCAAAAAGTACCAGCATTCCTAAATCAAATTTATCATTATACACTGGACATTGCTTTCGTCGAACGTCTGCCTCTCTATTAGCTGACTTTGGTGCATCTGTGGATGTTTTAGAAAAGCATGGAGGATGGAAATGAGCAGCCGTAGTCAAAGGATACGTTGAATATTCCATAAATAACACAGCCCAACAAAAAAAATTTTTTGTCTTGGTGACGAAGAAAAAACAAATAATAATATAATATAATATGGGGATTATATTATGCGGAATATTGCCTGCATGCATTTAGTTGAAACTTGAGCTTCATTGCAAGAGTGGGTTTTTCGAAAAATCGTATTTAAACAAGGCTTCTACAAGTAGGCGTAGTTGTGTAAACCATCCGGACGTTTTTTGATACATATATGGCAAGTACATTTTAAAGGAAAGTAGAAGAGCGATTTGTGACTTTGTGAAAAAAGCTTAGTTGGCCTATTTTGGTGTTCACAATAAACCCTGGGCTCCGCATGTTGCATGCAAAACCTGTGTCAAACACCTGTGATAATGGACAAAAGGATAAAGAAAGTGTTTAAAGTTTGGTGTTCCGGTAGTATGGAGGGAACAAAAAAGCCACTTTCACGATTGTTATTTTTGTCTTGTGAAGATAAAGGGCATTAATCGTAACAATCGGCATAAGTGGAACTATCCTCACCTGGAGTCAGCAAGAAGACCTGTTCAGCATTCTGAAGAAATACCAATTCCAACATATAGCAGCCTGCCTACGTTACCAGAGGATACAGTCGAAACGTCATCTGACGAGCTGCAGAGTGACCGATTTAAAAAAGAGGACAGCGATTTTGTAGGAGATTTAACAGGTCCCTAACGCTTTACTCAGGAGGAGCTAAGTGACCTCGTCAGAGATTTAAACCTCCAGGTACCAAAATTACGTACTACCGTAACAGAGAAAAGGATCTTTTGCCATTTTTCTCTCAGGAGGATAATATGGTTTTTTGTAATGATATTAAAGCTCTGTTAGAGAAAATGGGTATAACAGAGTACACACCAGACCATTGGCGTCTCTTTATCGACAGTTCCAAACCAAGTTTTAAGTGTGGTGTCCTTCTACATAACGGTAACATATATAGAAGTATTCCAATTGGGCATTCTACAAAATTAAAAGAAGAATATAAAACAATATCGTTAGTGCTTAAAAAAATTAAATATGACGAACATCAGTGGGTAATCTGTGTTGACTTAAAAATGGTGAACTTTCTTCTGGGACAGCAAGGCGTTTATACAAAATATCCTTGTTTCCTTTGTCTTTGGGACAGCAGGGCTAGGGATCAACACTGGATTAGAAGATAGTGGCCTTGTAGAGATGCTTTAGTACAAGGAGAAGCTAACGTAATTAATGAAGCGTTGGTTGAACTGGAAAAAAATCATATTTCCTCCCTTGCATATTAAACTAGGACTAATGAAACAATTTGTAAAGGCCTTAGACCAGGATGATGCGTGCTTTGAATACTTCTCCAGTAAATTTCCTACACTTCGCAAGGAGAAATTGAAAGCCGGAATATTTGATGGACCTCAGATCAGAGAGCTGATAAAAGATTCACATTTTACAGAATCGATGACTGAAACTGAATTAATACATGGTGCTCTTTTGTTAAAGCTGTGGAAAATTTTCTCGGAAACAAGAAATCGGAAAATTACCGAGAGATAGTGGAAGATATGCTCAACAACTTTAACCAACACGAGTGTAATATGAGCATTAAAATTCATTATCTCCAGCCACTTGGAACGATTCCCAGAAAATCTTGGCGACCTTAGTGATGAACAGGGGGAACAATTCCACCAGGATATAAAAACTATGGAAGAGGGATATCAGGGTAGATGGGACATTCACATGATGGCCGATTACTGCTGGAGTCTTCAACGAGACTGTCCTTTTCAATCTTATGCGAGAAAATCTTATAAAAGGAAGTTTTTGGGTGATGCAGATTAGCTAATTTTTATTTATTAGTTTAGGTTAATTTAAATTAATAACTTAAGTTAATATTGTTAATGTTATTGACAGATGATTTTTGTATTTTTTGTGGTGTACAATAAACACTTTTCTTCCATTCCTGGGTTGTTTTTTTGGTGGTAGCAGTAATACATATATAATTATGCGATATAAAATACCCTTAATCTCGAAAATATAACTTATGGCCCCAGCTTTTGAAAACAATCTGATGGAGCAAATCTGAGGCAATTTTTAGGTTTAGCAGACCCAAATTACCTAGAAACAGTAAAAAAATTGCCGGCACCAAATTAGGTGTTGACCAGTGTAATAAAAAAAAAAATATTGGCATGGTGACGTGAAAGCATTCCCAATTGCTTGACCTTCCGGAAACACTTTCAGAAAAACTTTTGAGCAAGGTATTGGAGCTCTCGCATGTAGTTCCACATCAAGCAGCAGTAGAAACCTAAACATCCATCAGAATATAAATAAGTAAACAAAATTTGAACCTCCTTTTAAATTATATGTTACTAAAATGCACTTTAGTCCTTTGGGATTAAATGACCCACTTTAGTCCCCGTTTGACGGGACTAAAATACCTACTTTATTAATATGACATGTTTCGCTACATTATAGCTTTCTCAAACGAAACATTAGATTTGAGACAAACTGAGTAATAGTTAGGAAAAACCATCAACAACAAAAGCACCTTACAGTCCACGGTTTTTAGAAAATGTACCAATACTATTTGCTACACAACCCAGAAATACGCACTAACTCAGCTTAATCCCGGAATAACCTTTTACCCTAATTATGGCGCGATTTTTTTTCGCCCCACGCTCATTTAAAATCGGGCCATCACCCCCGCGTAATCCAGGCATTAGGAATTAAAGAAACGTCCCGACGTCATCCCGAAACAATAAAATCCCGATGCTACGCTAGCGAGTGCTTGTTATTCACTAACACGTTTTTCCTTGTGTACTTTTTCCGGTTTGTTCGTTTTTCGAAAGGTTATTTGCTTTTTAGGACGATTAATTTCTTCCCCGTACTATTCTGAATTGGTAATTGTACGTTTCAACGAAAACTTATGGCTTTTAGTGTTAAATCGAGACCATTTTCAATTTCGTAACACGTTTTAAATTTTTTTTTAGGTGTTAGCATAATATACAGTGTGTAAATTACGTATGGAATAAATTCGATTAAAATTCAAATATGTTTTGAGAAAAACGCTTAAACACGTCAAGTAATATGATTATATGGATGATTTTTTTAATGGAATGCCCTGTATATTACTTCAAATTTCGAACTCCCACTTAAGAAAGTATACAACTATTGGCAACGCTGCTCTCCATCAAGTTGAAGAAAGGACGCGCGAATTCAAATTTACTGAAAAATCGTGTGTTTATTAACCTAGTATAGAGCCTCTCGCGGTTCTAAGCGGGCAATAAGGATTACACTTCTATTGGGTAGCTATAATTTTCTTTGGTGTAATCTAATATATCTAACAAACTGACAGATTCAACTTGTAGGTAATAAACGAGATTTACCTATTTTAAACCAATTCGCAAATTCCACATAACACAAAATTAAAGACAAAATTAACAAGTTTGAACTTAAAACATATAAGAGTAAGAGTTCGAGGTACGGCCCCTTTGACGGCATAAGACGGCGCAGCTTTGACTATTCCTGCAAGTTATTTTGGAGTTTCTGCTATATAAATCCTACAAAAATTTTATAAAGGTTTCTATACTTTTTGATACTTTGCAAATATAGTATTTTATAAAAATCGGTTAACCTACAAAGCTTTTCTCTTTTGAGTTTCCTACGCTAAACCCTCGTTAGTATAAAATAGTATGTCAATAATAAATGAGAACCAAAAATTGTTCAGTACTAGGTGATGACAAAAAAGTGGCTATTATATAACTTCGCTAGATTATTGCCGCCTGCCATTTAACATAAATTGTTTAATGTCTTATTGTCACTGTCACTTATAATGTATCATTAGAGCTGGATTTATAAACTCGAAAAGTTAAGTAAAGTAAGTAAGAAGGAAGTAAGAGTTAAATTTAAACTAAAGGGAGCACTCAGTTCAATTTATAAAGTCAGTTCGTGCAAAGTTCGTAAGTTTCGAAAAGTTCCTGTGTAGTTCGAGATAATCAATTTTTATGTTCGGAGTTCAAGAGGTTTGTTTCGACCAATGATTTTAAAGTCATGTGGTTACAGCGAAATGTCAAATGTCTTTTCGTTGTTTACGTCGCCTTTTCGTCATTTGTATTTGGATTTTCTGTTTATTGTAAGCATAGTATTGTGTTTTGTGCCAAAAATTGGAAAACTAGAAATGGATAGTGTAGAGAATGATGACACTAATTTATTGTTACTCGAGTTAATCCAAAATTATGAATTTATCTACAACACTATCACTCTATTGGACAAGAATTTCAACCAATCAAACAACAACTTTTCGAACTTCGCTACTGACTTTATAAATGCCATATTCTGAACTGTCGAATATCGAACCTCATCAACTTGGACATAACTTCAACCTCGTCAACTTTTCGAGTTTATAAATCCAGCTTTAACTATATCCTATTTCAAAAAGGTGTAGAGTAATAAAATGGGAAATTCCGTCCAGTTCGGCTCAATTTCGGTGTCGGCCATAGGCGCAGGTAAACTTTGTGCATTAAATTATTTATGATAACTAACCAAAAATTTTAGAGAATTGAGAAGGCTTGCTAACCTTTCAGTCGTTCAATACGGGAGATTACCACGAGGACATGAATTCGAATGTTTTTGAGGACTATTTTGGTGAAATGATAAAATATCTTCCAGCTGATTCAGTAGTAGTTATGGATAACGCAAGCTATCATTCACGACGCACTGAGAAGACTCCAAATTCTTTTTGGAAAAAACAAGAAATTATCGACTGGTTAACCACCAAAAGTATTGAATTTAAAGATAATTTGATAAAGAAGGAACTATTAGCTATAGCAAATTTACACAAACATCGTTTTATGAAATATGCCGTGGAAGAAATCGCAGAAAACATAGTGTAACTGTGTTGCGCACACCGCCATATCATTGCGAACTAAATCCTATAGAACTTATATGGGCGCAAGTGAAAGGATTTGTAGCCAGACACAAAACGACATTCAAAATGAAAGACGTTAAGCTACTGTTTGATCAAGCCATTAAGGAAGTGACACCAGAGAACTGGCGAAAAGCAGTCCATCATAACATTAAAGAAGAGAAGAAAATGTGGGATCTTGATCACCTGATCGATCGGACCGTCGACCCGTTAATTATAACGTCAAGAGGAGATGACAGTTCCTCAGATGACGAAGAATATTATGATTTTTTATAATTTAATTTCTGTATAATGTATTTTTTGTATTTTTTTTGTAATGTTTAATAAAAAATAAGTATGCCTAATACTATGTACATAATGCCTAAATTTTAATATGTTAAAATAAAATTCTTTCCTTTTTACGAGTATAATTTAATTTATTATAATTTTTACGAGTATAATTTAATTTCTGTATAATGTATTTTTTTAAAACAGTTTAATAAAAAATAAGTGTAGCTAATACCATGTACAATAATGCCTAATTTTTATTCTGTTAAAATAAAATTGTTTTATTTTTACAAATATCCTACCGGCACGCCTTTGTCACACCATTTTCAGTGTTTGTGAATGGATAACAATAGGCAAAACACATAAATTGACCCAAACCCGAGTGGTACCACCTGCACTTGATGAAAATAAAGAATTTTGCAATGAAATTAATGCCAAATTATGAAAGTGGCCCTAATATTCGTTGGGTCACTCTGTAGTCCCTTTGCATACCTAATGAGCTTTTATTATTCTACACCATTTTGAAATAGGGTATAGTAGATAAAACTAGTTTACTGCTACCTGCCATATTTTTTAATTATGTACCGTTTACAACTTTACTGGCTGAAGAAAACTGATGCTCAAGTATACAAAATACAGGTCAGTTTATTGTACAAAAACGGCTCGTTTTAGCAAACGCTTATGGATCTTAGCAGAAAATCAACAGCATTATAGCGTCCACCCATGTGATCTTAATAAAAACCTCCTGAAAGGAAAACCGAAGATTTTATGGAGCCAGGAAACTTATAAAACAATCTTTCCTATAAAATAAATTCAGGTAGTAAACTGAAATTTATCCTTGGAGAAAATCAACTTAATCGAACGTCTTCATCGTAAAATTCAATGTTGACTTACCATTCCCCAGATGCATTGATAATATGATTGAAAAAAGCTGATTGGCTATTGACTTACCTGAAAAAAGAAATCATTATTTAAATAAGAAATAAATTGTATTCAATAAAGAAAAAATCTTTGGGTGAGGATCCCCACCACCCCCCGCTCTACGCATTAGTTTAAGGGTCAAAGACGTAAAAAAATTTAAATTAAAACATTAAAAGACTTTCAATTTCAATCGTGCAGATGTTTGGATGCCAGTAATGTGGATCGGGCAGTGCAGCATTTCTATAATATTATGGAAGTAGTCCATCTCACAGTGGAGTAATATTTTATTTATGGAATAAAACACAAAGTCTGCTCCACTAATTTAATAAATAAGTTCATATTAAAAGCCCATACATGTTTCAAAGGCATAAACCTTCATCTTCAGTGGGTTATTATTAAGATGTTATTAATTTATGAAGAGACCAATGACATTGTTAAATTTTTAAACTGAAAGGGGAAGGAAAAAAATACAATTAGGTAATGTAAAAGCAACACAGGCATCATCAATAAAAGTTTAATATATGGGAAAAGATATTTGTAAAATTTGGAGATTAATATTAAACCGCGATTACAGTAAAATACATGCAAGTAAGAGACTTACCTATTGTTGCAGAAAATTTTTTTTATGAAAACATATGTAACGTTAATTAAATAACTAATACATTTTGACTAATAAAAGTAAAAGATTTGTAAATAAATATGAGTTTAAATTAAATTTAATTTTATTTTAAACTTATTAAAAAACCCAAATTTGACTGGGAAATTGAAATAGGGTACGACCATCATGGTGGAGTCGTACCAAATGGTAGGTAAAAAATTTTATGTAGCTAAAGTGTGAATGGATTATTCTATTTTATTTTTTATATTTTATTCAAAAAAAAAACGGTCAAAGACCGTCGCAATGCGACAATGTCAAAGGTTGTCTGTTTAGACAAATGGAGTAACAACTAAATAAACAAGGAAGATGGACACTATATGTTAGAAAAGGTGTGATGTGAACTAATATAAAAATCTAAAAACTAAAAAACTTAAAAAACATAGACCTCTGTTAAAGCATTATAATAAGATCATAATGGATGAGCAAGGCGAAGTTAGGACACCAGTCACAAGAGAGAGTAAAGTGTTTATATTATAGTAACCGAAACCTGTTTATAAAGGTAAATCATGTCAGGGAACTAGGATGTATGAAATACGAGGTACCATTAACGGATAAAAGATGGAGCGGTATAACAGGGTAGTTATGAAAACCGTGATGCCATAAGATAAAATGATAGTTAAAAAATAAGGTTATGTTTAATTATTTAAGAATTTAAGAGCATTGAAAAAAGTTAGGCAAGTAAAGTTAATCTGATCATTAATGCAGTGTAAAGAGGGATTGTTAAGAGCCTTCTGGATTTCAAGGATCTCCAAAAGATTCATTGTAGTCCCCTTATCACAAACATGGAGCACCTTAGTACTAGTAGGGAGATCAAAAGAATGGTTGGAATTGATAACGTGATTGGCGAAAGTGGATTTAGAGTTTATATCAGTATGGTTTTTGTTTTTTTCAATGATTTTGAGATGTTCATTGACTCTGGTTATGATCTTCCTACCACTCTGACCTATGTAACAAGTATTACAACCTGGATGAGAACAGGATATGGAATATATACCTGACCTGTCCAAAGTGGATATCTTGTCCTTGGATTGTACTACAAAACTACGTAAGTTGGTTTGAGTTTTGAAACTAATGTTAATATTATATGATCTGAAAATATCTTTAATTTTGTAGGATATATTATTGAGGGATGGTAGTGAAAAATATCTCAATTGTTGTTTTTGGATTGGTAAACACAGTTTCTTGTTGAGAGATCGAGACAGATGTTTATAATAAAGTTTATTTATGAAATATGGTGGATAATGGTTATTAAATGCTATTTGTTTGATCAAATTAAGTTCGGTTATGAAGTTTTCATGGGAAAGAGGGATGTTGAATAATCTGTGAAAGAAAATATTAAATGCAGCTGTTTTATGGCTATGTGGATGATTAGAATGAAATGGAATGACCAGGTCAGTACTCGTAGGTTTGTGGTAGATACCAAATTGTAATTTATTATTTTCCTTTTGAATAAGTAGGTCTAAGAAGGGAATGGAATCATTTGACTCAATTTCCATGGTAAATTCTATAGAAGGATGTAATGTGTTGAGGAAGTTAAAGAAGGATTGTAATTCAAGGAAGGACCCTGTGAATATAACAAAAGTATCATCAACATATCTGGAGAAGTGGATGACCTTCATGAAAAGAGGGTGTGTTTCAATTTGTGATTCTAAGCTTGCTAAAAATCTCTGCTAAGAGAGGACTAAGAGGTGAACCCATGTCTAAACCTGTTGGTTGGGAGAAAAATCTGTTATTAAATTGGAAAAAGTTTTGTTTGAGAACGGTATCTAATAAGAGGCAAATATTAAGGACATGATGTGTGAATATAGAACGATTAGAGAATAAGAGGTCTCTAACAAGCTTAATGCACTCTTCAGGAGGTATACTGGGGAATAAATTTTTTACATCAAACGAAACCAAAATAGAATGTTCAGGAATGCTAATATTCTTTAATCTGTTAGTTAATTCATATGAGTTTTTTACAGCAAACCTACTAGAAAAATCAGTCAAGTCTGTTAAAATGGAATTTAGCCAAGAAGCCAGTTTATGAGTAGGAGAACCGGAGTAGCGTACTACTGGGCGTATTGGAATGTCCATCTTATGGATTTTAGGCAAACCGTACAAAAGTGGAGTTTGTGGATTCATTGGATATAACTTGCTCTTGTCTGTTTCAAATGTATTTAGAGTGTCATTAGTGATTGAGAGGATTTTCTTTAGATAAGTGAAAAAATTAGGAGTTGGATCAGAAGGAATAGTGGAGAAGTTGTCAGGGCTCAAAAATTCTTCGACTTTAGTAATATATTGTTGTCGATCTAAAATGACTAAAGTACTGCTTTTATCGGCTCTCGATAAAACGAGATTGCACTCCGAAATCTTTCGGCGAAAGGCAGCCAAAGTATTATTCCGTTTAATATTAGAAAGGTTAGCCGGATGTTGTAAGTCATTAAATTTGTTGAGAACAACTGTCAGTTGGGAACAGTATGTGTTTGAGAAGACGAGCCAACACTCTCCAAAATTTTTTGCAACATTAGGTAAGTTAGGTAAGTCTCTTACTTGCATGTATTTTACTGTAATCGCGGTTTAATATTAATCTCCAAATTTTACAAATATGTTTTCCCATATATTAAACTTTTATTGATGATGCCTGTGTTGCTTTTACATTATCTAATTGTATTTTTTTCCTTCCCCTTTCAGTTTAAAAATTTAACAATGTCATTGCTCTCTTCATAAATTAATAACATCTTAATAATAACCCACTGAAGATGAAGGTTTATGCCTTTGAAACATGTATAGGCTTTTAATATGAACTTATTTATTAAATTAGTGGAGCAGACTTTGTGTTTTATTCCATAAATTTCTATAATAAACTGGATAAATTAATTTCTGAGAATGTTCCTTCTTTTAAAGCGAGGGGCAACTACCCTATATACTTTAAACAAGATACTATAAGCACTATAAAAGAAAAGAATAAAGCACATAAAATGTACAAAATTAATCAGCTCCCCGCTTATTATCGAACATTTTCACTGCTGAGGAAAGCTTCCAAGCAACTGATTAACAGGGATTATAAAAACTATATTAATAACATTAAAAATGAAATTAATTCTAACTCTAAAATGTTTTGGAAATTTATAAATAATAGATTGAGAGGTAACGTGACCTTTCCTAACTCCTTATTCTATGCTGACCGCTCTGCAAGCGAGGGTAAGGAGATATGTGATTTGTTCGCAGATTATTTTGGGGAAGTTTATGTTCCTGGCCAGCATGGTAATCGGCCTATATTTCCCAACACTGCTAATTATGATCGTATTTTGGTGACGGAGAGGCAGGTTCGTGACACCATTGCTGCTTTGGATCCTAGAAAATGTCCCGGTCCAGACAATATTCCTGGCATATTCGTAAAAAATTGTAGTGCTCATCTTGTTAGGCCACTTTTACATATATTTAATATTTCATTGATGCAATGCAAGTTTCCCGTGGTATGGAAGGAATCTCACATAACTCCTCTGCCTAAAGGTGGAGATAAGCATAATGTAAAAAACTATAGACCCATAAGTAAGCTATGTATATTCGGAAAAATCTTCGAAAAAATAATTTATAACATTATATTCGATCAGGTAAAGGATATTATTGTAAAACAACAACACGGTTTTTTTCCACATAGATCTATTGAAAGTAATCTAGTGGAATTTACAGACTTTATTGTCAAAAGTATGGATGATCAGAAGCAAATAGATGTCGTGTATACGGACTTTAGCAAGGCGTTTGACAAGGTTAGTCATTCGATACTTGTCGGTCGCCTTGCTGATGTCGGCGTGGGTGATGGTTTGCTTAGATGGGTTTGGTCCTATCTCAGTGATAGACGACAGGTTGTTTCCATCGGGGGCTTCTATTCGGAGCCTTTTAATATGCCCTCGGGAGTGCCTCAGGGCAGTCACCTCGGACCCCTCTTTTTCATCATATATATTAACAATATACAACAATGCTTTAAACATTCTTACTTTATGCAGATTACCTTAAATTTTATCGTGTAGTTGGGAGTCCGAGGGACTGTTATGCTTTGCAGGTGGTGAGATTTTGCAATGATCATAGTTTATATCTTAACTTGGATAAGTGCGTGTCGATTACCTTTACTGGAAATAAAAATACGTATAATTTTCATTACTCCATTAATAATAGTGATCTTAAATCAGTGCGAGAAATACGTGATCTGGGTGTTATAATGGACAGTAAAATGATTTTTAGTTCTCACATAGAACAGGTTGTTAATAAGTGTAATCGTTTTCTAGGATTTATTATAAGAAATAGTTCAAATTTTAATAACCCTCAAACTGTTCTAAACCTATATTACGCATTTATATTTAGTAAACTTAATTTTGCATCAGTTGTTTGGAATCCTCAGTACGCGGTTTATCAGCAGAGGCTGGAAAGAATTCAAAACAAGTTTTTACGATTCTTGTCGCGTAAGACAGACGTAGTTATTGTCAATGGCAATTATAAACCAATTCTAGAAAAATTTACAATTATGACTCTTACTGGAAGACGGGTAGTTTCCGATCTCATAATGGTTTATAAATTGGTGAATGGTCTTGTCGACTCGCCTATGCTTAGGTCTAAGTTAATTTTTAATTTACCAGTTAGAGACTTAAGGCTCCAAAATATTTTTAATATACCGTTTAGAAACACAAATTCTGGTAAAAATTCTCCTCTTTGTAGAGCAACTCGTTCTTATAATGATTTTAATTTGAGTATGGAAGTGTTCGATATGTCTGCGGTTGGGTTTAAGAAATATGTCAAAGGTTTAATGTAAACCTTTAGTATTAAGTATTATGTCACAATTGATTATTTTTTATAATTGTTTATTATAATATAATATTGTATATTAATTCCCACTAGCTAATACCAAGATGTGGATGCTTAGTGGACTAGTGTCTGTTGTATCCCTATTTGCAATAAATAAATATTAAATATAACAGGAATATTTTATTAGAACCGAGCAAATACTTTAATTGAACAATTCCCGGATACTTTTATGTATGTGTAATATTTTTGGATAGCCTTAATTTATTTATTCATTTGTAGAAAAAAAAATAGCAACAGTATGTGCGTGTATGTAGGTTTATAAAATTAAATCCCAATTTTATCAGATGAATAAATCCAGTAAAATAATGAGTTGGCGTATTTTACCTCATGTCATTTTCCGCTGCAGTGTGCAAGATTTTTTTCCTTTTAATTTAATTGTTATGATTATTATTTAATATGCAAAAACATGCGAAAATAAGCCAGAATTAAATACTACTAGTACAAAATATTGGTAAAACCCGGTCACAAAAAAACTGAAATATGCTTTTTAGTTAATTATTTCAGCATATTTTACGGAGTTTTTAGGGAAGAAAACAGTGCAGATTCTTGCCACAAAACCACTGCTTAATAGTGATTTAGTATTTTACTTTTTAGGTTAAGATATATCACTGGTTAATTCGTTTACTGCTATCAGTTGCAACCTTCTTCTGACTGTGAAGGGCTTCTACAAGAGATACTTAAGAAAAAGGAAAATTAATTAAGGCCTTTTTCATGTCGGGTGGTAATGCCATAGAAAGCTAAATAAAAGGAGCTTTGCACATAAAAACAACCGAGAAAAGAAAAGGCAGCCAGCAAGCTCTAAGAACACAGTAACTAAATTTGTAGGATTACGAGATCTCGGTCAATTTGTGTAATGGGACTTTTCATTGCTCGTTTAAAGCCTGACCGTACATAGGAAAATTAAATTAAACGATTGAAAGAAAATTATAGATAAGTATCAATGGCAAGGATTATTTAACTCATTAAGAAATAAACCTATCCGCGACTGCAATAATCAGGGATATTTTAAGCTTAAAGGGTAATCTCCAGTAAGGGTCGGTTAGGGAATATTTCTATTGTTTTTTGTGAGTCTACTAAAGAACTAAGAGGAGGGTGACAGAGGCTGGCGACTATGCTTCCATATTGATTTTATTACAAAGCTTTATTTTAACCATTCTAATCAACTTAATAATAATATAAAGTCCATCCGAACATATTTCGTTTGACCTACTAACTGTAATTATATTTTAAACACCCAAAGAAACCCCGTTACTTGTTCGATTGCCAAACCTACGTTGTTAAAGAATTTCTTGGTAAAATTACCCATATAAAACTGTCGATGAACGTGCCAACCAGCGAAATGTACCTGGCCCCAGCTAGCATCACTGTTTATATTACTGAAATGAAATGAAATAAGAGGTACTGCTTTGCACAGGAACGTATTTTGTAGTTTAATGAAAAGCCATAGTAATACCTTATAGTAGCAATGTTTATTATGTTTATTTCATACTGTATTGTAAAACACACCTTTACATATTTGAATTTAGTCCAGAAAATAAGGTTTTACAGCAATAAGTCCGGTAAAACTTTTTTACCGGACTAGTCCTGTAAAATTTCTTTACCGGACTGAAATCTGTAAGTTTTAGTTTAATCAATGTCAAACACACAATGTTTCCACCAGTAAATATAAGCACTTCAAATATACGACGCAGAATAAAACTTCATTATAATTTCAAAACATAATTATAATTTTCAACAGAACAGTATGAAATAAAATATTGTACGTCATTCGTCCGGCAAATCCTTTACAGTATTCGTTTCAAAATTCCTGACTCGGCTCCTTCGTCGCCTCGTCTCGAAACATTTTACTCATCCAGTAAATGTTGATTTACCGGACTTATAACGTAAATATCTATTATTTTTACATATACACACAGAAGGTTCAGATGTAATTATAAAACGTTTTAATCTATTCCTAGTTGAGTCTCGCTATCACTATTATCCACATTTATAATAAGAGAATGTATTTCGTTTTGTTGTGTAGTTTTATAAGAGTCTTCAATTTTTAAGACGTGGTTAACCGAATTCTTCCAACTTTCATCTGGAATTTCACCGAAAACTTTCTTTATTAGCTTATAGGTGTGCTATTTTCAGTTCTCATTTTCGATTTAATTTGATGCCAAATGTGTTCAATAGGGTTAAAAATGCAATAATAGGGCAGTCGCAACACAGTGTGACCCATTTCTTCCGCCATTTTACACTATCACACACATTTTTTTTTTAATACTAAATGCCTTTAACACTTCTAACATGTACTTTTTTATGTTGTATAGAACCTCTTTTCCTAAACAGAGCCCCGGTTCTTCTCAGGACATGATAAAAATTTCCAGCAGTAAAAGCGAAATATATCGCTTTATATGCATTTAAAAGCAATTGCAAATAAACTAAATTTTGAAAAAGAATTTATTGATTCATTAGTAAATAAAAACACATGAATTATTTTCCAAAGTCCGCTGATATTGAGGTTATCTGTTCGTTATTCAAATTATATTCAATTACAAATAGAGTTAATTACTTCAAATAGGCACGCAGGCAACATAATCAATAATTTACATTCAATACTATCACATCGATATATTAACATGTCAATTTCAGGTTTGTATTAATTAGAAGAGATATGTTAATCACTCAGTTACAATTTAATTCCGTAACACATTACTGTACTATACAGGTCTCCCCCACCCCCATCTTTTTATCTTTTGATTTACAACTGTGAGAATAATGATTTGTTTTTGGTACGACTGACACTACTTTTAAAGTATCAATTCTTGACTCAGTTTTCAAAGATGGTGATAATAAATAGAAAAATATACAAAAAGTTTGATAAAATCTTATCAAACTTGGGGATCGATCGATCTTTATTCTCAATTTGTTAATTAAAACTTAATAGGAAGGGCTGTGCTTTGATATAGGTCATAATTTTTAGCAACAATGGTTCCTAGAACAATGTAGTAACTAATAATTAAAAGTTCATCATGTAAAAAAATCGTTATTAATCATTATAGAGCTGGAGCTGACTCTGTCGATAACTGGGGCATACGGACTTAGGTCATAATAATTTATTTTTAAATCATTCTTTATACAACGCAATAGTATTTTTCATACCTTTCTTTATCGCATTAAACAAAATTACATTAAAAGCTAAAAATTATAAGAACTGTAACTTTGCCTATCAATCATTGGAAGATTTACATAGCAATAAATTTGTATACAGGGTGTCTCTAAAAAGTCTGTACAAAATCGGAGCACATATTCCTGCGGCCAAAATAAGGGATTTACCTTAGTCCGAAATTGCTCCGTTTCCGAGATAAAGTTAAAAAATAAAAATCAAATTTTTTAAAATTAATGAACATTTTTTAACGTATTACTTTAAAACTTGGTACTCGGGGTTTTTATGGGATGCGAAACCCGATTACGGGCACCTTTTCACTGTGGCCATTAGAGGGCGCTTCACAATGCACTTCTTATGGTTTAGAATGGCCATATACTCTTTTATTAGTTTAGTTTTTTCCTTTTTTTGTTAATGAACTAGTTTCTTGAACATTTTGAAACAGTAAGAATTTGCCAATGCGAGAATAAATAAGGTGTTTGGAACGTGTTAGTTAAATTTTAAATTGACTGTAAAGATGGCTGAAGGATACAGTTCTGCAGAAAAGACGAATATGCTATTGGTTTTTGGGTATTGTGAAGGAAATGGCCGCGTAAGTGTTAGGGTATACAGGGAAAGATATCCAAATCGACGCATACCAAACCATCAAACATTTGCTGCTATTGAGAGACGCCTTCGCGAAACCGGTAGCTTCACTCCATTAACTACCAATTATAGACGGCAACGTGCAATAAGGATTCCTGAGGTTGAGGAACAAATTTTGGAAAGAATTGCTGAAGATCCAAAATTAATCACCAGACGCTTAGGTTTAGAGGTAGGAGTATCCAAGGATGTAGTTCATAGAACATTAAAAGAACAGCAGCTTCATCCATACCATATCCAAAAGGTACAAGACCTTTTGGCTCCGGATCTCGATCAACGATTGGACTTCTGTCGATTCATTACCGAACAAAGACAACAGGATGTGAATTTTGGTGAGCACATTTTATTTACTGATGAAGCATGTTTTACAAGAAGTGGTGTAACCAACTTACATAACGAACTTTTATGGGGGTCTTTAAAAACGATGGTATACTTCAGACCGATTAATATTGAAGAGGAATTGTGGGGAAGAACTAAAAATGCAGACAACATATTAGAGACCCATGCGGAATTGATGCAAAGAGTAAATTTAAACTTTTTACGTCGTCTTAATCTTTGTACTTATGTACTAAAAATTCTTACTAAAAGTTTATGCTAATTAAATTTACTTTTAAAATAAAATTGTTCCGCATTTAATTAAAAAAAAATCCATACTCAAATTCTTCCTTCAAAACTTGCTGTAACTAACCCAAATGAAACATTTTTTTCTGTCGAAAATTTACTAATAACAGAATTTTTTATTCAAAATAATTTAAATATTCTGGTGCGGCATTGAACCCTAAAAACCGAAATATCTCAAAAACGGCTTACTTTAGCGGATTTTCACAAGATTACCTTTTTTGTTTCAAATTGTTCAAAAAATTAGTTCCTTAACAAAAGAAGGAAAAAACTATACTGATAAAGAAGTTATGGCAATTCTAAACCATAAGAAGTGCATTGTGAAGCGCCCTCTAATGGTCATAGTGAAAAGGTGTCCGTATTCGGGTTTGGCATCCCACAAAACCCCCGGGTACCAAGTTTTAAAGTAATACGTTAACAAATGTTCATTAATTTTAAGAAATTCGATTTTTATTTTTTAACTTTACCACCCTGTATCTCGGAAACGGAGCAATTCCGGACAAAGGTAAGTTGCTTTAAATCACCCTATTTTGGCCTCAGGAGTATGTGCTCAGATTTTGTACAGACCTTTTAGAGACCCTGTATAATATGTGAGAAAATTTGTTCTCTAGCCACTTGCCGAGACCTTATATAATAAGGATTTAACAAGTAATGCTAAAACACCTTTTTTCTGACCCCCAACGAGTACGTAATTACAAAGCAAAATGTGCCGCATCTTGTCAGTTACGTTATATTGCCACGTTGTGACGTAGCTCGAAATTTTATTAATTTAGTAAAGTTGATTAATTTAATTGTTGGTTTCGGGGTTTTTAACCAGGTAATTGGTTAAATAAAATGGAACAAACTAGTAAATGTGTCAGTGTTAAGTTTTCTCCAGAAAGAAGGAAGAGTGAGAGAGAATGATTTCTAGGCCTTTTATAGCGTTTTGTAGTCCCTATTAATTAGGAGAAGTGTTTCCCTTCTTGCTGATCTTTTGCAAGTTTGCAAAAATTTGCAGAAGCTCACTTGGAGGAAGATTTTCAGACCTTCCTATTGGAACCGCTTATTCCAACCAATTGTAATTCATTATTAATTATCACCGATTACATCAAACTCCTCCCAATAAACAACATTACAGCTGTCATTGGTTATTGCACCATTCTTATCCAATACTTTTCTAATAAGAGTCCCAGTACCACAGACAAAATGTTTATGAATGATGACTGCATGCTCAAGCCATTAAGGGTATCAATCCATATCCGACAATATATTAACATCACGCCATACAAAACGTAAGTACAAAAATTGCGAGTAAATGATGGTCCCATCCCATGCCATAGACTTTACAACTTGCAACAAGCATCGACAATCTAGAACTCATGGGACCAATTTTGTACCTCTTCTTTATCGTTCTCCGTACAGTGAACGGATATTTTCGTTCCTCCTTTTCTCGAACCTTCTTGAATTATATAGGAAATAACCGCCTTGTAGCATCCAATTAGTGGCGAACTTAACGGAATGGGGATTCGCCCATACAATATAAAAACACTCACTCGCTCAAAATTATTATTCAGAGCATCCTTAAGAAAACAAGTATAATTTTCATTTATTTTATATATTACTCCCCACACAGAGCTAAATAAAGTAATAAAACAGGATTGCTAGAAATCATATCATAACAGTAATACCATTTTTAATAACTTATATGCAACAAATAGTAGCTGAAATAAAATTGTTTTATAAAGAACCGTATACAGAATTGTTACCACGTTGCGTACTGGGTATAAACTAGTGCTAGGAATTTTTGAAATTTAAGTATTCGAATATTCACTTTATTTATTATTCAAATTATTCAATATTCGAATATCATCTACGAGTATTCAAATATTCGGTTTCGAATATTCAAATATTCGATTTCTAATATTCAAATATTCAAATATTAAAATATTTGAATACTCGTAGTGATATTCAAACATTGAATAATTTTATTATTTAACTTTTAATACCTTTAATTTAAATTTTAGCTTTAGCTTCCAAGTATTTAAAAAAATGAAAACTTTTAACGCACTACATATAATATATTATATAATATGGTAAAGTAAGTAAAAATATTTGATAATTGAATACTCGAATATTGAAACACTTAAATATGCAATTAATCGAATATTCAAACATTTGAATATTCGAATAATCAAACACATGAATAATTTAAAAATATTCGGAATTTGAATATTTGAATATTCGAATAGTCGAATTATTCGAGTTTGATTCCTAGCACTAGTATGAACCCCGGCAGTAATCAATATAACAAAATTATCATAAAGAATGCAATTTAATCAAATAGTCTTATTGGGAATAAAAACGATTTTATACATAATGAGTCATATACCTAATATAAAACGTTTTATTTATTGTATACATTATGATTCACATTCAACGGTAAATTTTCAGGGAAGTACTTCACCGAACATTACCCCTGTAGAATCGAGAATGCCCGAGATTGTTTTCCGCCACCGCCATGTTAAACGAATCTTGAGGAGTCTTGACACTAAAAAGGCTTCTGGTCCTGACGATATTCCAGTCATTGTAATTAAGACATGCGCTGACGAACTGACACCAGTATTTTGTAGGCTTTTTAACTTATCCTACAAAAAAGGAATATTTCCTTCTTGCTGGAAAACTGCGCGAGTCCAGCACATACCCAAAAAAGGCAACAAGACCTTGTTAAAAAACTATCGTCCAATCGCATTGCTTTCGGTTATATCAAAAGTTATGGAGAAGGCTGTTTCAAAATAATTCTTTCATCTGGAGAACGTCATCACTCTGGAACGACCTCCCTGAGATCGTGTTCCCCAACGAGTATAATCTCCAAAGATTCAAGACCAACGTGAATCGTTTCCTGCGCACACGCACCGCTCCCAGAGCGCCATAAAGGATTTATCCTGCAGTGCTGTGCCTTATCAGAAAAAAAAAGAAAAGATGATTGCTTTTATAAAACGTTTTGGTACCTTTACACAACATTTCCAAAATGGCCGATGACAATCGCGTTTCGCGTTTCAACGAGTCAGTTGTATTTCAGACTCTCTAATGGCATGTACGGGGCGGATGATTTCTTGGAAAAGTACTCGAAATTAAGGACATATTAAAATTATTGTAATGGATTGTGCTGGTATTACACACTTTTAATCTTGCTTTTGAATAGTTTTCTGAAATAATCTATTATTTATACAAAGCAAATACCTTTAATTTTTTTGTCTTGGCATAAGGCTCTGAATTTTACCCCTATTATTTTTTAATTAATTTTAAAATAAGTTATGTTGCAAAAATTGCAATTGTAAATACATTTTTGTATTCTACGCCATAAAAACGGGGTTATAGGTATAGCATTATAGAAACCCAAATAGAATATTGCTAAACATATAAGGGGCTAAATTATTATATCTTATTTTAGGACATGAATCAGGCGATGGAGAACCGATGGCTTGTATTTTAAAACAGATCTAAGCCAAATAAAACTACACCTAGCAGCATTCCTCCAAGTCCGATTCCAATGGCGTCCACATAGTTTTGATGCTTGTCCTACCACTAAGTTGGCGCAGATAGGAATTGAAAAGTATATACATATCTACTATAGAATTTTCGTCGGTGCTCGTACCATTTTAAAATTAAGACAAGGTTAGTTTAGTGTTCGTAAATTGTTTTGTAAATATATTGTCTCTAAAATTCAAAAATTGTACAAGTCCAAATAAACACATCTTTCATTTTTATAAAACTGAATTATATCCGTAGCCGCTAAGGCGCATACCTAAAATAATAACGTTTTATAAGGAATATAAAACTAATTTTAACGGTTATAAAATATCTGGTAGAGGCACGTTTTATAGTGCCAAACAAACAATTCTTAATGGCAATAAGACGTGCTAATAAGTACTATAAATCAATACCATATGACGGATATAAAGCAGTCTTATTATCGTTATATACCTGTCTTAGCAGTATCTGGTGTATAAAGGCTATAAGCAGGTGCTGCTGTCATGAGAATTCTTAAAATACTTTTCGCTCAGTGCAAGCAGCAGTACCAACCCAAAAGTCACTGCAAATAAAGATATATTATGGTTCTTGTCATAGTTTTTTTCTTATAGCTATTACTAAAATTTTAGCTCAAAACACTCAACAGTATTTTTCTTGCGTTACGAATCAAATAATTGTCAATTAGCACTAAAGCTATAGAATATTAGAAATTCCTTTATTCTGGTAATCGGATTAAGTTAACTTTAAAGTGGAAAGTTATGAATCCTCATCTACCTACCTATTTCTAATTTATAAGTTATGTACGAAGCTTCCAGTCCCTTTACGATCTACCTCTGTGACAAGAAAAGCCACTTTCATATATCTTTGATTTGAATTGAAATTTGATTTGGATGCTGGATGCTGGAGAAGATGGTGCGCCCTTGTTTTAATATATATTTGCATAAATGATAAATCAGATTGGGGTGTGGTAACCAGGTTTTTAGAACACCTAAGTTGCTGATTACACTAGGCAACAAATTTAAACTTTTTTCAAAGGTCTTTGGCAAAAATAGGATTTTTGGATTGTATATGACTGAAATAGACCCAAAAGGTTAAAAAAAAAATTCCAAGGTCGTAAAAACAAAATAGGGGCTAATTTTTTGGTTTCATTTATTTTTTATTAACAGTTATTCCAATTAATAAACTAATCACTTTTCTTCCGTATTTTAATCTGTCTCTTATGCACAGCCCCTGGTTGCTCTCGAAGAAGTGTCCAACAGTTATCTGCTAACATTGAAACATTCCACTTTCCCTGGTCTTTTTTCCATTTTTGCGATTTCTTGATGGAATCGTTCTCCATATTCGCCACTAACGTCTCCACAGTTTTCGGGGAAGTAATCTAAGTGTAAGTGTAGAAAATGTATTTTTAGGGACATATTACATCCCATATTTTCGTAAGCTTTGAGGAGCTTGTTTACAATTTCTGTATGATTGTCTGCTCTTTCATGTCCTAAGAAATCGGTTACAATCATTCTAAATGCCATCCATGACTCTTTTTCTTTTCTCTCAAGCACAGCGTCAAATGCAGGATCCCTAAGAAGTTGTCTTATCTGGGGTCCCACAAAAATTCCCTCCTTAATTATGGCTTCACTTAATCTGGGAAATTTTTGTTTTAGGTAACTGAATGCAGGACTATATCCATAGCTTTAATAAAGTTTTTAATTAAGTTTAATAAACAAGTTTAATATGTAATGGCGGAAGTAAAATTTTATTTGCAGAAACTAAACTAAGGGTATGTTCGTAACGTTTTTCAATACCGGTTCAAAAGATTGTCTTTGTGGCCACACTTTTCTTTTATAGTGATTCATTTTAGCTCGGCTATCCCATTCGCAGACAAAACAACAATATTTTGTATACCCCAACTGCATACCAAGTAAAATAGCTACTACCTTCAAATCTGGACAAATTGGTCAATCATATTTCTTATATTGCAATGTTTCCAGCAATATCTTCATATTGGTGCATGTTTCTTTCATATAAGCGGCATAACCAATTGGAACTGAGCTAAGTATGTTGCCGTTATGTAATAATACCGCTTTGAGACTTAGTTTTGATGAGTCTATAAAAAATCGCCATTCAAAAGGGATATGTTCTATACCTAAAGCTTTCATTAGACCATCAATATCATGGCAAGCTACTAAATCGTTTTCCACTTTAAAAAATGATATAAGGGATGCATGACGACTTCTATAAACAGAAACCTTTACATTATCTTCAAGCAAGTTCCACTGTTGTAGCCTAGATCCTAACAACTCTGCCTTTTTTTTGGCAAATCCAAGTATCTTATGAGGTCACTCAACTCAGTTTGTGATATTCTATGTGGTTCCTTGCTACCACAAGGTTCAGGAAGGAAATTTGGATCCTTAGAGGTTGACGGCTCTTCGTCTGTGACTTTTAATTCTTCTTCCGAATCAAGCCTATAGTTCTTAGGGGGAACCGGAACAGGCAACACATCACTATGAGACACAGGGCGAATAGCAGACGGTATTTTAGGGTACCTTAAATTATCCTTATTCTTCATCGTAATACCTTTACTAGTTGGAGGTGTGAGACAAAAATAGCAATCAGATGTATGGTCTTTTGGTTCTCTACAAACCATAGATACAGCAAATGGCATTGATCGACCTCTTCCATTAAGCAATCTCGGAGACAGTTGGCACAAGTATTGCAGCAAGTATGGAGAACCCATTTTTTTATCTTGGTCACCAACTTTACATTCAAAATACAACTGATACTATGTGGTTCCTTGCTACCACAAGGTTCAGGAAGGAAATTTGGATCCTTAGAGGTTGAGGGCTCTTCGCCTGTGACTTTTAATTCTTCTTCCGAATCAAGACTATAGTTCTTAGGGGTAACCGGAACAGGCAACACATCACAATGAAACATAGGGCGACTAGCAGACGGTATATTAGGGTACCTTAAATTGTCCTTATTTTTCATCGTAATACCTTTACTAGTTGGAGGTGTGAGACAAAAATAGCAATCAGATGTATGGTCTTTTGGTTCTCTACAAACCATAGATACAGCAAATGGCATTTGATCGACCTCTTCCATTACGCCAACCTCGGAGACAGTTGGCACAAGTATTGCAGCAAGTATGGAGAACCCATTTTTTATCTTGGTCACCAACTTTACATTCAAAATACAACTGATAGGCTTTCTTAATTAAAGGAGTTATATTTTTTTTTGACCATGAAAAGTAACATCTTTACAAATATAACAATAATTGCTGGGCTTAATAACACAATCGCGCGCATATTGATATAGTTTACTAATAAGACACTAAACGATACGACGCGACAGTTGAAATAAGACTAAACTAGGAAGGTAACGTATGCATTTTTAAACATGTTACTACCGTAGAGGGGGAAAAACTAATTGCAATTTGTCTAGACATAAGCCTGTCTGTGTCTAGACATAAGCCTGTGTCTATGTCTAGACAGGTAAATACATGATAATTATTTATTACCTTTATAAAAACAAGGTACTCCTGTATCATGAAAACCAGACCTCGGAAAATATTTTGGCAATCGGATATGTGATGAGCTGCAGGTCAAAATCTATAAGACTGAGCTATCTTTATTACTAACCTTTTTTCGTTGTTGCCTAGTGTTATTTGTACTTTTCTACAAAGCTATTTAGTTCAAATTATTGTGAAAACAAAAACACAACAAAATAGTGAGATGTCATTATATCATCTGATAATAAACACTCATTTAATTTTATAATTAATTAGTTATCAAAATACCAGTTTTAGTTTATACACATTTGGGCCATAATTAAACACATGCTTGTACAAGCTGTATATCGAAAAAAAATTAATTAACATATTTTAGGTTAAAATTAATTAATTAAATTATATATCGAACTGTCGCTATAAACTAGTCAGTAATACACAGAACTGTCTCTAGCTTGTGCTTTAACTAATAAAATAGAATTCCTAAGGGTAAAACTTTTAACAGTATACCCCACAAAGTTTTTGAGGTTTTCCTCAAAATGTAATTAAACCGCCATGATCGAGATTTGTGACGAAATGGTTCACTTGTTTTTCAATTGAAGTTTAATGCTCGACAACTAGAGAATTTCGTTTTACTTAAAACTATTTTCAACCAATCCTGATTAGGTATCAAGCATTCTCTTGATTTATCCGCGGTTTTGAGATACGTCATTGTCACCAAATTTGTAGCGGTTTATTGACTAATTAAATATTATGTGTTTAAAATACAATGGACAGAAAAAAATAACATTCTATAATACCTTTAGCTTTAGCTTATAGACTTTATTTCTAATTAGCCAGTCGAAAATAAAGCTTTATGTCACTTACTGGTGGCATACATCAAAAATAACCATTACGAAGTTGAATTGTCATTTTAGGGATTGTCCTTTTTTAGGGATGACCTAAAGGATCATTTTCGAACCTTTCCTTGGCGGAACGTTTGTTTTACCTCTCATGATCAATCCATCTGTGCTAGAGAAGTATCGGAGGTTATCCTTACTGGCATGAAAGCCTTCATCCCTTTCTCAAAAAAGTGACCTTCTAACGGCAAGCCTTGGTTTACCAAAAATTACGAACGAGCTGTTAAATCAATGCAAGCAAACGATAAACCAAAGCAAAGAAGCACACAACCAGAGGATCAAAGAAAAACTTCTTGAAATGTCCTAACGGCTTAAGATTATCTTGGTCGGTAGCTAAGGTCGCCAGTCAGAACATTACCAAGTCAACCAATCCACCTCTAACACGTTCTGATGGCACCATTGCGACCAAAGCACAGGAAAAAGCAAACTTACTGGCGGAACTCTCTCTCCAAATTCAACGGTTAATTTTCAGGGAAAAACTCCACTGAACATTCCTGTACAATCGAGAATGCCCGAGATTGTTTTCCGGCACCGCCATGTTAAACGAATCTTGAGGAGTCTTGACATTAAAAAAGCTTCTGGTCCTGACGATGTTCCAGTCATCGTAATTAAGACATGCGCTGACAAACTGACACCGGTATTTTTTAGGCTTTTCAACTTATCTTATAAAAAAGGAATATTTCCTTCTTCCTGGAAAACTGCGCGAGTCCAGCCCATACCCAAAAAAGGCGTGAAGACCTTGCCAAACAACTATTGTCCAGACGCATTGCTTTCCGTTATATTAAAAGTTATGGAGAAGGCTATCAATGAAAAATTAATAAAATATTTAGGGTGCAAGATTGATTTCATCATCGAACTATTACTAAATGGCTATTTATACAAAAAGTAACGAAATAAGGGTATTTTAGGCACACGGCGTGAAAATTGTTTTACGAGGCGAAGCCGAGTTGGACAACACGTCAGAGTGACTAAAAGACATTGTTTCGTAACGAATGGTATACAATATTTTTTCTACGGGCGTTTCATAATAAAAAACTTAACTTATTTTACCAAACAATTTATTACCTGTGTTTCATTTACACCTTTCATGTCAAAAAAATTGACACCTCTCAAAAAAAAATTCGAAATAATTTTTTTGTCAAGAACTGCGGCAAATAGTAAGTAAAAAATGAGTGATTTAGAAGACTCAGACATTGAAAATGCCACAAATGAGGCAATGGTGAACCTTGTTGAAATCAAGGAGTTTGTATGAGGGCACATACGAAAACTTCAAAAACTGGTGTGAAGAAAAAAAGGTATAAACTTATCAGAAAATGTCGTTTTCGCATATTTTTCAAGATTATCCGACGCCTATAAGCCATCAACTTTGTGGAGTACTTACTCAATGCTTCGAACGATGGTTTATTTAAATAATAATGTTGATATAAAGACATTTACAAACCTAATCGCATTTTTGAAAATAAAATATACGAGGTATGAGCCCTAAAGGTCGAAAGTTTTTTCCAAAGAACAAGTAGAAAGATTTGTCAAAGAAGTAGACGATAAGAACTATTTATTGGACAAAGTCATTCTTACTGTGGGAATCTCTGGAGCATGTCGCAGAGAAGAACTCACATATTTAAAGATGAATAATATCGAAATTTCGGAGTCTTTAATTAAAATAACCATTCCAAACACTAAATCAAATATTGCAAGAAGCTTTGTAATTAGCGAAGGCTCTATTGACGGCATCAACTTCTTGAATATTGTCCGAAAGTACGCCCAATTACGTCCAACACACATAACCCATAAAAGATTTTTTATCACGTACAGAAACTCCAAATGTTCCAGACTTCCAGTGGGCATTAATACCATTGGAGAAACACCAAAGAAAATTGATGAGTTCTTAGGGCTGCCAAAGGCAAATGAATATACAGGCCACTGCTTTTGTAGATCTTCAGCAACTTTTTAGCGGACTCTGGAGCGGATATATTGATGGCAAAGCGACATGAAGGTTGCCGCTCAAATACCGTGGCTGAGGGGTATATAGACGATTCTTTAGAAAACAAAAGAAAAATTTTCGAAAAAATTCTTGGTGAAAAATCTTTGGACGCTAACAACAAACGTGTTAAATCCAATGAATTAGAATGTTCTACCAGCTCTACTAGTGGCATGGGTTTAATTGATATTGCTGTTGCAGATTTATTTTCTATTTCTAGTTCAAATTCCCCATCTATTTTACAAAGAGAAATATCTCAACGTACTGTTTTAGGTTACCCAAGCATTAATTTTAATAATATAAGTAACTGTACTTTTAATATTTATAATTGTTTGGGACACACGTCGTATTTCTGTCGTGACCCAGTACAAAATTAAAGTAAAAACGTGGGACTCAATTTAGGGAATATAATGCAATGTAATACTAAACCAAGCGGCAACGTCGCATTCGTGCTAAATTATTATGTGTTTCTTCAACACCTAAATGCTAAAAAAATAGAGAAAAGTACATTATATTCACATGCAATATAACTGGCAACACCGCATATTTATTAAAGTGGTGACAACGGTGTACAAACCCATAACATATATGTTCTGCTATTTTATAATATTCTCTAAAACGCAAATTTAAGAACGACATACGCCACGTGCATAGTAACAACGAGTCTCGATTCTTATTGGCGAACAACAGTAGCGTGACGTGGGACGACGCCATCTTGGTTTTCAACGTATTAAGACCTGATTGGTCAAGGTGTTTGGATACGGTAATATATGTGCAGTTTGTTTTGTAAACAAACCAGTGTCACACTGATTTTCAGACAGATAGGTTGTCGCTCCGTAAAGAGAAAAGCTTTACATAAAAAAGTACTAGAAGTTGTTAAAATAGTAAAGTAAAAGTGTGTTAAGCAGTAGCCTGACAGGCAACTCATCGCTCCGTAAAAGGATAAAGCTTTTTACGTAAAAGTATTTTGACAGTGTTAAAGGGTTATGTGAAAGTATATAGAGTTGAATTACCACTAAGTGAGTGATTAAAGCATCTAAGTTAAAAGTTATTGTCTGTACCCATGCTAGGGTAGATACTGGAGGAGTAATTATTCACTAATAAATGATTAATGCAGTAAAATTTTAAAAGGATTTTATTTTCCAATGTTAAGTTATTTAAAAATCAAAACGACAATCAAAAAGGGGTTATTATAAAACGTCAGTAGAAACATGAATTATATTATTTACAAGAAAACCAAATTGTTTTAGTTATTTCGAGTTTTCGCCGTAAAAATATTTTTTTTCCCCAGATAACAAAAATTAATTTACAATTTAATAATGTTTGAAATTTATGAGACCACGACCACCCGCAGTGACTCGCCCAAACTCATATTAAAAGCCTGACTAAGAAAACCTAATAAAGTCTAATAAAGAAAAATGTTTAAAGAAAAAACTTTTCCAACTTAACATTCAAGCTGTGTAAAATTTATGTACATTTTTTAATAACTAACCAGAGAAAATTAAATTATAAAATAGCAAGTGACGTGGCAACTGAAAAGTGTGAAGATCTAACAATAAAAAAACAAATTCTGCAATGACGTGTCACCTCGGGTTTTTAACAGTTAATTAAAAATGTAGGTACTTTTTTTTTTAACTTTTATATCCTTTGCTCGCTTCTGTCATTTGTTTTAAAAGTTGCACTTCAATGAAACATTAATATAAACTCAGTTTGCAGAAGTGTATGTCTCTGCGGACAGCACTAAAATGTTGGGCTTTATTTTAAAACATGGGACAATACGGTCAACACAGTTTTTGTAAAGGTGCATACACTAATTACTTTATTGCAGGCGGATCCATTCAACTTGCTTTAAAGGCTGATACATCGGTTGTTAACATTAGTTTCGTTTTAAACAGTTTTTGTGTATTTAATAAGTAATAAACAAACACCGTAAAATGCAGACCAGATGTTTTAATTTTTCTCTAATAACAGACCATCATTTGATTCCCCGAGGGTGGTCGCTATTAAGAGATTTTACCGTATACTCCATTCCACAATAATTCGTTGATTTCCCGACCGCAATAAAATTTAAACCCAGCCATAAATAACCGCCTTTTGAAGGGTACAGGTCCTGATTACCTACTAATTTCAATAGTTTAGGTTAGCTATTATCAACAAAACAACAATTATAAAATAATAGGTAAGTATCTTTATTTTAATCATGTAATTAAATAGCTATTAATATTTATACAAAAAATACTAATCTACAATATTATAAAATCATCTATGCCTAAACTAATTATTAAGGGCCTTACGTTACTATTAATTATGTTATTATATTGGTATATTAGGTAGGTTAATGGCAAATTGCAGGTGTTCAATATAAAGCAGAGTCCTTACATCTTAGTTCATCAGTTGTTTGGTGTTTGTCAAGCTGTGCGTTAAAGGTATTTTCGTGTGTGTTATCGAGCTTCCAAAATATGTCAGATCTGTGTGAAACTTCAGATAATATTGCTTCCGGAAGTTATGGTGTAACGAAGAAAAACATTTATCACTTGGTGCCAAAAACATCATAAAGAACGTTTACTGTACCCTTTTAGAGAAAGGGTATGACCGGAGTGCAAGTTTTAGTGAAACGAGTATTTTGACCAAAGCTGCATTAACGACAGTAAAAGGTATAGTGACCAAACCCATCCAGCCAAGGAAAAAACGGTGTGACAGCGGAAAATTGAGAAGCACCGAAGAAGCTGATAAAGACTTGATTCGGAGGAAAATTTATGACATGTACAGTAAATAAATAGTCCCAACAATAGATATGCTAAAAAAGGTACTTACAGCAGACGAAACCGACATTTCATGTGGCAGGACAAGCCTTTGGAGAATAGTAAAAGCAATGGGTTTTAAATATCGTACCATTGACAAACGACAAGTAGTAATGAAATCGCAGCGTTTACAAGTATGGCGTAGAGATTATTTGAATCTTATCAGACAATATAGGGAAGAAAATCGTTCAATTATATACTTGGACGAAACTTCATTTGATACCCACGACACTCCTAAAAAAGGTTGGAGCGATTCAGCAATAAAATGTCAAACTAAAGCTCCCTCAAACAAAGCACAAAGAATTACGATATTACATGCAGGTTCAGAAAATGGATTTATTCCGAACGCTCTATTATTATCTGCGAAGAAAATTGTTAATTCATCTTTGGATTACCATCAAGACACGGATGCTACATTGTTTGAAGATTGGTTTCAGAATCGTCTGCTTCAGAATGTGCCCAAAAATAGTATTATTGTGATGGACAACGCTAGTTACCACAGTCGCCAACTAAGTAAAGTGCCGAATTCAAATAATACAAAAGTGGAAATTCAAAACTATATGATGGAAAATAATATATATTTTGAGGAAACCTATACAAAAAAGGACCTTTTAAATGTTTTAAAAACATTCAATATTGAAAACGAATATATCTCTGACAATCTCGCAAGTGCTAATGGTCACACAGTTTTACGCCTCCCTCCGTATTACAGTATTTTTAACCCAATAGAACATATATGGAGCCAGTTAAAGACGATGATTAGAAGAGAAAGCACATCCCCTACACTAAGTAGTTCTGTTATAGAATTAATTAAAAAATGTGTAAATAATATCCCAGTAGAAAGTTGGAAAAATTCTGTGAGACACGTGATCCAAGACAAAGATTCCTATAACATAATTAATAGTAACGTAAGGCCCTTAATAATTAGTTTAGGCATAGATGAAGACGATAGTGATAGTGAACAGAGCTAAATATAGAGTAGGTTAAGTTAAATATTGTATTAATATAATTTTGTAGATTAGTATTTTTGTATAAGCTATTTAATTACATGATTAAAATAAAGATACTTACCTATTATTTTATCTTTGTTGTTTTGTTGAAAATAGCTAACCTGAACTATTGAAATTAGTAGGTAATCAGGACCTGTACCCTTTCAAAAGGTCCGGTGCCTACACAATAGATATTTGTCAGGCAACTTATTTATGGTTGGGATTACGACTGAGGGTTGTCATTTAAATTTTATTGCGGTCGAGAAATCAACGAATTATTGTGGAATGGAGTTTACTATAAAATTATCATTTTCTGTTGTGTAAACTAAAACTTGTGTCAAATAAAGGTTGCATTTACCTAAATAGTGACAACTTGGCGACATCTAATTTGCATACAACACAACATTTAAGTTCAGACATGCCAATAATAAACAAAATTTTATTTGATTTATTAAACTTAAATTTGTCTTGTTTGTTAATTTAAAAAACAGAAGAAAATAACGCAATATGTAGTATGAGCGTCCTAAGTGCGATATAAAAATTTTTAATCCATTTTATTAGGCAAAAGGTCAATAAAAGGTATTTTACCGAAATGAAACTGTCGTGTTGTTTTGCCGGTTGTGTTGTTGCTAGAGCAGTTTTACGACTTGCTTGTTTTATTACCCGCGGGGTTAGAAAAATAGAGAAATATATACAATGGGAACGTGTAGACCGGATAGAGACCGATTCTTTACTGGAAAAATAAAAGGTAAACTCGGTGACTGTAGAAAAACATTCATTGGAATGAATGATTATTTAATTTAGCAGAAGCTGGTGAGATATAAACATACTATAAAAAACAACGTATACAGAGTGATCCCTAAGTGCATGAAAAAAATCTAGGATATGATTTTAAGACGAAAAGTTCATATGGACATATGTCCTAAAATGCTCACCCTCTAAGATACAGGGTGTTAAAATAACAAAAAAAATATTTTTTTTTTTAATTTTGAAAATCCTTGAAGATACGGCATTGAAAATTAGTGTCAACTGATTTTGTATTAAACTGCACTGTTTCGTTAAAAAAGATTTTGCTTACTTCCACCAGTGGCGTGCGTGAAGATACCAGCAACATTTTTATGGCAATTGTAAAAAAATGTGCTCTTCCTAATTCTGCAATAAAAAATTGGGGTGTCCATTAAAAAAAAACACAAATGTCATCTCTCTTTTTTGATAAACTCCCTTCATCGTTTTTATTAAATATATTCGCTACTTTACGAATGCACTGTATATCAAAAATTAAGCGAAAGCAGACCTGTTATATGAACACTTTGTCTTAAAATCATGCACAGTATAACCCCCTTCACTACATTCATTTACGAAACACTCTAAACAAATAAATAATAAATTATTACATTTTTTCAGATTCTATTTTTGTATATAGACTTATTCAGTATTGTTTTATTTATTTCGTTCGGCAAATGCTAAATCCTAGTAGCACAGAATCCAGATCTGCAAAAACTAATGATTTTGCCACGAATATTTATGGAAAATCTTTGAATTTTTCGGGTTTCTGGAGAATAAAATGGTAAATCTTAAGAGTCCACCGAACACAATAAATCCTGGCATGTCACATTAATCCTTCAGGTCAAGGGTTTGACTTTATATCGGACCGCCGATCAGGCGTGTCTGTAAGACAGGCTGTAGGAAGCAAGCGGTTATCAAAAATGCCATTATTTCATTGTTCTTACCTTTCCTTAAACCCAGGTTTCTATTTCGATCTCTAACCATTCATATATAGTGAGTCAAAAGTAAATATTTGTAATAGCTCGCACGATAACGAAATATTTTTAAAAAATCTCCCCAAAGTACACGGAAAAAAAAATTGTGATTTTTACTACAATAATAGTAAATAAATTTACTACAAATTGTTGTAAATATAGGGACAACAAAAATTTGTTGTGAATTTCTGTATCATATTGTGTATTTTTTTTTTAAACAAATTGTCCAACTATCCGACACAAGTTGTACCAAAAAGTTATACAAAAATTGTTGAATTTAAAACTATTGTAAGAAATATATTGAAATAATAGTTTGGCACTTATGCTACAAGAGTTTATAGATAATATACACATGTTTTAAGGAGAAATTAAAATGTCTTAGGGCAAGGGCCTAGC
This sequence comes from Polydrusus tereticollis, assembly GCA_963920685.1. Classification (NCBI taxonomy): domain Eukaryota; kingdom Metazoa; phylum Arthropoda; class Insecta; order Coleoptera; family Curculionidae; genus Polydrusus; species Polydrusus tereticollis. The sequence continues at coordinate 5,465,931 of OY987331.1, forward strand.
GACACCTAAAGCACCGGTTCCCGTCAAGTCTAGTGGTAAAGTCGCCGTACCTAGCACAGCCTTTCATGCTGAACAGACGCTAGCAAAAAACCTAGTTTTGAGCTCGCTTATCAATTGTTGCAATCTTAAACAATAACAAAAACGCCCATTTTGGGAGTTTTCGCATAGTCTCGCGACACGTGCTTCCAAAGTTTTCTCGATTTTCCGCGGAAAATCACTTCTCAAGCAGCGAAACGTGGCCTCCCCTAATTCGGGGATGGACAAGCGCGCTTGTAGAATATAAAAAACAATAAAAACAATAAAATTCGTGCCTTTAAAAAGTACTGGTGACTGACAATCTCTTGTGTTCTAACTCATTGTGCAACCCAGGGTGACTTGAGGGGTGCCAAAAACGTTCCCCGGGGGTGCCAAAACCTCCCCCGTTACTCTGGCGATATGTTTGTGGGTGTTTTAAGGGTGGAAAACATCACAAATCAAGGTATTAGAATTGGGTAACAATGTAAATAAACTATCAGTAGACTTTTTAGACATTAAATTAGTGGTTAGGTGTATATATATTCGTTGTGTGTGTTATTTGGGACCATAATAAACTGTACATAAACATTTCATTCGCTAAAATACTCGAGTGTCGAAATTTTTATTAAAAACAAGTAACGGTCACTAACAAAAAGTGCAGGTTACTAGATGACTGGTAGACATAGTGACTATTCGGACAGTTTCACCGATCAAAGCGATGCTGAGGCCACAGCTAATGATCCCGCAGGGACCGAAAAGGCCAACCGCGGAATTCTAAATTTAAAACTAGGCAGTTACGCCGATTTAGAAAAATGTACAATATGTTCAAAATATAGGAAACAATACTTTCTAACAAATACAACTAAATTAGAATTTAAAGTGCGTGTCGACATTGTCGAACATTTAATAAACAAACACGGGGAAACCTCTATTATTCTCCCAACCCCAAAGCGTAAAGTTTCTATTACAGATCCCCTCAGCAACTCTTCAAGAACTTCAAGATCATCCAAACCACTAGAAAAATCGACAATGAGCAAATCGATAGTATCTGGAACCTCCGCCCCCTTAGCAAAATCCAAAGGACCGGTTGGCCACTCGCCAACCAGAGTGGCTCCTCCTCCCACAACTTTAGCCACCGCCCCGCGGAGAGACACCGACGAGAACTTCGCAGTCCCACAACCCCTAGCAGCCAACCCCAACCCCAAGATGTCTGCAAGCAACAACCCCCCCGACCCAGAGTACCAAAGCAGTTATGAAAATGACGAGGATACCACCCCAACAAACATAGACGCTCCAGTCAGATTAGCTGACAACAAACCCGTGCAGTACCAGCCACCAGGACGACCAAATCCACTTATGTACAGTGTCGCCGAGCCTGCTGTCATTACCCACCCTCCACAGTCCGATGAAGAGATGGAAATTAATGAAGCCGAACCTTTCACCACCGCTGTCAGGAAGAGGCAACACCAGACGAACTCTCCCGAAGCTAACCCAATCAAGGTGTCCAAAAACTTTGGAAAATCCTTCTCGCTTAGTCAGATGATCAACCCCTACCAACCAAAGACTGCAACTCAAAACAGATACCAAACGCTGACCCCAAAGGAGGCACCCCAAATCCCAACCACCCCGCACAGTGACAGTGACGATGAAGACGAAGACGAACAACCAATACAAAGACAAATTCAACACAAAACTAAACAAACAATTAGACAATCACAGACAAACCAACAAACAATAACAAAAAAGCAGATCCCACCCATTGTAATAGATGGAAATTTTGGAGGACGCGAAAACTTTAACAAATTTCAACAGCACCTACAGACGATCACAAAGGACTATACGTTGAAATTCGCAAAAAAGACTATTATTGTGCACTTCGGTAATATCGAAGCGTACAATACTTACTTACGTTTACTACGGACAGACGACATGAACAATTTTCACACATACGCCAGCAAAACTGAAAAGACAAACGCATTTATCATTAGGGGCTTAGACAATGAACCGACACCTGAAGAAATATTAGACGAACTGAAAGAAGTACACAAACTACCCTGTAAGCAAGTTTTTCGCCTTAGAACACAATTTAAACCATTATACATGGCTGTTTTCACAGGAGACCTGACTCTGACAAAACTTCAAACAAAAATAACATACCTACAACATGTATCTATAACTTGGGAAAGACGTAAAACACTAAATACTATTATGCAGTGTAAAAGGTGCCAAATTTGGGGTCACGCAACTACCTACTGCCATCGTCAGTTTAGATGCCTGAAATGCGCCGGATTTCACCCAACACGAGAGTGCACCGAAGCTTTTACACCAAAATGCGCCAACTGCGATGGCCCCCATATGGCGAACGACGAACACTGTCCTGTGTACATCTTCAAAATTAAGAAGATGGCACAGAACAGTCGACAGGACCTCCCTGAATATGTTGATGCCCCACCACCAACTTTTAACGCATGGTCAAGAGAGAACAACACCAGGGCAAGTGGTGTCAACTTATCGGCCAGGGCAAGTGGCCCAGCTTTACAATCATCCAACTTTCCACCCTTGAGAACGAGACAACTATCCCAACAGCCACAACAACAACACCAACCACAACAACAGCAACAGCCACCAACAACAGCGCACAGGCAACAGCCTAGTGTAACACCTGCAGCAAGTGCGTCCGGCAATAACCAGGTAGGTGACCTCCTGGGTGTATTTAATGACTTGAAACAGTTCAATATAACAGGAATTATAATGATGCTCAAGGACTTTGTCCAGGTGTTGAAAAACTCTAATAATATGCAAGAAAGACTAGTCAATATTCTTGAATTTACTCAAAACATAGATAAATATGAATATTAAATGGCGGGCCTTAAAAATAAAAATAATTTAAATTTAAATAATAATAAAATAAATGTTAATAATAAAAATAATAACAGCACTGGGGCAAGGTCCTTGGGCTTAAAAATCATGAATTGGAATGCTAATGGCTTAAAAAATAAGACAGGGGAGTTTATTCATTTTCTATCTAAATACGGCGTAGACGTGGCTTGCGTCACCGAAACAAAGCTGACAGAGAATGATAGATTTAAAATTAAAAATTACGCGATATATCGTGCCGATCGCAATGTGCGCGGAGGGGGCGTGGCTTTGCTAGTCAAATGTTCCCTCCCACACACTCAAATTCAAAATAACCTTAGCCAAATTGAGCATGTAAGTATTAAATTACGTAATGGTACCGTAATTACAACTGCATACGCACCACCGCGTATGCAGTTGACGGACGCAGACCTCGACCCATTCTTTGTCAGCTTTGAGAAGGTTCTCATGGCTGGTGACTTAAATGCTCGGCATGATATGTGGGGCAATCATCAAAACAACCACTATGGTAATCTCCTATTTGATTATGTCACAGATAATAACTTACAACTGGTCGCCTCGGAGAGGCCAAGTCACTACCCGCCAAACGGGATGACACCCACTTTTATTGATCTTTTTATAAATAAAAACATACTTGGCCTCTCCGAGGCGACCATTTTTGATGAACTCAGCTCTGACCATTTGCCGCTGATCATACAGTGGCACGTACAAATGTCTTACGAGGCACCAAACTCAACTTACTTACTTAAGAACATTAACTGGAGGCAATACAGACAAATACTTAACGAACAAACTACAATCAATAACAATATAAATTCAACAATCGAACTAGAAGACGAAGTAGACAAACTTACAAGAAATATACAATACGCAAGAGACCAGGTTGCAACCGTTGTCAAAATTAGGCATAAAGAGGATAAGCTACCTCAAGACATATTAAATCTAATAAGCTTTAAAAACAGAGTCAGAAAAAAATGGCAACGGTTGCAACGACCAGTAGACCGACAAAGAATGAACGAATTACAACGTACAATACGTGACAAGATAAACAAACACAAAAACGACATGTGGACAAACACGCTAAACGGACTAACAACACAAGATTCCTCTTTATGGCGCTTAACAAAGCGCCTAAAGAGGAAATTTAAGAAAATTCCAACTTTACAAAACAATAACGTACAAACCGACGAGGAGAAAGCAGACTGCTTAGCCGCATCGCTGGCTGCAGTCTGTATTTCTCCTGACAACACTACAGACGAACAAAATTACATAACCAACAGAACAATCAATTTAACAAGACAAACATACCCCATACCACCGATGGTACTGACCAAACTATTAATTCGACCCGGAACCTTGCATGGGGCGATAAAAACACTACCCTTATGCAAGGCACCCGGACCAGACAACATACATAATATCCTCCTACGAAACATCCCTCGTAAGACATTTGTACAACTTTTATATATTATAAATCATATCTTCCTACTTCAACATTTTCCAAAGCAATGGAAAGAGGCCACTGTAATACCTATACTTAAACCGAACAAGGACCCGACACAACCAGACAGCTACCGACCGGTAGCGCTGACAAATACTCTTTCTAAACTTACTGAAAAACTAATACTACGTAATATCAACAAACTGAAACTAACAGACAAAGTACCACAAGAACAATTTGGTTTTCGACCTGGCCATGGTACCACCATGCTAGTGGCGAAAGTTGCGCAAGATGCAACGACCAATTTCAATAGAGGTATGAACACTGTTCTCCTGTCGTTAGACATCAAGCGTGCTTTCGACACAGTATGGCACCATGGCCTAATACACAAACTTTACAACGTACATAACTTTCCACTACATTTTTTGACATTAATAAAATCTTACTTAACTAACAGACAATTCTTTGTAAGAGTTGAAAGCGCATTGTCAGCGCCCAGAGTGACTAGTGCGGGGGTGCCGCAAGGCACAGTACTATCTCCGATACTGTATAATCTGTTTACGGCAGATATGCCGCAGTACCCCCTCACCAAACTCGCTCTGTACGCGGACGATGCGCTAATATACGCGCATTCGTTCTATGCGGAGGCAGCAAAACGAAAAATCCAGTCACACGTTGACTTGCTGCTGCCGTATTTTTCCAAATGGAAAATTACGGTAAACTCCGACAAGACCGTTTGCACTATTCTTACAAAGAAGTTTACGAACAACAAAATCTTTGTACCTATTAAAATCAACGATAACTATATACGACCAACGAACAAACTAGTTTACTTAGGACTAACACTTGATCAAAGACTCTCTTTTCAGACGCACTTTTCCAATACCTTAAAAAAGGCTTTTGCAGCAATGCATAGCCTTTATTCCCTTCTTTCCCCCAAATCCCCACTATCACCAACCAACAAAAGACTTATATACATTCAAATTATAAGACCTATACTGACATATGCAGCGCCCATATGGTGTTCTGCATCCAATACTCAGCTCATGCGATTATTGAGATTTGAGAACAAGATTCTGCGATGCGTGACCTCCTCCGGGAGGTACGCGCGCATCGCAGATCTTCACCATATGGCCGCTGTAGACGACATACGCAACCATATAATAGACATCTCGACCAAATTTTACTTACATAACATACATAACTCACCTTTGACAACGAACATAACAGAACAAAGACATGACGACAACATACACATAAAACACAAACCATTATACTCCAGGCTGCCTCTCTGGCATCAACCACTCCCAATTATGCAATACCACATCACCCCCCCCCCCCCCAAATAGAACACAGACAGATTATACAATACAATTAAACATATAATAACACACACACGATGAACAGACAAACATTACACTAGAGTTTCAATCTGCTATTAGGCTCCTCCCACTTCTGATGGGAGGAGACTGCTAGTGGACTTGAAACTCAGCACTACTCAAAAAAAAAAAAAAAAAAAAAAAAATCTCACAACGCGCACACAAACCCTACAAAACGCCCACTATTGCAGTGGGAGTGGCTTGCTAAGGGAGCTAGCTTGGATATAAATACGGACAAAACAAAAATTTAAACAGTGGCCTCTTTCCTTCCATGAAATCAACGTACAGTTGAGTTCAATGAAGTGTTGTACACCGATTCTAACATCTTGTAAATAAGGCTTGATGAAATAGGTTGGTATTTTTTTACCTGACATTCGCTATCAATCAAAGTCATAATAGAAGTCAATATGCCTCAATTAAATTTGGTTCAGAGAGCAAAAATTATTGCTTATATACAAGATGGGGTACCTATTAGAGACGTTGCTCATATAATGCATACAAGCAAAAATACAGTTATAAAAATAAAACATAGGTGGGAAAGGGATGGGACTTTAGAAAAGAAGAAGGCAGCGGGAAAAACAAGAATTTCTACGGAAGATCAGGATAATGCCCTAATTCAATATTTACAGGACAACCCATTCCAAATAGCACGGACTGCTATAGAGCAAACAAATTTTCCAGGGTCAAGAATTACGGCATGCCGCAGAATAAAAAATTCTATTTTAAAAAATTGTGTTGCAGCCAAAAAAATGAAGCTAACGGATGAACATAAACAGGCTAGAATTATTTTTTCCCTAAATAACATGATGCAAGAAAATTGGGATAGAGTGGTCTTCACAGACGAAAAAGTATTCCAATCAACTGTTAACGGGCATATCAGGGTGTATCGTCCACGTAACACTAGATTCGATGAAGAATATGTAGCTAACTACGATAGATCTGGACGCTTTTCAGTAAACGTGTGGGCATGGTTAAGTATTCACGGACTTGGAGTATGTTGGGCTCTTAATGAGCGTGACCGGTTTAATGCAGTTAACTATATAAATATACTAGAAAATGTAATGCTACCTAGCGTATCTCTACAGTTTCCTGGCAATAACTTTATTTTTCAACAAGACAATTGTCCTGTGCATAATGCAAGAATTGTCAGAGAATGGTTTGAAAATAATAATATAGAGACAATGGTTTGGCCTGCCAAGAGCCCCGACCTTAATATAATTGAAAATATTTGGGGCCTAATGTCGAAAAAATTGTATAATATCAACTTTAAACCTGAGAATAGAGACAGCCTCGTAAATGCAATTGAATTGCTCTGGGATGAACTAAGCGATGATCCAGAATTAACAAGAAATCTTTATTTATCTATACCTCGTCGCCTTAATAAAGTGTTAGAGGGAGATGGGGCCATTACTAAATATTAAGGAATTTTTATATTAATTTGTAAATAAATATGTAAGTTCATTAACAAATTATTTTGCAACATAAACCTTTATATGTATTTGATTTGCTATTTTTCACTAATGTTATCTCATTTTACTTTACAACCATTGTTTACTACATTCTTGTACAACACTTTATCGAACTTTAGAAATGATAGGCAGGTTCACAAAGCACAACCGCTGTACAACACTTCATTGAACTCAACTGTACAGTCAAAATTTTGTTTTACAATTTAAATTTAAATATACACACTCGTTCACCTTTAAGAACGAGACAGGATTGCCCTGCATAAGCTTTAAGTCACCTGTATGGTCGTAAGTCATGCTACGTCGTACCTTCTAATTTTAATGGGGTTTTTTGGCAGCTTTTTCCCCAAATGTCAAACGCATTCTAATTCATGATTTTAGAAACACTGTTAATATTCCTTAACGTCATGCTGCTACAGCAATAATATATATAAATACACCCGGAGAGGCTCCTGCCGGAACGCGAGTTATGTGCTACGAAAATTTAAGTGCATATTACCTCTTAAGGGTCAGGCCAACGACCCGCTGGGGCTGCGCCCCCAGTTCTATAGGCCCTAGGGTAGGTTAACAGACCGGTGCTGTAGTTGCACTACAGCACCGGGGAGAGTAGCTCCAGGGGACTATCCCAAAAACATCAGGCGATATGTGAAAATATTACTTAGTAATAATAAAGAAATTTAAAATTGAAATTGGTTCCCGTCAGATCACCGAAGTTAAGCGGTGTCGAGCGCGGCTAGTACTTGGATGGGTGACCGCTTGGGAAACACCGCGTGCTGTTGTCTTAGGGAAGAGTGTAAAATGAATCGACATCAAAAACCATCCTATTCACGCCGGACAGGCCGGATGAGATCGGATATCTCGTAGGATGAAGGTGCCGTTTCACACTCCCCAGTCGGTAGACCGCACGATTAAAAACCGTACGGTCGATGACCGGTTCTAGATGGCCTCAGATACGCCGACGAACCGTAAAAAAATAAAAAAAAAAATAAAATAAAATAAAAAAAAAATAAAATGTCTTGTTAACAATTTCACAACTATTTGTTCGAAATGTTTTGTTAAACATTTCACAACAATTTGCAGGAAATGTCTTAAAGAAATTAACGGAAGGGATAGAATGAATCTCAGAATCTCTGTTTCCAATGGTAGGATGCTACACTACTGCTACCTGTAGACCGGTTTCGAACTCTTTGGTTCTCGTCAGCACAGGGCACAATTATGACAAGTGAGCATACCGAATACCGACCTTTGAAAAATCGAAACAGCTTAAAGCTGCAATATTGTTCTGCGGAGGCAGTACAATATAGGCAGCGCCATCTTCCAGCAGTCTCTAGCAATCTAAAGTACTTAATACCGTATGCTGGTTTATTATAGTGTAGTAAATACTACAAATTGTTGAAGATTTTTACATTTCGATATGTATTAATCTTGAAAATTGTATAAGTTTCTGGAACAAATTGTTTTAAATTACACATTTTAAGCCAGTGTACTAAATACTGCAAATTGCTGGAGATTTTTATATTTGGATAGGTATAAAACCTGACAATTGTTCAAATTTCTGCAACAAATTCTTTTAAATTACACATTTTAAACCAGTGCAATAAATACTGCAAATTTTGTGGATATTTTTATATTTGGATAGGTATAAAACCTGACAATTGTTCAAATTTCTGCAACAAATTGTTTTAAATTACAAATTTTATACTTGGAGTAAAGTTGCATAGAAATTGTAAAAAAAAAATCACATATCATTATGTATTTTACATAATAAAATTTAACGATTAATAGTATAGTCTTGTCTCACTTATATTGATAGAACGTATATTAGATTTTACAAGTATCAGTTTAAAATTTTACTACAAAATGGCAAATACAAATCGAGAGTAAAATTTTTAACAGGCACTTGAGATTTTTAAAATATTTTAGTATTTTTTTTAATAAATGTTAGGATTAATTTGAAGAAATAGTCCATTCTCAAAGCGAAGTTGAAATATAGGGAGAGGAAAGTCGAAAAGTCTTTCTCCACTGATTTAGTAAGGAGCAATCAATGGCTCAATTTTATATTAAAAAATCGTCTACATGTTTCGAAGGTAGTGACCTTCATCTTCAGGAGACAAAATTAGTGTTGCCGTTGATATTAGCAAAAAAGAGAAAATTATTGGTGAACAGTGACGTTGATGGAGCTTTCAGATTTGAAATTTGAAAATGTATAAAGTGGTGAATATAATCAGCATACTGAAATCTTAAGTCAAAATTTTAATTAAAAGTACTTACGAAATGTTTGTCAAATTTAGTAGGTATTAAAGAAAGATGATGTTCTTTTAATGAAAGTTTCAAGAAAGGATATATGTAAAAATGGAATTGTGGGACATTTTAATTCATTTAAAGGCAAGAAAGAGATATTTTGTTAGAATTTGAGAGTATTTTGTTGAAGACTCATTATAAAGGTTTAAAACATATTATGAAAATTATTTAGGGGCACTTAGGACCTAAGGCTAAGTTAGGATAAATGTTACAACCTGTAGTAAATGAAAAGATACATTATTGTTGACATTTTTTTATTTTCATTTTCTTCCGTGTAGGATTTAAAAATATCTCGGAATTATCCGAATTATTTCTTAAAGTTTTGGAAAAAATAATACTGTGAACCCTTTTAATTTTTAACTTCATTTTTATTTTTGAAAAGAGACAATGGTGGTAACTATACAACCGTTACTGCTGATAAAAATAAAAAAACAGAACTCATACTCGACAAGTCTGGCGAAACACCGGCTTAAGCAAAGTATAAAGACTCTTATTAAAGGTCTTTGTACAATATTATTTGCTCTTATTAAAAATAAACTCGCCGTTGGCTTTCCTATATGTCTCAATTTAACTTAAACTAAGCTAGGATACAAAGCTACGCCTCACTAGCAGAACATTGCGGGAAATGAATCATAAATATTTGAAGAGGATCCGTAAATTTCAGCAAAAACCACAGTTGAATAGACCTTTTCATTACGGAGGACTATTCTCTGATGAAATCCTATAATCCGATTTTTCTCCGAAACTCATTTTGGGGAAGGGACAGATGAACTAAATATGTTATAACGTAATCAAATTGAGGAAAAATTCAATTCAATTTTATGCTACGTTTTGCAATGGTTCGGTTCCACACATGACCTATTGTAACAAATAATATGACCTTTCTGACTAAAAATTTGAGAGCGGCGGTATTTAAAATTTATCACAACGTTAAATAACACCAATATTTAAATTTTTTTGGGAGCAGAACTAATATTAAATATGAAAAATCTCCAGAATATTTAGGAAAAAAAACTATATAATAATTTGTCCGAAAACATTCGGAAGTTAATCTGTAACATCTGCGACAGAAAAGTACAGGACAATCAAGAGGGTTTACTTTTCGAGAAAATAAATGTCTCGTTAGAAAACATCGAGTGCATCTCTATGACCGCAAGGGTATATAATCAAATTAGTCTATCTACTGAACCCTGATTTTGTGGGGATTGTCAAAATATGGATAAGTCGAATAAAAAGGTGCAAATTAAAGCTTTACGTTGGGCGGTGTCATGGCAAAACTTCAGGGCATGGATGACGAATATAGCGCATTATACAAAAAATTTGAAGAACTTCAAATTAACAAAAAACTACAGGGTGAACTTCTAGAAATTAAAGAAAAGCTTAATAAGGCGAAACAGGCGGAACTAAATAAGAACTTGATCATTCAGGGAGTTCCCCAGAAGCAGAATGAGAATCTGGGAAACATAGTAAAGGAAATTGGAGATAAACTGGATGTTACAGTTGGAGAGGAGTTTTCAGTTTACAGAGTGGGTAGAGCAGATTCACAAAAAACTCGCCCAATCAGATATAAAACGAAGTCAAATTTGATGCAATCGAAGAAAAGACTGCCGTTTAGCAGTGCAGACTTAGGTACTTCAAAATGGACTATTTCCGGAAGACTTAAAAATTAGTAAAATTAGCCCGATATTTAAATCTGGGAGCAAAAACTGTATAAGCAAATATAGACCAATATCTTTACAACTGTATATTTTATTATAGTTCATATTCTCGAGGTCAGTGCTTTCATGCACTGTTTAGAGAGTTTAATGTAAAATATTGTATGTAAAATGACTCTGTAATATATGATTGTTTCAAAAAATAATTCCTCCCAGACAAAATTATTTGTAGGAGAAAATTTAACCGGTCAATTTTATTTGAATCATTTAGAAAATGTGATTCGACGAAAGTTGTTAAAGGTTAAAGTTGACAACATCGCAAAACAAACCACAAAACGCAATAGACCTATACACAATTCGTTTTGACTTACTCTGAACAGGAACGACGCCGACGTACCCATTGTTGTATTTTCCAAGAAAGCAGCACTACACTAATGAATTAATTAATAACACCGCAACAATTCTTTTAAAGTATCCAAAACTACAATAAATTGTCAAATTAAATCGAACGTACACACACGCGATACACTTCTGTTCAACTGCAAAACCAAAAACTCGTCGCATGAAGCTCATGATTTACAAAAAAAAAGTAGGTATAGCAAAAAAAACTTAATCGAAAGATTGTTTTACCTTCGTAGCCTTTGGGCGATGTTGTCACATCAAATGTTTATTTTTTAGTGAAGTCTATAGTTAATTGTTTACAGATTATGTCAGCGAAGCTATACAGGGTGATTAACAATGGACGTTCATGGTGAACCAGTCAACAAGACGCTCCAAAAATGTGTTTTTTGCATAAACGTATATGCTCTACACAGCTAAAATATTTTCGACAATGCGATGTTGCCGCTTTTACGAGAAAGAAGAAGTAACTTTGATATTTCTTTTTTCTAACTACCTTGAGGGCCGACTACAGCGGGTGAAAGTAGGCAACGATATGAGTGAGCAGCTTCCTGCGGAGTATGGTGTTCCACAGGGTACTGTGCTTGGGTCAGTCCTCTTTACTGTTTATATAAATAATCTTATTAACTTGCTGCCGAGGGGCAGAGTCGTCTGCTATGCCGACGATACTGTATTACTATTCTCGGGTACTATATGGGAAAATGTATTTAATGAAGCCAACAGGGGTCTACAACGTGTAAAGAGATGGTTAAATTCCTTTAAACTTACTCTGGATGCGGACAAGTCCCACTTCATGTGCCTTGCCTTGTCAAAGGCTTCTATTACCAACAGAAACTCACATAGGGTAAAAGTGGGAGAGACGCCATATGAGGAGAGACGCCACACATTCCTCATCAGGCGATGTGAAAGAGATAGCCCTATACTTTATACTGGAAATAACTACTTATCGACGCTGTCGTCGTAACGAGTCAGTGCCTATTCGGAGAGTCCTTGAGTGCATTACGTATTGTTAAGAAATATTTTTTTCTGCGAATTTATTCGATGAAAATTTTGAACATATTGTGTTTTAGTGAATGCCATAAGTACCCTACAATTCATGCGGATACTTGCACAGACTTCCCAACAAACATGTAAAGTAATGTAGACCAGAACGGAAGGAATAGAATCCTAAATTTGCTAATATTTGCTTATTTTTGCCTTAAATGTTTTTTTAAAAGTCACAAAAGATTCGAACTCTAAAATCTAAGCCAAAATTTGGATATCTACAACTTAAATAATTTGTTATAGGAAAATCTACTTTTAGTTTAATAATTTACCTAGTTAAAAATTACAAATAAATTACCTCTTTGAGACATTAAAAATATTTAATTCTAATAAGGAATATGATTAAGTCATAATTTACTTAATTGTTACTTAATATATGTATTCATAATTAAGGAATTTTTTGGCTATTACGCTAGGTAAACATTACCTAATTATTGCCTAAACAAAGTCCAAATAATTTATTGACCATGTAGTTTTAGAAACAAGTAATATTTTGGATAATTTTGCCATATAAATTGTTCCCAAATTCATAGACCTTTTGTGGTTAAAAATTGAGCTACTTCATAACTTTCCCATTAACCTCAAAGGCTAACATTGCTTATACAATTGACCTGTTAGAAAAGTTGTCCTGATTGAGGTCGTAGATTACATACTACAAATTACCTTCAAGTTTCATGTTCCCTTTATATATCTTTAACGACATTTGTTTATGTTTTCAGTTGTGTCTGTATTTTCTTTCTAACCTTAAAGGGCGTAGCGGGGTAACATTTGCAATGCCAAAACAAAATTCGAATAATAAGAAAATAAAAGCATACAGATATACTACACAATAATACAGGGTTATCAAGAAATTATTTATTCTTTTTTTATATATTTTTTCTTATTTTGAGCATTTAAATAAGTAGAAGTGCTGTTTAGTTTTTCTTTCTCAGGTTAAATGTAAGATCAACCTTTACCTCTAGCGGTAAGGGATGAACTTTTCCTATTTAATACAGTACCTAACTATAAGTGACAGTTAATTTCAATCATACTGTGTAAATTGTAACTTGTGCTGTTTTTGAATAAAGATTATTATTATTATTATTATATTATTCGATTTTTTAATCACTCATGCTAGTGCAGTGGTCGAAAGACCTTTTAACAATCTTTCTAATTGCCTTCGTTACAAGTAATTAACAATTAAAATAGTAAACAGAAATGTTATCTCATTTTCGATGACATTTTAGTGAATGACACGTAACCAAAGCTCAGATTGTTATTCTGTGAACATATCGCAAACTAGTGTTAATCACGTGTAAGTAAACATGTCTATGTGTAACGTGTCAAACGATGACGTAATAAGGTTTGCAAATAGGGGCATTATGATGCACTGCATGGGAAGTAATTAATTGCACAATCGACGAAGCTGTTAAAGACCGCACTGGATGTGGTGTGTTGACAATGTAGCTGTAAATAATACAACACATAACTAATTTTTAGACATAAATAAATATCACTTTGTAAAAAATGTTTACATATTTTAACAAAATAATTAAAAAAATCATAATAACCAAAACAAATAGTTTTGCAAAAAAACTAACAGCTATATTTGAAAGGCAAAAGAAGGAAACAAAAAGATGCTATCAAAATAAACAATAAACACAAGGTTGACCTAATGAAATAGTTATTAAGATTTGTTTTTGGAAAAGTTTTAACCAACAAGGGTTAAAAAAAATTGCCGAATTTAATTGGCTGTCGGTTCTATACTGAACTTGAACACTGTAGATGCCTACACCATAAAAACAATAGGCGTGGGGAATGTTTTACGTGCCCCTACATAAAATCAATTGCAAAATTTTCCTGATTACTGTTTCCAAATTTCAGAGGCAGCATACAAAACTTCCCATGAATATTTCCACAATTTGACCTACTTTGCCTTTTACCATCCATCCCAAATGCCATTTTTTAATAATTTCATTAAACGGCGAAATATATTCGCCCTACGAATTCGATGAAATATATGTTAAAGAAAGAAATTATTTTTAGGTACAAACGCATAAATTTCTCTTTAAAAGATCGAAAAAAGAAAACCAAATTGGGGCAGAAATTTTAAGCCAAATCAGACAATAATTTATTTAGAGCGTTAGAGTTGTGGCTAAATATGTTTACTTGCGAGTCAAGATAGTATAGGCGGCGCCCCCGGTCAACACACCGATCATCAAGATTGCCGCTTTAGTCTTATTAGTATATGTTAGGTAAAAGAAACTTAAGATTATTGAACTTAACAAAATTTTATTGGGTCAATTAAATTTTGCAAATTTAAAATTTTGTATAACCTTTAATATGCCTATTTCTTATCGTTTGGCCAATATTTATTTTTTTTAGGTAAAAGAATATGCACTCTAAATGCTATTTTATAAATTTATTAGGGTTAAATTGCTGAGTTACCTGTTACCGGCCTTACCTGTTGATATGTCTTTTTTGAACATTGCCTAACGTCAAAATATTCCTTCGTTGTCAAAATCAAAATGAACTTTATTAAAAAACAGAGGTTCCAAATGGTTGAGCTTTATATTGAAAACAATAAAAGTGCCAACGCACCTGTTAAAGCATATCGTCGAAACTTTATCAATCAGAGAGTACCTTCTTAAAATACGATTAAAAGAAACTATCTAAAATTAATGGAACATAAGTCCCTTGGAAATATAAAAAAAGTCAGGACCAGACTTGTGAGAACCGAGGAACAGGCGAAAATGTGTTTGGGATATTTCAACGCATCATGAGAACTTATATTGATAACATTGGATACTCCTATGGAACGATTTCGAGAACTCTTCACGATTTTGGCTATAAGCCGTCCAAAATAATGCCGGTTTAAAAATTGCATCAACGACATTTGGCAAGACGTCTTCAATTCTGCAGAGATTTGTTAGGTAAAATCGAAGAAAATCCCCAATTTCTTAATAACATTTTATGGACTGATAAGAGCTGCTCTTCAACACGTCGCATAAACCATAGACAAAACACTCGTTACTGGTCCATAGAAAATCCACATATGATACGAGAAGTTAGACACCAAGGATGGCGTCTATAAATGTCTGGTGTGGGTTTTTTGGTTCCAAAATAATCGGACCGTTATTTTATAGAGGCTCATTAAGTGGCCACAGATACCTTAATTTTCTTCAAAATGATATAGATAGTTTAATAGAGAATCTTCCTTTAAACGAGGTAGCAGCTATTGTGTTGCAGCAGGATGGGGCTCACCCGCATAATATCTGGGAAGTTAGCCATTATTTGAACCAAAATTATATCGAATGGATTGGAAGGAATGGCACAATCCTGTGACATCCAAACAGTCCTGATATTACCCCAATAGACACCTTTTTTGGGGTCACATTAAAAATGAGGTATATAAAACTCCATGCAGTGATATAAATAGGATTATATTTAATGTTAGAAGAGTGGTAAACGATTTACGAGAAAGAGGTCTTTTTAACAATTTATGTAAATATTATTTAACAAAATTATTAAATGTACTTGTAATATTTTTCTTCGAATAAATATCCATTAAAATGTTAACAAATAAATATTGGCTAAACGATAAGAAATAGGCATATTAAAGGTTATACAAAATTCCCATAATATTTTAAAGGGAATCTAAATACCTATCAATATACAGGGTGTTCCATTTAAAATAAGAAAATATACAAAAAAAATATATATAAATATATAAAAAATTAACAGATAAAAATTTACGTCAATGCAAGAAATTTATGTAAGTATTTAACTCTTAATCAAGTGTTTTCTGAAATACAAAAAAAATAAAATCCATTTTTAACCGCAAGAGACTAACGGATATTTTAATTATAAAAATTAACAATTTAAATAACCTCCAAAATAAGTCCATATAGAATTCGGAGCGGACTTTAATTTTTCCATCTTGTTCGAGTCATTTTGGGCTGGCGTTGCGGCCAAAATATTTATAAAACACTTCATCACGAAAACCTCGTAACTTTAATTAAATTCGTCTGAAATTTCACAACTTTATAAAGATACTCCGGTTCATCCGTCTGCGTTAAAAGAGGGCTTTTTAAATAAAAATCGGATTATGGGATTTTATCAGGAAAATGGCCGCCATTATGAAAGGTGCATTTGGAGTTTTCGCTAAAATTACGACTCGGTTTCATATAAAGCGGGTTAAATTTGAAATGGAGTGTCAACTTAGGACAGTGAAAGGTTTTTCCTTTTATAGCGGTTCTGTAATTATACAGGAAGCTATTTTGTTGGCAACCCTTGGGAAAGTACTCACTTTCCGGACGCTTACTTATTCTTTGAGAAATTAACACTTTTCCGGCCTAGTCCGGGAATAATTACATCGTTGTTGTCATTGTAAAGTACTTCCCAAAATATTTCATTTGGCTTAATGACTGCAATAAAACCCCTCATAAACTCGGCTTTCGCTTTCGCAGAGACGTATTAACCCACATTTATTTTTAATGCCAGTTTATAATAACAATATATACATTACTTACAAATTAGTAAACTGTCTAATAAGGGTTTTCTAAAAACAACCTAATTATTAGGATATTTCTCAAAACTTTTTAGTTACAGGTACCTGTTTATATAGCTTATATAAATAGTAAACATAATTTTCGAAATAGATTAGTACCTATCTATTTTACTTTGAAACAGTGTGCAACAAGTTAATATTAAAAGTATGTATCTAGGCTACCCTAAACATTCCAGGAAGCATTTATCTTCTGACGCCAATTAAAAATACCAGTGAAATGACGAATGTTCCATTATCGACGGTACAAGATATTATGCTAAAAGAACATTTTAAAAGAAAAGTTCGCAAAGATACCGGAAAAATGAAGTGTGTAGATGTTTGTGACAATGATGTTATTCGCAGGAACTCATGAGACTGTCAAAAAGGGATGTGTTGATTTAACGGAAAAATGCCAAAGTAAAGTGCCTTCAAATAAAGGAAAACGAATAACAATAATTCATGCAGGTTAGGAGAATGGATTGATCCCTAATTACTGTCGGCAAAAAATATTAAGGATTCAAGTCTGGACTATCATGAAGATACCAACGTCGTTTTTTTTGATAAACATTGCTACTAAAAGGTATTACTATGGCTTTTTATTTAACTACAAAATCCGTTCCTGTGCAAAGCAATACCCTTATTTCATTTCATTTCAGCAAAATAAACAGTGATGCCAGCTGGGGCCAGGTAGATTTCGCTGGTTGGCACGCTCATCGACAGTTTTATATGGGTAATTTTACCAAGAAATTCTTTAAAAACTTAGGTTTGGCAATCTAACAGGTAACGGGCATTCTTTGGGTGTTTACAATATAATAAAACTATTATTGCACTTATTAGGTCAAACGAAATATGTTCGGATGGACTTTACCAATAAATATTATAAAGAAACGTGCTTCATTTATTTGTTATCCCACACGGTTACCGAAAAAACAGTGTACGGAACACGACCGGAAACTGTTTTATCGACTCGCACACTTAATATAAAATGTTACTAAATTTATTCTAGTAATCCCGAGTTATTGATTACGGAATTTTTTATTCCCGTAATTCAGAGTTATTTAAAAAAAAAACAATCCAGAATTGTCCATCTCTGATGGTAAGTAATAATAAATATATACATTTTTGACAGCACCGAGCTGAAAAGATTAACGACAGCAAAATAAATAAATAAAAATTGTGCGAAAAACCGCGCCTTCGTAGAACATCAACTCATTTGAGGCTAGCTGTTTTAAAGAGAGATAAACTTAGCGCTAAACTGGTAAAAAGCTTTACGTTCTCTATAACGACTTTATCCGAGCGAAGCAACTTTGTGTCTTAATTCCGTTCGAATGAGCTATAAAATTAGAAGTTCGAGAACGAAACAAAAAATGAAGCTATAAAGGGGAAAAACCAACCTGAATTAAAATAACAGAACATTTGTAGTATTGTAACTACTACAGTGTTCTCGCTAAAAGGTTGTAGTTGCTACAAAGAGAATGATGTTCTTTATAATTTAGCAGTTTAGCTAAGAACCAAAGTGACTACAACAACGCTGGAAGATCCATGTGAAAAAGAAAGGTATAGAGCTTGACATAAAATTTAAAAAAATGTATTGGTTACTTGGAAGAAACATCAAGTTATAAATTTAATAATTAATATTGCTTCTCTACAGGGTGTCCAGGGTAAGTATATGGCATATTCTAGGGGAGGTCAAAATAACCCTAATTTGTCATGAAAAAATTGTAAAGTGTCCCTTAACGGAGATACAGAGCTCCAAAGGGCCGTATCGGGCATCGCATTTGAAGCATTGTTCTCATTTGAATATAAAAGTTGAATTACATGAAGTCTTTCATCCTAAGTGAAAAACATTTGCACATCAAACAGAGATAAATTTTAACTGCCATGATATTATACTAATTATTTAAAGTGAAATAACTCAAAAACGGCTGCTTCGAACATAGTATTACATATTTTTGGAAGGTGGGAATATCGTGCGATCTCCGCTTAATTATGAAACAAAAAAACTTTTTTTAATTCTAGATGAATTTTGACAATAAAGAGCCTAATAACCTAAACACATTTACAGCGTTGTACCAAACAGTTTTCAAAACAGAATTAAAATTTTTTTACAAAGATTTCCTACCATCTCGGGAAAACGGTCACATTCCATTTAATATGCTTTTAAGGTTTTATTTCACGTTTTATCTTTTATTTTATTTTAACACCCTTGCTTTATTATTATTCTCTGAAAACGTTCCACAGCCTACTTAAAATTTGAGAGCAAAGATGCCCTTGCCGAGATCATTTTTTAAAAGGAAAAAATTTACATGATGCGATTTCCCCTAACGTGCTTGTGACGTGGCCTATATATCTTCAACATAATGCTTTTATAAAAATGCTAAAAAGCAAAGGATGCGTTAGTTGTCGAGGCTTCTTAATGTACAGCAATGAAGTAATAGGGCCTGTTGTTTATGGTTAATGTACTTTTAATGCTTTAACAGAGGCAAAAAATTAAGAAAAACACTAGAAAAAAATTGGTTTTGAGTTTATTAAAAACATTATATGCATGTGTATACCTACAGGCAGTGATGACTTTTCAGAGGCGGCAGGATCAGCAGTACCGGCCCAGTGTCAAACAGACAATATTATATTATTTATCTACATCAATTTGTATTTTAATAACTCTCAAACTGCCAGCGAATAACCGCTCTACTTCTAAAATCGCCCTTGTAACGCCGGACTTCATACTCGCAAACTACAGCCGCTATAAAATAAACTGTTTTACTTTTCAAGTGACCCAGGCTGGAGTCGGCACTCCTACCCTGCCATTAGAATATCAGTACGGAAGGCAAAGTATATCAGACTTGAAGATAGGCTACCAAACATACACCATGTATCGAAAATAAAACCCAGGCTCGGCAGCGTTGAACCGCTAAATTTAAAGTGAGGTTATGGTTATGTCTAATACTCATTATCGACAGGAAAGATTTTGTAGATCGATATGTTGATTTTAAAGTTTTGTGATTGTTCTTGAAACAGAAGAACTAATTCAGTGTAAAATAAGTGTTATTTGTTAAAAAACAGAACTTTCGGTTTGGATTTTTTAATATTACGACCTCAGGTAAATGTTTTAAAATTTGTGTGTTGGATATTCCGAAAAATTGAGGGTTAACACACGCAACGACATGGAAAACCAAGTTGAAACTGAGGTTAAAAGTTATCTCATATCTTACTCAATATATTTTAAGTTTAAAATGTGGATTTTTGCCATTGGAAGAACAAATTAATTTAAAAAACAATGGTCGGCCGACCCCTAAAATGTTGAATTTAATTAACACGTGAGAGAGGCAAGGGGAGTAATAGGTCATTCTCAGAAAAATGGTATCAAAGTAATGCATGGCTTACGGATAGTGAATATTAATGGTATGTAGTTATTAGATCTGTGGTGAAACTCATTTTATTTTCAAATGAAAAAGGAATAATCAAAATCCGTAATGCGAACTATTCCGGGCTTTCCAAAAGCATGATTTTTTCAAGAGCATATTATACCTCAATCAACTGATTGATTGATTTTATTTGATGAACAAAGCATTTAGCTATTCGACTCAATTGTCACCCACATATTTGTGTCAAATGAGCGAGGATTTTCGCGTCTACAGCGCATTAAAACTTATTCTCGTAATACAATTTACCAGGAGCGTTTGTCAAGTTTGTAACAATAATTATTGTAAGTAGATACTTAATAGAAAACAAAATTCTAAGAAAATCTGCAAAAAACATCTGAATTTCTTGCCGTAATTACACCATTTTGTCGCGATTTTGCAACATCTAAATTCGCTGAATAGAATTAATTTAACAGGTTTAAAAAACTTAACCTTCTATTCATGGTAGCTAATTTAAAGGAAAAATATATTTAAAAAAAAAACAATTTTTATATTTTTAACGCAAATATTAAAAAATTCAATTTATAAAGATGTAAAATTTGAAAATCTAGACCAGCTAAAAAACTGGATTTCGTTAGAATGTGACATGTGACAGAATTTCTCAATATCAACTCAGTAATGCTAGAAATGAGTTTTATAATCGGTTAGGATAGGTTAGCTGTTAATGAAGGGTTGTTTGAACATTTAATTAATTAATGTTTTTGTGAAATCTGTGGTCTTAGGTATGTTATGAAATTAGGGATAATAATAATGAATATGGAAAAATAAAATAAATAAATAAAATAAAATATTTTTTAAAACATTAATTAATCAATTTTCTCTAGTTTAACAAAAGATATCACGTTGCGGTTTTCAGTTCCTTATAGTAACTTTTCCTCCTCTACAAGCTCATGGGGTTAGTTTTTTAATCCAACGTTTCGGATTCGAGCGACCATCATCAACTTTTTTATTTTAAATACGGACCTGGATTTTTTATTCCACTATTCAATAGCCTTTATAAGCCTAAAATAGAATATGATGAAGAAGTCATATCATAACATTTGATTTTTTTGAGAAAATCCTTATTCATTGAGGAATTACGGAAAAACACCATCTAGTGGCCACCATCAGAATCAATATGTTATAGTTAATAGATTTGCGTGTAGAGGAAAAAAAGGGCTTTTTTTCAAGACCAAGTTGAGTAAAATCGGTTTATCCAAAGCAGAGATATCAGCGTTTGAAAGAAAAAAAGTTTGACCTTCTCCCACCACTTTATTATTGAAAATAGAAAAAAACGATTCCTAACATAAAGTTGCATAATTTTATGAAGAATACAATGCTTATATTTTTAACATATTTTTATTAAGAAAAATCAAGAGAAAATCGGCATTTCTATTTGGAAAGTTCTCTTACGCCCCCTAGCGGTCATTTTTCGAACTTGAAAATAATTTCCAGCAATTTCTCTTGGCCGCTTTTATCGATAAATATTTTTTCTCAAAGTCCTAGTGTTATTACTCTCTGAGATATAGCCGATTACCTCCTTAGGTGGAACACCCGGTACAGGGGAGCCAATATTTAGTCACCTCAAAATCTACATGGGATTTCCCATGTTCAACTAAGCCATGCATCATCCGGTATATCTATTCAATGCAAATATTGGAACACGGGCCACCACTGCCTACAGAGAATTGTATAACGTAGATTTTTATTTTTAGGTATCGCATATATTTAAAAAAAATAAAACACCCCGAAGTTTGTTCACTAAAAGTGGTGCAATTACCGTAAATCCAAATACGCCGTGTTTTTAAACAGCAAAAACCAGGATCTTGCATAACAAAAGCTTTTATATAACAAGCCATTAACAATTCATTTAGCGAAGTTAAGTCGGTCCTTGAAGAAGCCTACCGGATCACATTAAAAGCTAATGCTTGAAGCTCGACTTGAACCGTTGATGCTTTGTTCCCTAAATGGCCATCCATTTGCTTTGTTTTTGCCCAATATACAAGGTGTGTGACCTTTTGGTGGATTAATCCCTTTCTTTCGAGAACATTTTGATAGTCAATGACTATCATAAGAAACCATCGCTGCCGGCAAAGTTTTTTGCTGTTTGAATAACTGCTCAAATAAAGCAGAGAAAGCAAGATAATGCGGGTAGGATATATCTGTTTTATATAATTTATTCTTGGCAGTAAATTATTTTTTTCACTACACTAGAAACAATCATTATTGGCTGCTTATTAGCCTACGAAATTTTCTTACTTTACTTCTTGCGCCATTGTTAATCTAGGTCAGGGGTCTCTAAACTACATTACAATTGCAACAGTTTCGAAATTCCTACTCTAGGTGGGAGTAGGAATTGTACTCATTATTTGGGGAAACTCCAAATAGTTGCATTCAACTCGATTTATCGATTCATTTTATTTTAATTGGTCGCTTTACCGATATGTAATCCCTGCTAGTATCCCTTGAAGATGGACGTCTAGACGCGCGAAACTTGTAGGGAGGTGGGGCAAGTTGACGAACGGAGCAAGATGACGAATTTGATTTTGATGAAAATCAAAAGCAGAAATCTGCAGTATATCAAACCCTGTGATGTCTGGTCGGGACCTAGTTATAGCTTAAAAAAGTAGGTGGCACTTCCTTCACTACATTCGAATTTATGCTTAAAAATGTGTTTACTGCGTAGTCGTTATAATATTGCGGTGCAGTAAAGTAAGATTTTGTACAAAAAGTGAGGTTAAGACTTTCCTAATTGATGTTTATATTGTTGTTAGGGTCCAATAGATTAACAATGTAAGTAGCACGAACTAATTTTATTTATTGTTCTGTCATCTTGCCCCAAGGAGTTTTCCTTAACATATTTTTTTTTTAAAGCTGATGCGTAACTCTAAGAGAAAAAGTGAACGCCGGTCGTGGTCAGAAGATAGTTTAATTGCTGCCATGTATGCTGTCCAAAATGAAAATATGGCAGGTAACAGAGCCAGCGTAGTTTACGAAGTGCATCAACCAACACTGCGGCGATATCTTAAAAATAATAGAGGAAACGAAACGTTACCGGAAGACGGCGCCAGATTTAAACGTATTTTCACAGAACAACAAGAAATTGAACTAACTAACTATATCAATGATTTTAATATTAGAGCATTTGGTATTACCTCTTTGCAGTGCCGAAAACTTGTCTACGAGTTTGCTGAAATAAACAATATTTCACACCAGTTCAACAAAACTCTCAAGCTGGCTGGCAGACTGGTTAATTTCTCTCATGAAAAGGCGCAAAATCAGCCTAAGGACCCCTGAGTCTACGTCCATCGGACGTCCAATAGGATTTAATCGAGTTGAAGTGATGAGGTTTTTTGATTTGATTCGGGAACTTAAAGTAAAACACAACTTTACGCCTGATCAAATATGCAATGCTGACGAATCAGGTTTGTCCACCGTTCCAACTAAACAGTCAAAAATTTTATCTCAAACTGGATGCAAAAGAGTGGCAAAAGTGGCTAGTGGTGAGCGTGGCCGGAACACGACTGTTGTTTGTGTCATGAACGCAGAAGGTTCGTACGTTCCCCCTTTCTTTTGTTTTTGCCAGAGTGAGAATGCGTCCTGAACTGTTATATGGATGTCCCCCCAATTCCGGAGGTATAACTCAACAGAGTGTATGGATGAACACAGATGCTTTTGTTCAATACCTTTGTCATTTTAATAAATACACCTCTCCTTCCAACATACCGCCAGTTTTATTAATTGCTGATAATCATTCATCCCATACATCTTTAGAAGCAATCAACTTGTGCAGAGAGAGTGGTGTGATTATGGTTGGTTTGCCTCCTCACACAACTGATCGATTGCAGCCATTGGATGTGGGATTCTTTGGTCCTCTTAAAACATTCTATAGCCAGGCCTGCGACAATTTTTTGGTAAATAAATTAGTGCTAAATGTAAAATCGAACCCTTTGATCCGGACGTTTTTAGCGACGCAGACTTTGCACCAGCTTCAGTTAGTGAGCGCAGACATGTCACCGCAGAAGAAGTGTCTAGTGATGATGAACCTCTCATCAACATAAAAAACAAACTAAAGAATAAAGCTGAAATGTCTTCAGATTCAGCTAGTTCATCCGGTTTGCGTCGATATTGACTTTAACTCCCAATAAAAAAGACCTTGAAGAGAAGGAACGAGAAAAAAATGATAAAATTCAGGCTAAGAAAAGAAAATGTGGAGAAAAAGCGATAAGAAACGTTTTCAAACAGACTGGAAAAAAATCTATAAAAGAGGCCCCAAAAAAAACCTGACATTTTTTGTCCCAGCTGCGAGGAACCATATACTGATCCTCCAGTTAAAGACTGGATAAAGTGCAATGTATGCGAAAATTGGTGGCATGACGCCTGCACGAGCTACGAGAACACAGCTGTCTTCATATGTGACCTTTGCATGTAATCGTCATCTTGCCCCAATATAATGTGCCCCATCTATTGGGGCAAGATGACGAAATTGCAACAAGTTTTTATTTTCCATTTTTTCTTTCATGTTTTGTTTTTTCGTTTATGATTAGTTCATGAAAAATCAACTAAATGTTCTATGATACTATTATACTTTTGAAAACTTGAAAATTATATGTAGTTTATTTTTTAATTTTTTTTTACCCTAAGCTCGTCAACTTGCCCCACCTTACCCTAGTAGACACAACATTAAATTTACCACAAAAGAATAAATAAACTTGCTTTCGGCAACAGACGAAAATTTAAATGTAGAATCATATAACAAACATAATATTCTCTCAGATATATCCACCAAAAGAAAAATCAATACCACAAGCCTTTAAGGAATATGTTATATGAGTAAGTATATAAAAAAATAGAAACTCCGAGGGTAGAAATCGCCCCACCACCAGAAATTCCTCTGGACCAACATGTGGAAGCTCCAAGCAAAACTATTCCCCTAATACAACCAGTCGCGCCCTCTATAGGACGCACATCAAACATTCCAGTAAAATTGATAAAATATTTAGAGCGCGCCCAACATTCACGTGCGAAGTGATCCACCAATCAATATTACAAAAGTCAAATAGAAATCCAGAGGACTCTGCTTACCTTACAGAGTTTGACATAAGCAGCCCCAGGTGGCGCTAGCAGACGAATCCCAATAACACTGACAGAAAAATTTATGCGTTCCACATTTTACCACGTTTTTTTTATCGTCATCCCTCTCTGTCTGGATGCGTTTTATATTATATTGAAAATGGATTCGTAGGCCAAACGGATCTCGCATCTAAATATTTTATTGTCAGTATCTCCTTTTATGCACCCTTAACAGAAAAGGGCAAGGGATTTAGATGGTCTAAAGATTAGGCATTACGGTCAAAGGTTTTCGATCGTGGAAGCGAATTCGGCTATAAATTTGATATAAAACGGAATGAAGGAATCAGGGGATCGTTGTATCAAAAGATGGGCCTGATTTAAAAAGAGGATACATTTCGTTCAAATCGTATTCGAAAAAAAATTTAAAAACCGCCAAACGGATATTAAAAACACTTTATGGTAATGGCAATATTTGAAGTTTAATTTTGAAGCTTTGAATAAAACATGGGATTAAGCAATTAAGTCTCATAGTCCAAGCAGATGTAAATAAGTTAAGCATGACATAATGACAAGATTAAATGCCCTCTCTAAATCAACAAGAAAAAAAAAACAGATATTTCTTTTGAATAGAAATCTCATTATGATATAGATATATCAGACATTTATCACTATTTCTTCAACGCATTTTTACGTCAGAACTTTATCTTTTAACATCTATTGATTGTGAATTGTTTAGGTATTGTCGCTTGTACAAATTTTGATAGCTCTTGCCTTAATTAATTTTGATTCGTGCGTTTGGATTTAAAAGTTTTTGACTGCAAAGTTAGCCAGCACCCAAAGGTCCTCACCCTTCTTACAAATCAAAGACAAATGTAACTTAAAATCTTGTACATTTGTACCACTCATTTTGCTATTGTATTTGGATCTAAGCTATTCTAATTTGGGTAAAACTAGATTACAAACGTATTTAAATCTATGTTGCATGCTGATACCATATTACTAATGACATTTATAAGGTTTTGGATGACTTTGAAGTTATTAGTTAAGGATAGCATTTATAATTATTGTTTTAAGCGTTTTCTTACTTTACAGCATTATTTTCTAAAGTGCCTAAAGAAAAACAGAACAAAGAAATAAGTGTGTTTCATTTTGTATCCAAATAGAAAGAAACGGATAATTTTTAGATGTGATCTCGGATGTAGAAAAACTTACAATGCATTTTATATTTGATAAGCAACGGCAAAAAATGTAAACAATTTTAAAATACAAATATAATTCATGTGCATTGTTAGCTCGACGCAAATAGTGCTGGTTTTTTTAATCCTATTAACATGTCATGTGTCAATTTTCCAGAATAAACGTAGGCGTTGAATAATTTAAAGTTATCAAACAACCCGCCTGGTAATACGAAAATTAATGTATGTGTTTGATATTCAGCGGACACAAACAATTTATATCCATAATTAAATGGAGCCCAATAGCTCCTTAATTTAATTAATTTCTGTCTTAATACACTGGTAAATAAATATATTTATCAATATAACATGTCATATAGACCTTTTATAGGATTTCAATTTCTGGAAATTTAAAATCAAGCACAAACAGTATAAGCAACAAGCATAACAAATATATTTGCATCGCAAAAGTCTCTCCAATTTGTGACCTATATTATAATATTTCTCTAGTGGCAAGATTATTTCGTATCTTAAAGTAAATCCAACTAAAACAAGGCGAACGTTCTTGTTCCACAGCAACAAATTCCCCGCATAATTCTAAAAAACAAAAAATTGGACAAGGAAAGTGCTTTGTCAACATCAGCATGTCAGAAGTGGGATTTGCTCGGGAGAAAAGAACTGTAACAATGATCGCGAACCAGAGTTTTGCGTAATATGCGGTTCCAATTATTGGCAAGGGTTTATTTCAGCACGGATAACTTATTTTTAAGGAAGCTTATTATGCAACAAACGACCTTACGGATAAACTTTTATAAAAGGTGGAGCATATATTATAATACTGACAATTCAGCAACTATAATATTCTTTACTAAAGATAAATAAAAGTGAGTCATAAACAAATGGTAATGAGCAAAAAGGATCCTCTCAGAAAATGCGTCTCGTACACTAAAATGTAATGCATACCGTAGGATCCCTTAATACCAAATAATATGTGTTTTATCTTAAATGGTATTCTCTTATGTGATAGTTCTACCACAGGTATTATCTCTCCAAGGAAATATTTTTTTATGTGTTAGTCACTCAACTAATCCCACCTAACCCAACTTTAACCAGTAAAGTGTGATCGTATCCCACACCTATTTGTTGGCAATATTGGTGATCAATACAGTTTCTTCTTTCAACAAATTTCCCGCATAATTCGGAAAAATGTCTTTGCTTTGTCAACATCAAGATGTCCGAAGTGGGATTTGCTCGGGAAGAACTGTAACAATGATCGCGAACCAGGGTTTCGCGTAATACTCGGTTCTAACTATTGGCAAGGGGTTATTTCTGCACGCATAAATTATTTTTAAGGAGGCTTGTTATGCAACAAACGACCTTACGAATGAACTTTTATAAAAGAGGAAGTATATATTATAATACTGACAACTTCAGCAACAGTAATATTCTTTACTAAAGAGAGACAAAAGTGAGTCATAAACAAATAGGTAATGCACAGAAAAGGATCTTCTCAGAAAATGCGTCTCGTACACTAAAATGTAATGAATACCAGAGGATCCCTTAATACCAAATAATACGTGTTTTATAAATTTATTTTGTCTTAAATGGTATTCTCTTTCTTATATGATAGTTCTACCGCACTCCAAAGAAAAATATTTTTTTATGTGACCAACCTGAACTAACCTCAACTAACCTCAACTAACCCAACTTTAACCATTGGGATGTTATTAATGGCCCTTATATTGACAGCGCAATGGCACGTTGCATACAAAACATGAAGAATTCGTGGTTGTGACTAGTTTTTTTTTTAAGTGTGATCGTACTCCACACCTTTTAGTGGACAATATTGATGATCTATATAGTTTCTTCTCTTTATGTTTCTTTTGTACTTGCTATCGCATTTGTAAGTCTTAAGATATAGTTGAGAACTTATCTGTGTGAATATATAATTTGACGCCAAAACATTATCTGGTACTGCTTTGCATGTTAGCCTACTGTTACTATTTTAAAAATGTATTTACTAAGGGTATTAAAATATTACAAATAAACTTTCAACGAATAATATTTTTCGAACATTACGTTAACTAAACGGGCTAGGCAGAATATAGCTATGGCAGCTGTTTTTATCTCCGCACGCAACAATTCCCCAGCATTAGTCTTTAACACAAAAAGAGGCGCAACAGAAGTGGTCTGTCAACATTAGCATGTCACAAGTGGCAGGTTCTTTCGAGAAAAAGAGCATTGTTAAACCCCAGTTTCGCATACATTTAAAAATTAGCATTTATTAATACATTAGGGATTTCAAGATAAAGTGACTTTTTCTGTACAAGTCAACACAACTCAACGAGAAAAATGTAATAAAAACTAATAAGCCACGTCAAATTGTTGAAGATTTAATGCTCTAATGTTCAAATGTCTTATAATATAATCTAACCTACTAAACGAAATCAGTACCTAATAATAATAATTCAATATTAACGCTAAATTCGAATAACATTTCTATTCAGATCTGCCAAAACCTTTAAAGCTAAATGCAATCTTTAGAATGGACCAGGTTAGTTCAGGTCATTAAATCAGTTGGTAAATAAAGTAAGTCCATTTTCATTCAATAACTATATTTTTATGAATAAATTGTTCTAGCAATGATATTTAAGGATTCACGAATGTAAAATCACATATATAATAATTAAAAAACAAAAATGTCAACATCAGCATGTGCATTGTAGAATTCGCGTAGGAAAAAAAGGATTATAACAATGATAAAAAAAACAGGGTTTCGCATATTACCAAGTTTTAATTGCCTCTAGTTTAAACAAAAACTTTTAATTTAAGCCAGGATTTTTTTTAACTAAGCTTATTATGCAACGTATACTCTTTACTACAGGCTATTTATATAATAAAACACACATAATATAACTCAAACAATAATTAACTTAAAGAGTATACTGCACTTTTTAGCGGCAGGATGTATGTACAGGGTGGGCCAAATAGAACAATTTTAAAGAGAAACTATTTCTAAACGAGATGCATTTCCATAGCACTTTCTAAGTCAAACTCAATGATGTATATAAACATTTTTTCAAACTAATATTTTAATAGTTAAATAATAAAAAAATAATACAAAAACAACTTTTTAAATGGGATACCCTGCATATTTGTGCATATTGTAATAGAGCTTGAAATTACCATTCCAAAAATATAGCTCACTTGCTGTTTTGCTTAAGTTTTCTTTGAATCACAAAGTTTTTGTCATTTTTCTAATCTAATACCTGGTTTAGAAATAGGAGTTGCCCTTTAAAAGTGTATACTATGGCATACATATTTATTTATTTTTATTTTATTTGCTTATTTACAATCTTGGTTCAAATTACAATGTACATTTACAAATTATTGCATACTTATATTCTCAAACTCGGCAATACATACTACATTCAGAACTAATGTAATATACAGGGTGTTATGGAAATGACTTATTATTTTTTAACCCGTAAATCTATAGGTCGAGCCGAATTGGGGAAAAATTGCGTTAAATGGCGCTCGAAGCTAGAAATTCGAGAAAAATGCCTTCAAAAATTTAGCTCAAAACACCTACGCGCCAATGACCCAAACAGCTGATTCGTACTACTTGTCAAAAAAAAATTGTTGACAAAAATCTGACAGTTACTGTCAGATAGTCTTTAGATATCGTCAGCCCAAAACATGTGTTTTGACCAGTGTTGCCACATTTACTGCATCAGTTTCATCAGATAACCTTTTTTGAATATTTAATTTTTTCTACTTAACTTTAACATGCTTTAGTTTCTACCCTATTACACGAAAAATTGTCTACGTATTGCTCTAGTTTTATTTGTACATACCTTGAAATAAAAAACATATCGGCAAGAAATCCACGTTATACCGTTACCATTTCAAATGATTCTAGCGGGACATTTATTCACTTTAACAACACATTAACTGTTCGGGACATTATCAAGTTATTAGCTCTTTAATTCTGTGTTATTAATACAAGAAATTACTAGTTATAGACTTAGAAATACTTTATAACAAAATCCGGATTGAAAACAACGCGACACACGTTTGATACGGTTATGTTCTTTCTCTTCTTCTGTGACTTCTGTTCTTCTTGGTAATGATAATAGCTGGCTCATTGTCGTCAAGACAGGTGGCCATTGCAATTAAGAATAATAATTACGGTATCCAATCCAGTCCTCTTAACTGGACACACAACATTTAAACACGATAGTCCAGGGGGCGGGAAATGTGATTTGTTGCTGTTCTGTGATTGGGTACTGAGCAGTTCAAAGTCAATGAGCGCATTCGGGAGACGAAACTGCTCCGAAGCAGTTCCTAAATCGTCTTGTTGTCATGTTGTGTCGACCGCTACTTTTACGACACTTTCCAACATGTTACGGAACGGTCGCCATTTTGGGTAGCATCTTTCACTTCCGCTGCTTGGAGAGAGCGGTTCGTTATGTCAATGGGGAAATGACGTATGCAACAAAAGTTTGGTTACGAAGAACGTAGTAAATAGAATGGAGGAACAAAACATATACATTAAACAGGAAAACGTACTTTTTAACTGCCACCAAAGAGTTTCAACCAAGGGATGAGTATATTGGTAAGCTTCACAAAACAAGAAAGGTTAATGTTTGTTACGCACAGCTGATATGGATTTGACATTTGAACCAAACGTGATGATCTTTTGGTCGAAATAGTCGAAATCCATGGAAGCCGACGAATCGGTAGCGGTTGGATCATAACCGGTAACCACTGCGGAGCAGTTTCGTCTCTCGAATGCGCCCAATGGCTTCATATGTGGCTTCATAAATTTGTTTTTAATATCATTTCTTATTATTCATTTACTTGCAACGGCATAAAATTTGTTTGCGTTTTGCTGCTGGAGTGTATAGTTGTTGAATAATGTGATACACATGTGATGGGAATGTTTTGTGATGTGATAGTTTATCTGTGTAAATTTCCAGACATAGGGCTTGTTGTTGGTATCTACGATTTTTACTCAGCGAAGTATTATGATAGCAATACAATTTCATGGGGTGAGTAAAAACTATACCTATTGAATAAGGCTTGTTTAATTGAAATCGCAGTATAGTTTTTGATTTAATCTTTTTTAAAAAACCTAAAAAAAAGATTTTCCCGAATACTTGGCAACGTCGCAAGGTAATCAGCTGTCTGTAGAAATTCCGCCAATTTGTCATGTCAAAAACACGTGTTTAGGGGTAATGAACTTTCATAGAGGCACAGATGGTCCGGTTTTAAGGTATTTTACAAAATTCAAAATACTTCCGATTTTAGAAAAAAAAACTATCAAGTGTAACTCTAGGCCACCCCAGGAGTGGCCCCTTAAAATATAATAAGTCATTTCCATAACACCCTGTATATGCCCAATAATTAGTACCTAAGTAATAAAATTACTTGTATGTACTCTAATGTCCTGTTTTGCAATTGACGTTTCTTCCGTACATTATCATTTCTGTTTCTATACCTAAATGCTATATTTATATAAAGTTGACTTGGCACGAATACTGAAATCCTGCTTAAAGTTTAAAAATACTATCAAATTTTTTAAATTCCGGAGATATGTAAATTCTACATTGGTTACTAAATTAACGTAAGTTTTTTATATGTTTTATTATAGGTGGAATCATATTATAAACCTTAGGACCCAAATGTGCTGAGCTCTTTGCTCTTTAGATTAATGTTGTTATAATTTATTGGGTAGATAATATCTTTATTCGTTCTAGCACGAGTATGATAACGATGATGCACAATATTCTGATTAGATTTGGTCAAATAGTGTTTGGGAATAGCAATTCTGTTGGATACATTCTGTTTATTTTGTACATCACTTTCAATATACACTTTTGCACTATATTCAACCTGTACAGAGATTATGTGCATACAGGCCTCCCCAGACCAAAATTCCATATCGAATCAATGACTCAACTAGGCTTTTGTATATTATGTTAAGCAGTTTTGTATTTAAAATTCCTCTAAGAATGTAGAATTTATGGATTAAAAAACGAATTTTTTTTAAAGGTACTCCATATGCGGACCCCACTTTAAGAAGCTATCCACTATTACACCAAGATATTTTGCTTGGGGGACTTCGTTTATTTGCTGATTTTCGACTATTATATTTGTGAAATTAGGTCTACTGGCATTTGTTAAAGAAAATGCAATATAATTTGTTTTTAATAAGTTGAGGGACAGTTTAAAGCTTTCTAACCATAATTTAGTAACATTTAGCCCATTTACCATTTCATCTTTTACCTCTTCCCAGTCATTGCCAGTAAAAATAAGCGCAGTATCATCAGCATATGATATTATTGATCCATTTATACCAAGCGACAACAAGCTATTTATATTATAAGTTATAAATAAGATAGGTCCAAGAACTGTGCCCTATGGTCAAACACACATCTTTGAATTATTAGAATACGAAAATTCCCGTAAAAAAACGACAGAAAGAGGCGGACTGGTTTGCTTGAGAAGTGATTAGAGAATAATAAGATGAACAAATTGACCCACCTACCATCCTCGAAAAAAATGAGGGGAGACCAATAAGCTTAACCAAGGGGTGTGACATACCATGACAACGTCAGCCATAATGTTATACATTACCAATAAAAAAATAGTACTATACCGGCGGTTGTCAAAGAAACTTAATTTACATATTGCTTATTACAGCAGCAAATACTATGAATCTATAAATAGACATGTTTTCGAATCTTTAGGTAGTTTTTGTGGCTTTTTGGAAGATAAATGATTTTTAAAACAGGACTTATAATAGGTGATTTCCTTTGTTAGCTATACAGTTTTTAACTGTGTAATGAAAGCGGTTGAAGCTTTATTTAAATTAACATTATATATTTTAGGTCTAGAAATATAGGACTTTGTTTTTGGATTTAACTTATTATACTATGGTTCCTTTAATTTTTTAATTTTGGGTTATCATGTCATTATTAAATACGGGTGCAGTTACCTAATGGTGAATATTCTATAATAAAATTTGATTAAATAGTATGCACTACGCAGGACTATCTCTCTATCAGGCAGGCTCTAACGGAGTTTTCAATGCATACAACTTATAAAATCGACAAAACTCTTTTATTGACTTTCAACTAAGTTTTCCAGCTTGAACTTTTGCGTTTACATTTGGTTCGCTAGTTAGATCTTTTGACAATGGACCGCCAATCTTGCACACAATAAAACCAGACGTTCTTGAAAGAAGTGCTTTGTCAACATCGGCATGCCAGAAGGGAAAAATTTGCTTACAGGAATTTTTTTATATTGATCGCAAACTACCAATTTATTTTAACAAACGAGCTTTTTAATTGGTCCTTGTTTAAACGTGCATTAATCAGATTAGGGATAAAGAATAAAATTAAGAGAGTACTTTTTTTCTATTAGAAATGATCTATTAGAAATTTTAATAATAGATTTTTAAAGTTATAAAAATTAGCTACGAACTCATTATGCAGAATAATTTGGCTCAAATCAAGGTGCTAATTTGTCTGGTAACGCCATGTATATTGTATAATACTTTGCTTAAGCTATTAATGTTAATTAAAGTAACTAATCTAATAATAATCTGTAGTATGAAACACATTAAAATATTTAAACTTGCTAGTTATCTTCTTTTTGCAGCCATATCCAAATTAGCAGTACCCAAACCCAAAAGCACCAGAGAAACGCGGTTAAAAATGAAAACTGACGGATTTCTTGTTTATTTTCTCTTTTTCCAAATGAGAGCTTATATTAATAAATCAATTACACAATTAGAACTTGTTCCAATTTAATGGTGAAAAAACGCTGCAAGTGCGAGTCACGCTAACATACATAAATGTGAAACCCAAATTGCATGCAATTGTAACGCAGGATTAAAAATGCAGGGTGAACATGCTTAGTTGCGGATCGGCCTTAAGGACGTCTGCGGCCAGCAGGGAAAAATTAGAGCGTGACACATTTGCACCCAGGTTTAAAAATTTATTGTGAAGCTGTTTTAAGCGCTAGACAAATAAATCCAACGGTATTATTAAAGTTAGGCACAGCCCTTTACAATAAATTTAAAGATAGTAAAGTAATTTATAGGCTCATTGTAAAATTATTTAATTTATACCTAAAGTTTGGCAAGTTAACAAATACTTTTATTTTAAATGATAGATGTGTTTTGGACTTCCATTGACATTATTTATTTATATCACAACGTTTCAACTGGTGAGTATCTCCAGTTGTCTTCAGATGAATAATGAACAAGCTACGAAACTACGAGGGTATTTATACTACCTCCTGGTTAGCAGTGCATGACCAAGATTGGTGCAGTTATGCGTTACTGTGTGGTCCTAAACTAAGCTTACATCTACTTAACAAGGGTTTCCAAATATTCCTTATGTCTAAGGAGGGCTTACTAAAGCAGTCTGGATTTTGGGTTATGATGGCCGCTTCTTTGAGTTTCCTCTTTCGCCAGTGTTCTTCTTTGAGTATTATTTTTGCCTCTGACCATTGCAAGTGGTGGCCGTGTGTCCAAGCATGTTCTGCCGCACCGGATCTGTTTATTTCTCCTTTCTTTGTGTGGTTTCGGTGTTTCTTGATTCTTGTTTCAAGGGGGCGTAGGGTTTTACCAATATAGGATTGTCCGCAGGTCCAGTTTCAACGTCATCTTTCTGTCTGTTCATGTGATTCTGACGCTTCTTGATAGTCTGGCCTACTAGTCTCGTGGGGTAGCTATTTGTGTTGAGGTCCTTTTTGATGGCGTTGAGTTCTTCGGAAAGAGCTTCAGGTCATCAGAAGGAAACTTGGAGAAGACCAAACCCTCGAGGAACGAACATCGCTACCCATCAACGCCATAATGGACCTATTAGAATGCTGTCTAAATAATTCTTATTTCCAAGAAAAAGATAGATTCAGTCAACTAGACGGAATACCGATGGGATCATCCCTCTCTCCAGTAATCGCCAACATATACATGGAATGGTTTAAAAACCAGGCAATTGAAAAGGCAAAAATTAGACCGAAACTCTGGCTTCGTTGCGTTGACGACACATTCATCATTTGGAATAGAAGCGATGACGAACTCCAAGCTTTTCTACATGACATGAATAACTTGGCACCAACAATCAAGTAGTGTACTATGAAGAAGGAGGAAAACAATAAACTACCGTTTCTAGACCTAATAGTACAGAAGAACAGGGACACTATCCAAACATCGGTTTACAGAAAGAAAACTCGCACTGGTCAATACCTTAATTACGCGTCAAACCACCCAAATACCACAAAACATGGGCTAGTCAAAACACTTGTTGACAGAGAATTTACTCTCTGTAACTCCGAGGAAGCTCTTTCCGAAGAACTCAACACCATTTAAAAGGACCTCAACACAAATAGCTACCCCAAGAGACTAGTAGACCAGATTATCAAGAAGCTTCAGACAGAAAGATGACGTCGAAACTGGACCCACCATTAAGGTACCATATATTAAAAGAATCTCCGAGAAAATTCGAAGATTAGAACAGCAGTGCAAAATTCGAACAGTATTCAGCTCCAAAGATTCCTTAAGAAGCCACCTGACGAAGACCAAGCCAACCAGCCAAAGGGGCACGAATAACTGCGTATATAGAATACCATGCGAGTGCGGACAATCCTATGTTGGTGAAACCCTACGCCCCCTTAAAGCAAGAATCAAGGAACACCGAAACCACACAATGAAGGGGGAAATAAACAGATCCGGTGCGGCAGAACATGTTTGGATACACGGCCACCACTTGCAATGGTCAGAGGCAAAAATAATACTCAAAGAAGAACACTGGCGAAAGAGGAAATTCAAAGATGTGGCCATCATAACCCAAAATCCAGACTGCTTTAATAAGCCCTCTAGACAGAAGGAATATTTGGAAACCCTTGTTAAGTAGATATAAGCTTAGTTTGGGACCAGACAGTAACGCATGACTGCACCAATCTCGGTCATGCACTGCTAACCAGGAGGTAGTATAAATACCCTCGTTGTTTCGTAGCTTGTTCATTATTCACCTGAAGACGACTGGAGATACTCACCAGTTGAAACGTTGTGATATAAATAAATAATGACAATGGAAGTCCAAAACCCATCTATCATTCACGATACATCATTGTCTTAAATCTTCAAACATACTTTTATTTTGTCAATGCACGAAAAGATTTTTTTCAAAACACAGATAATTTATATCATATACCAAAAATACTAAATATTTTTCAATAAATTGAGTGATAAAATACAATAGGAAATCTAAAAAAGAGCCCTCAAACTATTTACAATTAAATCACAATTAATTTAGATATTTTACTTGCAGCAACTGATTTTGTATTTTATGTATAACTTTTTACTTTTAATCGAGAAGTCACAAAATAGGGATTACTTTATAAATGTTGCCTCTAACAATAAACTGCGTTTAAATATTTAGGAGAAGCAAATAATTTCAATTAAAGATAATTGGGTTACGTGTATTTCTGAATTAAATAGCTTATATGCCAACAGCAAAATACTATAGAGCGAATTTAAGATGAGACATAAAGTTATAAATTATAAGAACGAATTTCTGTTTGTTATGGAAGTGCCGTGACGACTTACTGCCAATCTAAATAAAACGGGTTAGACGTTCTCAGCTTGGCAAAACAGATTTACCATTAGATCCCCTAAAATAAAAAGAATGCCGAGAAGTGCTTCGTCAACATCAGTATTTCACAAGTAGGTAGTTTTTGTTTACGACATATTTAACCGTTTACAATTCGGATATTTGGGTATATATAGTATGACCCGCTTTTTCGAGAGTATGCTCCTCGACGTTTTGTAACCGTCGGTGGTATTAACACTATAATATTTAGTCGAAAAAATACTAATACTACACCATTTCTTTATTAGGTTAAACTATACACTACGGCCTTTCAAAAAAGCAAAAAAATCAGAATTTACTTGGAATTCAGGCATAATTCAATTTAATTCTCAAAATTTCTCTTAGTTTTACACCTAATTAAAGTTTATTGTACCCAACTATAAGGCAGAGACAGAAATATTTACAATATAGAATATATATAAAGGGTTTTCCAATAAGAACGATATGATTTCAAAATTAAATAAAATTAAAATTATTCAGATACAATAAAACTTTTTATATTATCTTAAAGAATAGTTGATAACATTTATGTTTTGAATAACACATCGTTTAAACGTCCTCCGCGACTTCGTGTACACGAGCGAATTCGACGAACCCAATTTTCGATGACTTTATGCAATAAATCGGGCGTGATCTGACGAATGCAGGGTTCAATGTTCAACCTTAATGCATCAAGTGTTTGTGGTCTGTTTGCATAAACCTTAGATTTCAAATAGCCCCAAAAGAAGTAATCTAAAGGAGTTAAATCACAGCTTCTTGGAGGCCACTGAACAGTAGCATTCCTTGAAATTATCCTTTCGTCAAACTTTTCTTGCAGTATATCGATAGTTTCATGAGCAGTGTGACATGTGACACCGTCTTGCTGGAACCACATATCCTCCAAATCAAGTGCATCTATATTTGGCCACAAAAAATGTCTTAACATCTGTCGATATCGTTCACCATTCACTGAAACTGCATCTCCTGCCTCATTTTGGAAAAAAAATGGTCCGATGATGCCACCATACCATAAACCACACCATACAGTTACCTTTAGCGGATGCAAAGGCTTCTCATGAATCTGTTGTGGATTGTTTTCACACCAAAAACGGCAATTTTGCTTGTTAACGTATCCACTTAACCAAAAATGAGCTTCATCTGAAACGATAATTTTTTTGGCAAAATTAGGATCCCTTTTAAGTTGTTCGAAACTCCAAGCAGCAAATTCTCTGCGCCGACGATGGTCCAGTGGCTTAAGTTCTTGGGTCAAAACAATCTTATACGGGTGTAAATTCAAGTCTTCTTTCAAAATACGCCAAGTTGTCGTTTTTTTAATCCTTAACTCTTGAGCACGACGAGAAATTGATAAATTTGGATACACTGCAACACTAGCTCTTACAGCAGCAATATTCTCAACAGTTCTTGCGTTTCGATGTCTTCTTGGTGTTTTTGCATCGTGAAGAGTAAAATTATTTTCAAATTTCTCAACGATGCGACGAATGGCAAGCAAAGAAGGACGATTATTTACACCAAAGTTTTCGCGAAGTGCGCGATAAGTGTTCACAAAAAATAGTCTATTTTCATAAAATTTTTGGATAATAACCAAACGTTCTTGAAGCGCGTATTTAGCCATAATAAATTGTTATAGTTTACTGACAATAACTGACAACTGGTGACAGGTATAACTTTATTACCATGGTTACCATATCGTTTCAAAATCATATCGTTCTTATTGGAAAACCCTTTAGTTAGAATATACAAATTACCTAAAATTAGATGTCTAACCTAACTAGAATAAGACAAAGTGAAAAGAAGAAACAAAACGAAAAAAAAAAAATAGAATTACATATCCACAATTCCTTAGTGCCTTAAAATGCGAGGCATTGACCATTACAGAAGAGTTAAAAAAGTCAATGTGACATGCACTATCATACGTGTTACACATTAAGTGAAATGGGGAAATTTTTAAGACATTTGTACAAAGTGTAGGTAAATAAAAGCAACTATTATATCGGCTATTTAATCGAGGTATAATAAAATGTATCCTATTTGTTATATCGGAACAGTCTTGCATGCATAAACACGGACAATAAAATAATTTTGTTAACAGAAGACCAGACATTTGGATATCATTATCGTTGTGTGAGTATATCAACTCATACAACGATCTCTCATATAACGGTATTACCAACATAAAATGTATTGGCATAAAAATGTATGAAATATGTATGGCATATTTTCTCTTTAAGATAAGTATGGATTTTTATTGAAAAAAAAAATGCAAAATACAAATGTAGTCAGAAAAAAGTATGTACGCCGATCTTCTAATGAGCCAAAGTTTTTAAACAAAGAAACTGCCCTATACATATACCGGGTGATGCATGGCTTAGTTGAACATAGGAAATCCCATGTAAATTTTAAGGTGGTTAAGAATTGGCTCCCCTGTACATTTTAGAAAAAAATTGTATTATCAATTTTTGAAGATTCCGATCTAATCAACCCGTGTGCCAAGTTTGAATAAATTTTAATAAGCCAATCTTAACTTATTCAATTGAATGTGATGGCAAAATTACGAAATTTTCATAGTTTAGGTAATACAGCAAACATCAGCAAATAGTTTCTATGACGCTATTGTCAAAAATTGACGTAAAGCTGGATATAACGACTAACGATTATTTCACATTAAAAACACATTTTCGTTTCACCAATCCGGCAACCACACATCCAAAATAAAAGACACCATTATGTTTTTCTTACTAAGCCTTTAATTTAACATAACATACCTAAGACTACAGATTTTCACAAAAACATTAATTAATTAATTGTTCAAGCAACTCTTCATTACAAGTTCCAGGTGCTACAAAATAGAGCATTAAGAATAATTGCGGACGCTCCGAGATATACTGTAAATGGAGCACTACACAGAGACTTTGAAATACCGACACTGACGGAATTTTATGACAAAATATTAGCGGATTACTAGAAACGTACCGACGTATCCACCAATCCACTAATTACAAGTTCACATATACTCACCGCCGAATTCCACCTACAAGTTCCCTAAGAATGGCTGCCTCCAGCAATAGTGGAGAGGCACTAACGATGAAAGCCTCGACAAATCAAGCGTTTATTTAAGCTGAGAGAAGAATAAGTCCAAAAAGACGCTCATACCCCCTTTTTAAACGATCCAGGACTTCGCTCAACTCCATTTACTTATTTGAAGTTTGGTCAACAAAGGTCCCAATGACTAATAGAAGATATAGGCAACGTCTGACTTGAAAGAGAGAGGGAGATCCAGAAGGAACCCTTCATTAACAGCTAAACAATATCCTAACCGATCATAAAATTTATTTCTAACATTCAACTGAGTTAGTATTTAGCAATTCTGTCACATTTTAACGAAATATAGTTTTTTTGTTGTTCTAGATTTTAAATTTCATATCTTTAGAAACAAAAATTTTTAAGTGAACCCACAGATAGAAGTCGTTTGGCGAAAGGTCAGGAGACCTGGCTGGCCAAAGAATTAGATGCCGCGGAACAATAATACTTTCGTTAAAAATATCTTGCAAGTATTCCCTAACCATGAAAGAATTATAGGTATGACCACCATATACCAGATCTCCTGATTCTCGCGTACAACTTCTTCTGGTGCAGATGCAATTCGATTTTGTAGTAAGTCCAAATAGGTTACTGAGGTAAGGCGGCCTTCCATAAAAAAATGGTCGAATAATGTGATGTCCTACAATTCCCCTACAAACATTTATTTTTTGTGGATATTGCGTCCGATTATGAACAAGACGATGTTCATTTTCTTGGCTGCAATACCGGCAATTTTGAACATTTTGTTCGCTGTTAAGGGTGAATGTACATTCATCGGTAAGACAAATTTTTCTCAAAAAATCCCTATTATTATTTGCTCTTTCCATTACCTCAAAACAAAATACCATTATCCGTTCTTCATCACCTTGCCGTAGCTCTTGATGTTTTTCATACTTGTAAGGAAAATATTTATGTTTTTTTTAAAGTGCGCAACACTGTGGCCTGATGTTTTCCTACGGCTTGCCCAAGAATCCTTGTGCTAATCATTTTATTTTCCTCCACATGCAGTAAAATATCAAGATCTCTATTATCCCTGTCTTCAGTTCTATTGACATTCTGAGTTGAACATTTACAGTTATTTATTACAGTGCCTTTTGACTCAAATTTACTAATGATAAGTTTAATTAATGAAATGGAAGGGATAGGCTTATCAGGGAATTGAACTGAAAACATTTCAGATACTGCTCTTAAACTGTTTCCTGTATAATACCACTTAATCATAGTTACTTTTCCTTAATTAAATAGTTCATATTTAGCTATAATTGAAGCTCCTTCAATGAAAATGTTGTCAGTGACGCTACTTTTCGTTTTATCAATGCCAAATAATAATTTGCTGGTGTTTGCTGTGTAACCTAAACTACGAAAATTTCATAATTTGGCCACCACATTTAATTGAATAAGTAAGGATTGGCTTGATAAAATTTATTCAAACTTGGCACATGGGTTTATTATGTCGACCTCTTCAAAAAATTATAATACAATTTTTCTCTAAACTAAAATGTACAGGGGAGCCAATATTTGACCACCTCAAAATTTTCATGGCATTTCCTATGTTTAACTAAGCCATGATGTATGTATGGTATGAAAATCCCGATTATCTTAAAAATTTCGGTATAATTTAATGTTCTTGAAAAAAATTCGAATTAGCAAAGAAACATTATTAGAATGAATAGAAGACAAAATAAAATAAAAATATATATTTTGCGACTTTTAAATATGGATTTTTATTGAAAAAAAAAAATGGAAAACAGAAAAGAAAATTTTGGAACTAAAAATACGTGTAACTTTTTCCCACGTTTTTTCTTTTTCTCTACAACATATTTTTTTCTACTTGAGGAAAGTTTGGTGCACGTGTTGTGTGCAAAGTTATTCATTTTACAAGACATACAGAAGACTTCAATTTATCCAAATATCTATGAAATTAGTTAGGTTTCTGAACACGAAACAAAAATAAAATCATAAAATCAGATAAAAGGTAAGCTAAAAGTACCAAAACAGAAATGTTTTGAAGTTGTACGAAATTATAATAAAAAATAAAAATATAACTAGATTGACGTTGTGCCAGACTTACGAACATCCTATAGCTAAGTTTCAGGAAAGAGAAGTTTGTGTAACGGATTTAAATGTAAGGTAAACTTTAAGTTCCAAAACTAAGATAGACGGTAATTAATCAAAGTAAAAAAAAAAGAATTGATTTATTAACAAAACAAATCACATATTTTCTCAAATAGCTGATTAAAATGATTTAACATATGCTTACCGAGTTTAAATTATGTAGATGTTTTAAAATTTTATTATTAATCTTATTTTTCTGTCTCTCCTAATATAATGTAAAATGCGGAGAGTAGTTTTGCGCTATGTAGTTTAAAATTTGACGTACCCTCAATATAAAAATAAAATAACTTGAAAGTTCTATTGCTTTCTCTTAAATTTGCGTATAAAATGACTTTTCAAATGTAAAATTCATAGACAAACTTCCGTTACATATTTTTAACGGTCGCAACGTGAATGTCCGTTTGTAGTTATGTAAATGTTTAATGAACAATTCCAATTTGGCACCAAGCCAAGCGATACGTAAAACCAGGCATAAAATTTTAATAAATATATTTAGGGGTTGCCCGGTTTAATTTGGTAAAGTATACTATTTTTATGTCTATTGTTTATACTAGTAGACATTTATTTTCGACTGTAACATTAGTCAACTAAGCTGTTATTTGTCTCTATTTTAGTCCCAAGCTAATTAAACCCTAGAATTGGGCGTGCCTACCACACACCCAATTATTGAGTTTTACGCGTTTCCGTTTAATAAGCTTTATATGTAAATATTAGGTACAAAAAATCGTTAATATCTAAAAGGATCGCTTCCTGGAACGATTAAACAAAAAAACAAACAAAGGTTTGCTGCTTTGGAAAAAAAAATTATAATTTATAAACACAACGTTAAAACAATCATTAATTCTTTTATTATAACGATTTCTTGCGGATCAAGTTTTTAAATTAAATTACCAAAACATGACTTTTTGTGTATGGTAAACTTACCAATTTCTTCGTCACGAATTCTTTCGCTCTAGTTTACGACAGAACATTAACGTGTGAGATATGTATGTTTTATTCTCAAAGCTTTTGAATTGTACAATTCGTAAATTAGTAATCATTATTACAAATCAACATCTAAAAAGTGAAAAAAATTTCATGAAGTGCCCCTTAACGGAGATACAGAGCCCCAAAGAGGTACCCAGCGACTTAAGTTTTAATAATAATAATAATAATAATAATAAAAATAAGAAGGAGGATAATAATAATAATAATAATAATAGTAATAATAATTCAGGGGGCTACAGCGCAAAATCAGAACTCAACTTACCAAAACACTTAAACATCACCCAAGAAGTGCGGTAGAGCGGATTACTCTACCACGACATCAAGGCGAAAGAGGTCTGGCAGACATTGGAAAAATAATGGATCAAAAAATAACCAACTTAAGGGAGTACTTCTGCAGACCACTCCACTCCTCTAAGATTGAGGGATCAGAATGTCCCACAACACCACAAGACCAATGAAGAAAAGCTGCAGATATGGAAGGAAAAACTTCTGCATGGACGACACCTGAACGAGGCAGCCCAGGATCACGTCCACAGTCTTGCGTCGAACTATTGGCTCATCTCTGGACGGATGTTCCCTGAAACGGAGGGATTCCTACTGGCAATCCAAGATCAGGTCATACCAACTAGAAACTACCTGAAATACATAATTAGAGACGACGCTGTACAGGCAGACAAA
The DNA here is from genome assembly GCA_963920685.1 of Polydrusus tereticollis. Taxonomy (NCBI): domain Eukaryota; kingdom Metazoa; phylum Arthropoda; class Insecta; order Coleoptera; family Curculionidae; genus Polydrusus; species Polydrusus tereticollis. The sequence continues at coordinate 5,510,210 of OY987331.1, forward strand.
TGCAGATACGGATGCCAAACGGCAGAAACGATCCAACACATCACGGGAGGATGCCAGATGTTTTCTGCAACAGAATTCAAAGAGAGACATGACGCAGTGGCCAAGATCCTTCACCAAGAGTTAGCGGTGAACCTACAGCTTGTCCAAAATGAGAAGATCCCATATTATAGATATACACTACAGACGATCTTAGAAAACAACCACTACAAGATGTATTTGGATCGGACTATTCTTACGGATCAGACGGTGGCCCACAACAGACTGGACCTTGCTGTGGTAGACAAGAGGGCCAGGAAAACGACTTTGATAGATGTAGCTATACCAAATAACAACAACCTTCTAGTGAAGCATGCTGAGAAAATAGCGAAGTATCGGGACCTGCAGGAGCAAATAAGAAGACAGTGGAATATGGACAGCAATCATGCCGATTACTGTTTCAACAACAGGAGTAATCCCAAACAAGCTTTTGGAAAACTTTCGAATACAGTCAAGAAGTATATAGGTAACCAGAGAACAGCCTCGCGGGCCCAATAACACGGAAAGGGCTCCCACAGAGCTCAATCCCTTTGATATCGGTGATATCTGGGATGAGTGAATGTTCCCCGTAGAGGGAGTGCATGACAGGTCTCGCGACCCAAAAAGTGTATAATTCCAATAGAGGCACCTATAAAGGCATAATAACCACATAATTAGCAAACAACTAACCAGGATTAGGTACAGAAAAAAAAGGAATAAAATTATTAGAGCAAAACGGAATAAGTACCTAGACTCTAATTAGCTTTGATAAAATTGCTTTCTAAAATCCCAGGTAAATGGTACAGCTGTATAATTTTAAGCCTAAAAAATTTAATATTAAAATATACAGGGTGTTTCAGAATAAGATGCTGATCCTTAACAGTGTGAATCCTTAGGTGATTTTAAGAAGAAAAGTTCAAATTAACATATATCCTTAACCTATCAACTTTCGAACTACAGGGCGCTAAAGTTTTAAGAAAGAAATCGTTTTTCTATCATAACTTTAACAACTTTCTAGCTATTTTTATGAATTTTTCACACATGCCCTCTAAGCATCAATAGCTATTTTTTGGTGCAGAAAAATTTTAAAATTTCTTAACCAGTGGCGTCCTGAAAGGGTTTGGACTAGACATTTTGGAAAAATATTATGTACGCCACTGCTTTTTCTCAAGATAAAAATTATTTTTAAAATACTCATTCATTTTCGGCCAAATTTAATATCTTGCCTTTTTATCGTCCGACAAACAGTTTCCGACAAAAAACATAAAAAGCATTAAATGCGCATTCGCTATGTGCCTATGGTTTATTTTTTAACATTAAATTAAAACAACTAACATTAAATAACGTGTGAACAAAAACGAAAATAATTTAGATTAGCTGTTGAAAGTGGCCAACACCTGCAAGAATGCATGCTTTAGCTCTTCTCCTCATTGAGCCTCGTACCCTTTGAAAAATTCCTGGAGTATTCATTTAATGCTTTTTATTTTTTTTGTCGGAAACTGTTTGTCGGACGATAAAAAGGCAAGATATTAAATTTGGCCGAAAATGAATGAGTATTTTAAAAATAATTTTTATCTTGAGAAAAAGCTGTGGCGTACATAATATTTTTCCAAAATGTCTAGTCCAAACCCTTTCAGGACGCCACTGGTTAAAAAAATTTAAAATTTTTCTACGCCAAAAAATGGCTATTGATGCTTAGAGGGCATGTGTCAAAAATTCACACAAATAGCTAGAAAGTTGTTAAAGTTATGATAGAAAAACGATTTTTTTCTTAAAACTTTAACGCCCTGTAGTTCGAAAGTTGATAGGTTAAGGATATATGTTAATTTGAACTTTTCTCCTTAAAATCACCTAAGGATTCACACCGTTAAGGATCAGCATCTTATTCTGAAACACCCTGTATATTTAAAGACAAAACTTGAATTCAATGTCGATACTTGTACTAATTCTGCATAAATTTAAAAATATAGGCCTATTTAAACCTATATATGACGAAAAAATTGATTGATTAATTGCTTCGCATCATTTAAAAATAGACTATAAATGCTTAAAAAAAACTGGTTTACAACTCGACATTAGAAACCTAGGTCATGTGATCACACTTGACAAACCTAGCTATTGCACTAGAACCCAAAACTACTTCTCGTTCTCACGATTTACCTTTCCTATTAAATAGAAAATTCCAGGAAATATTTTCCGTCCCACATTGCAAATAAAACTTTTTGATTATTTTTCTATATAAAACGACACACAACTCAGCCGTAGGGGCACCGCGAAATTCGTGCTTTTAAAATATTTTTCCCGTTAAATTTTAGATGGATCCCCGGGGAGATAAAAGGAAAAATTATGAGTAGAAGCACGTATTATCATAAAATGCTATTTAAATGCTTTTCGTCTGGAAATTGCAAAGCAGCCGCCCACTTTTTTAAGAAACGAGGATTGAACTAACTTGAAGGGTTGATTAAATTAGATTAGAAACTTTCCCCATTAATGTAAGTAAAACAATCCCGTCTTTCTCCACAATTTAACATACGTAAAATATAGTTCAGGCTAGAGACAAAATATTGAGAAAAACATTATTTACATTATAATTTTTTTTTTGAAAGGTCACAATTTTTTTTAACAGCGTTTATCAAGAAAATGATAGTTGTAAATAAAATAGTATACAAACCTCAGTGAAAAGTTTCGTTCCGTCTCGAGATGGAAGTTAAGCTAAACTAACCTGAAACTTCCTAATCTCTCGTCGGAAATTTTCCACGTGAACAGAAACGCGATTTATTAGGAGTACATAGTTAATTGGACTTTTCTGGGTAACTTTAAAACATCTTGTACTATAGAATACGCCATTCCATTTTAAGTAATAAATGCTCAAAGGCTTAATAGAGCAATTTTCCATATCCGCAAACCCACTGCTATTACGATGAGGTAAATTTTAACGGGAGAACAGCCGTAACTTCTATTACGATCATTACCTCAATAAGTTCTAATGAACTGATTCAAAAGTATGTGAAACGAGCTTGCTTCCACAAACAGCGGTAGCTCGTGAAACTTGTAATTATAACAAATTTTAATTGGATATTGCGTGGGGATTTAATGCCGAATATTTAGCTTGCTTCACTGGCGAGTAAACAAAAACCTTATAAGCGCAAGCAAGCCCTAATCTCGTCTAATTAAAGTTAATCTTACTTATGTTTCTGACTTGAATGGTTTTACAAATAATGTTTGTGATTTTACAATAGTTTTAAGACGACGAAATCGACACAGGCAATGAAAAGTATAAAAATAAAAAAATGTAATTAAAAGATGTTAAAGAACTGTTAAGAACGGCAATAGCGAATGTACAAGCAGCAGATTGGCATAAGTGCGTATTACATGTCGAGGGCGTAGAAAACAAAATGTGGGACTTAGATGTATGCGTTATATTATTATAAATAAATAAATAATTATTTTCATAACACTCAAACAGAATAGTTTTCCAACTGCCCCTCGTTGAGCGAAAAGTCCCAGATTAGTGCTGGCCCTAGCCACTATCCAGTTAGAACTGGTTTCACTTCGAATTTGAGCAAGGCCGGCGAAACTGGAAATATGGGGGTAGTGTATCTACCGTTTATTTATTCCCGTGATATTATCATGAACAAAGAATGTGTCATTTACATTTTCTCAAACCTACCTTTTTGCATAGTGAAATTAAACCATTTATCATACAAATGTTCAATGAAAGTATTAGAATAGTAGACAAAACCGAAACTTGGGGGTGGTCTCCAACCATTTTTGCCAGCCCCGCTAGTTTTGCTCCTTAACCGCTCCTTGACCCTTCCCAACATTTTTCCCTGGATCCACGCCTGTACCGAACTGCCAACCCACAAACCGCCACTGTTAAAAATTGCCTTAACAACCCACAATTTTCTTTCTTAAGTTTTAATTGTTGCTTAGTGTAGATATGCTAATAAGCAATTTACTTGATCCATAGGGGACGATATTGTACAAGAAATAAATTATAAAAATAATCCTAAAAGTATTATTTTATGAAATTTAATAAGGCCCTGATTTTGACAAGGGCGTTGCCAGGAAATATAGAGGCTTAGTCAGATAAAAATGATTGAAAGTTTTATCAAATCATATCACATATATAAGAAAAGCAAGAAAGTATGAGGGAAGATAAAAATAAAAACGTTGACTGATTGATGCTGCACACTCCAATGTAGAAGTAAAAATGGGTATGCCCATGCATGTATTACGTTTATTAGACATATAAATAATTCACCGAAAGAAAAATGTCTTGTTTATTTATTTATGATTTTGATATACCTGATCTAAACTCAACTGAAATGGCCAAAAAAACGTTCGGCTTCGAATACAAATTCACTGAAATAACAATTCATCTAAGTGTTATTAAATTAATGTCAACATTATTTTAGCATCACTTTGGTTATTATGGCATTCCCCCTAATAATAACTAACCCGATCAATTAACTGACAAACTTACAATAATATTATTTTTCTAATATTTTCGGTAAATTGCCCCAGAATCGTAGATGTCATACTCAAGAGAATAATACAAGCATTAAAAAATGTAAAGATTAAAAGTAAACTTGGTATAAAATTCTGACACTTAAACCGATTGAAAAAAATTAGTTTTTTCTACGCTCGTTATAAAAACTTTTATTTCTGACCGGTATATTATTAGCTTATAACGTCTTAGTTACGCGGCTACTTTATAACGGGGATAATGTGGTGACTAGTGGCACCAGGGATATTCAGGTGTCAGATCACCAACTCATTTTTTGTGTTTTAAACCTTCAAAATGGGGAATCGTTGAGTCACAGCTTCTCGTTCAGATCCTTAAAAAACATTGACGCAAATGCTTTAACGAATGACCTTCAAAGAATTCCCTGGCAGCAAATATTTCACTTAAATGATATTGATTTAAAGGTCGACTTTCTTACTTCAAATATTTTAGAGGTAATCAATTTCCATGCACCACTCAAAACTATAAAAGCTAAAAGGAAGCCATATGTACCTTGGATTACGGATAACATCCGCTTGATGATTAGATTACGTAACCAAGCTCTAAATAGATATAGATCGAGCCGAAATCCTAACCATTGGGATTGGGACTACTACAAACAACTGCGTAATTTGGTTACTGCTGGCATCCGACGTGAGAAAAAAGCATACTTAAATACAAAATTCCGTACTTGTACACAAAGGGAAAAATGGTCCGAATTAAAAAAGTTAAACATTACCAAACAAAAATCAGCTAACATTCCAAACTCTCTAAAAAATGTAAACGATCTAAATCAATACTTCACAGGCACAAATCAAAATATGACTTCCCCTTTCTTAAATACTATGGATTTTTATGAAAATAATAAATTAAATGAAAACAACTTTAAATTTATGTCCGTAACAGAGCTCGCAATCTCGGACATTATAAAAAGCGTTAAGTCCAGGGCAATAGGTGATGACGGCTTAAATATTACCCTCGTTGATCTCTGCTGTCCTATTATAGTGCCCTACTTAACGCATATCATCAATTCATGTATTGAGAATTCATATTTTCCAAGTAAATGGAAACAAGGCAAAGTTATTCCTTTACCTAAAATTAATAATCCAACTGACTTCTCTAATTTAGGATCTATCTCTGTGTTGCCAACTTTCTCGAAAATTTTGGAAAAAGTTCTGGAAAAACAAATGACTAATTATTTAAACCGAAACGACGTCCTACCACCAAATCAATCAGGTTTCCGAGCGGGATATAGTTGCAATACATCGCTTGCGGAAATAACGGACACTATAGTGAGGGCATTGGATAACGGCAGTGCAACAGTTCTTACTTTGCTAGATTATAGTAAAGCGTTTGACATGTTGAACCATGACATAATGATAGCCATTCTGAATTTTGTAGGATTCTCCTCTGAGGCATGCAAATTATTAAAATCATTTCTGGATAACAGGTCTCAATATGTGGTTTTGGATGAAATGAAGTCAGATACATTGGATTTGAAACAAGGTGTCCCTCAGGGAAGCATCCTAGGGCCCCTACTCTATCTTATTTATACTTCAAACTTCTCTAAATCTCTAAGGTACTGTGACTATCATTTCTATGCTGATGACACGCAACTTATTTATTCATTTAAACCCAGTGACGTGCATGAGGCTAATCAAAAGATTAATGCTGACCTTGAAAGTTTGCATGAAGTGTCTCTCAAGCACCAACTTAAAATAAACCCGAACAAATCCGTGGCCTTGCTCTTTTGCAGCGAGAATGTGCGATTGCCCCTTCTTCAGAATCTTAGCATAGCCATAGGTAACAATGAAATAGAGTTTAAAGAATCCGCCAAAAATCTTGGCCTATTAGTCGACAATAAGCTTAAATTTTCGCAGCATGTTACACAAAAGTTAAGGTTGGCATATTCTACAATGAAATCACTTTTTTCTCACCGACATTACTTAAACCAGGATACAAAAAAGATGCTATGCGATTCTCTGGTATTATCTCACTTTAATTTTTGCGATAATGTTTATGGCCCATTCTTAGATTCATATAACTCCGGACGCATTCAAAAACTACAAAATTCGTGTCTGCGATTTATCTATGGTGTACGAAGGAGACAGGGTATATCTAATAAATTGAAAGTGGCAGGTTGGCTAAATATGCATTCTCGTAGGCTGCTTCATCAGGCCTGTTTTTACTATAAAATACTTAAATTTAAAAATCCACCATATCTGATGAAGAGAATCCGCTTTCGGTCAGATATTCGCGGCAGGAATTTAAGACGTAAAAGGTTAATAGATGTTCCGAAACATCGCAAAGAAATCTTTAAAAAATCGTTTTCATATAATATTGCATCCATAATAAACAAATATAGAATTACTAATTTCTCTCAGTCATGTAGTGCATTCAAGAAGTCTCTTTAAAAACAACTATTAAAATAACTTTACTTTCTTCAAGCAGGTATATCATCTGGTATTTGTGCACAAAACTCCCTACACCTCTCTCTTCCTACCTCTTCCTGCTATCCTGACCTTTCCAAACTGCGTTCACATCTATTTAATTGATTTCTTAGTTTATTTTTTCTTCTTTTTTATATGTTATTAGTTTTTAAATTTATCTGTATATAACTTATAAGTAGACATATATTTATACTCTACTGTTATATTCACTGCCACTTTGGTACGTTAGTGTAAATTTAAGTTGTATAATTTTTATTTTTTTTTCCTCTTTTTGCCCCAACAGCACCTCAATGGTAACATTGCGAAGGCTGACAAATAAACCAGGGCCATTTAATTCTATTTTTTCTTGATTATTTAACTAGGTATATGAAATATATAATATGTATGTAATGAAATGGAATTAATAAACGTCCCATTATTATTATTATTATTATTATTATAAGGGTCATAACTCCCTTGGGATATTAAGAAAAATTTGACATAAAATCAAACGATTGACATCTAATGTCAATTTGATTGTCATCTATTGAAACATTTATTCCACTTTAAAAATTAACAAAATGTTACTAAAATCGGTCAGAAATAAAATTATCTATGTATCACTGGAATTATAAAGGTCTCAATTACCTCGGGCAATTGCTGTCTCTCGGGCCAAAGGCCCTCGGGACGTAAACTTTGCCCTCGGTAATTAAGACCATTATAATTCCCTAGATACATAAATAACTATTTTCACCATTATAAATGCATAAAGTACAACTTTCTTTAACATGTTAAAAAAAGTAGATCAGAGTTTTTATTATTTTTTTATGATAACGCACAGCACTGCAGGATTAATCCTTTATGGCGTTCTGCGAGCGGTGCGTGCGTGCAGAAATCGATTCACGTTGGTCTTGATCGAAAATATTTCATTTCAATTGGATTAATTCTTGCTCGGATTGTTTTGCGGTGTGTGTGGCGGACTGTACATACCGCGGCGATCGCCAAAATAAAGTCGACCAATGGAATATCGTACCGACACTACCCTGTCGCTGAATTATTTTTGATCTGGGCAACACGATCGGGCTCGGTGAGCTTCTACGAACACCCGCGCGCACTCCGCTTTCCCCGCAACGGTCTAAAATAAAGCCGTGATTTAACTGGAGAGTTCGCTGCATTTAGTCCAGCGCAGTGCGGTTCGCGGGATACGGTATTGAATAGTATCGAACGAATTTTTACGCGACTGTTTAGTATACGGCAAGTTGAACTTAAAAACAATAAAAATTGAGTGCGGGGGCGGCTTTTGTGTATTGCTGTGACAATTATTAACTGTGTAGTGTACTATGGAAGTGGTCTTCAATTTAATTAATGGGAAGAGATTTTTTAAATATTCATACGAATAAAAGATAGAATTAAAAGCAAAAGGTAGACCATTACCAGATATTATTATTGAAAAATCTAGTATGAGTAGAGGAAAAAGCTAAACACGTAAATTTAATAGAGACATTTATTTAAAAAATGATAGGATTTGTGGATGTAACAACAAAAATGCTTTATACTGTTTTTCCTGCTTACTTTTTGGTTCAATTCAATGACCGAAGATCGTTTAACAGCTCTTTCTATGCTATCTATTGAAAAAAAGTTTATCTCCGAAATAGACAATTTTAATGACAAAGCAAAATTTGCGAACCGAAAAGAACGTAGGATAGACTTAATTTATAAAAAATAGGTAAGTTTAGTACTTTTTTTTTTAAATATGTTAATATTTTTATCTACGTATTATTAATTTTCTTACTTGAAAAGCAAGATTTGTCAACAAAAAAGGGCTTGGCACCCAAAAAATTTTGCAGCGCAAAATGTACTTTAAATCTGGCAGCAACAGCAGAGACCCACTGAAACTTACGTAGTCGCCCTATGTCCGATTTAAATATTAAAACTGCGGGTAAAAGTCGTGGCAAAATTTATATATTAAAATTTTTATAAATGGGCGTGGTCCAAAAACAATTTTTCCCTGCCGCGTTATTTTTTTTATCCATGCAGCACACCTACTACTAGAGTTCACGAGCCGCCACTGACTTGGTTACTGTTACCTCAAGACAGAAGTCCTTCCAGGTCTTTGTTGAGATGTGAGACCTCTTGTCGCCTATAAAGATGTGCATTGGCAGCCGATGTCCGAGCATCCAAAGTAAAAGATGAAACAAGTGTGCTGTTATCAGCGAAGTTATATATAGGATTTCTAGTTTTTTCCAAAAGATCGTTAATGTATAGCAAAAGAAAAGGTAGGCGACAATCTAGAACCTTGAGGGACTCCAGCATTGAGTTTAAATGTGTCTGAGAGAAATTCCGTCCATCCCCACTCGCAAAGAACAGTCATTAAGAAAGCTTGACAGCCATAAACAAAATTAAGCCGGCATTCCGTATGCTCTCACTTCAGATAGGAGCCTCCCATGACATACTCGGTCAAAGGCTTTGGAAATGTCCAAAGCTACCGCCCGGGACTCCCCATGATGTTCTATTAGGTTGTTCCAAACGTGAGTAACATAAGCGAGGTCTCCTGTTGATCTAGTTTCGATAAAATAAACCAAGATATCATCTACGTATCTAAACCAATATTTACACATACTAAACAGAGGATGTTTCAACAAATTACTGTCCAGTTCCTCTAGAAACATATTCGCCAAAAGGGGGGCTTAGGGGGTTACCCATAGCTAGGCCTTGTGAATCGGCGTATATGTTAGCGTTAAACTGGAAATAACTTTAATTTAGGCATTAGAAACAAATAAGAAACTGCAATATTTTCATAATTACCTTAATACTTTGCATTCTGATAAAGAATTCACACTGGAAATGGAACAAAATAAAAGCACACATTTTTTAGACTTAACCATTAAGAGAAATAACAACCAACATGAGTTCTCTATTTTTCATAAAGAATCGTTTACAGATATAAATCATTACATCCACAAAGTCAAAAAAGAGCAGGTCAATATTCCATTAAGTAAAGAAAACTTCAAAATTGAACTTAATCTTATTAATCAAACAGCAGTCAATAATGGTTTTCAAGCATATATGATCGACAGAATATTAAAAAATAAACTTAAAAATAATGCAATTAATCAAATTTTCCCCAATCTAGAGAATTCCACAGACAAAAAGAGATTTAAATGCATCACATATTTTGGCAAACCCTCGAAAATAGTTTCTAAGTATATAAAATCAGACAATACAAATATATCATATATAGGACAGTAAACGGATTGGGTAATTATTATATTAAAATATTAAAGATAAGACAGATAATAGCTTAAAACCAGGCATTTATAAACTCAATTGTGGTTCCTGTGACAAGGGTTACATAGGTCAGACCGGTATAAATTAAAAAAAAGAATACTAGAACATAAGGGACCGTTCTTAAATAAAAAAGAGGATTCGGCATATGCACAGCACTTATTACAGGAAAATCATAGTTTCAGTGAGGAATTTGAAGTTTTGCATATATTGGATAAAGGTAGAAGATTGTCATTGTTGGAAAGTTTAGAAATAAGTAGGATTAAAAATACAGGGAAATCCCTAAATGGTCAACTGGAAACAAACCCATCCCCCTTATTAAATATGTGCCAGTAATAATGTATCACCCACTATAAACGCTAGTGTACTGGATATTATTCTTACTGAAGTGGACAAAGTGCCTGTGAGTAGCTGGAAAAATTGTGTTTCGCATATTAAAACTGTTGAAAATTCATACATTCAAATTGGGAATATTACAGAAAGATTTATTATTAACATAGGTGTTGATAGTGACAATGAAAATGAATTAAATAAGTAAACTGTAATTGCATTAATTAATAAAATATAATATATTCTATCTAAAATTGTTTATTATTTGTGTCAAATCATCCATGCTTGAAATACAATTCAGTGCGGGCCTGTGTAGACCCCAGTATGATTTTAAACAGGCGTCAACAAGAGTCGGTAAGTCATGCATTCTCTTAAATCTGTGAACGGACTTCACCTGGCCTAATAACAATTTAGAGTAGCAATTATTAATTTGTTAATTGTTGCATTACCTGTCTATGCTTCAGTTTGTAAGAAGTACCCGAAGAAGCTATAGTATAGCGAAACACGTCGTATATCACGCTTTCTGTTGTTTTGTCTCTTAACAATACGGGTCTAAAATAGATAATTAGTCTTATTCTTAAAAGTGTACCCCTTATTTAAACTATTTTATTACACGCATAATTTGAATTTAAGCATTTTGATTATCCGTTTTATAAATGACAAGAATATTATGATGTATAACAAAGTATTTAGATATTTAGGGTTCTATGGTTAAACATTATCAAACTTAACGGCTTTTTGAGGCGTTTAAAGTTATCCCAATTAAATATTTTCTCAGTGTAACTAAACAACGATTGACGAATTTGAAATCAGGAAAAGCGCGAGGCAAGATTGTACTCTGTTGGTTGTTCAATCTATACCTATGTGGAAAGAGCACTTGCGGAGGCAACGTCCGAGAAATTAAGGTCAATTAAAACGATACTGCAAATCAAAACTAACCTGAAATTGAAAAAAATCCTGACAAATCAAAATGTGTATTTCCAACTCGGATATAGAATGACAAAATGTTATGTATGGGCAGTTCTTCTGTACGATATGGAGACGGAAACATTTTAGATGATCCTATAGAAAAATATAAGTTAAAATGGCCCAACATAATAAAACTGGCAGTGAGCCAAAAATCTGCGACAACCACTTATCTTACTGATTTAGCGACCGTCTTACCTTCATCAGAGGAGCTGACAGCGGCAGAAAAGAAAATATAATTTATTCTAAGTTCTAGCCATCTAACTTAGACGCAAAATATTACTTATATTCTTAAGATAACATCTCGTTTCGGTTAAACATCAAATAAATAATCGCCCCATATATATACCTGCTCAATCGCGAAACTGTTTTGTTTATAGATAAAAACAAAACTTCTGTCTTCCTCCACAAATAGTATTTATTTCAAAAATTAATTTCTTTAAAAGTGATTGTCCCTACATGTTTCGACTGTACAAACAGTGTTTTGTTTAGGTTTTTCTGAAATATTGAAAAGTTATGACAAACACAAAAGATATACAAATCTTTCGAGATTAAGGATTTATATGAAAAATTGTGTTTTATTAAAGTTTGCACAAGATTTTTCAATAAACCAAGTATTTGTATATTCTTAAAAATGTTATTTATATGGATAGATATTTTATATCTTGCTGAAAGAATCTCGTAAGAGCTCTTGAACATAGGCAGTCTTGATTTTGTTTTTGTCGAACCTTTTCTTTGAGGGGTTGTGCTTTGTTAACATGTACTTTGAACCGTAGTTTGTAGGAATTTTTCCGCTTTTTAGTTATTTTATGATTGGAACATATAATTTAAGACTCAAAAACCGATTATTATCAAGAACTGTAGATTTGAGAACACTAGGGATAAAGAGATCAAGTTAATTCTAAACGATGTGAAAAAGAAAAGGTACGAATTTAATAGTGAAAGGTAATAACTTTTTTATCTTTATAACATCAAAATTTATATTGTCCGGGAGATTTGTTTTCATGGTACGCCATTATTGTGAACCTTACTGTATTGCCCTGCAAGAATAAAGCAGACTGATCATTAGAATGCATCTCATTAATTATGTTTAATAAAATTGTCGTGTAATAATAAGCTTAGTGAAATTTAATTTAAACTAGCCTTTTTTGCAAAAACCATCGTTCCATGACATCGAAAGCGAACAATGCCAGCTTTCGGAAAGAGAACAATTTGTGCACCCCATTTAAAAACTCCGGCAGCCGTTCTACCGCTATAAAGTTGCATAGAATTTAACAGCTCTAAAACAAAGGAAAAGAAAAAAGAAAGTGTTTTTCGCGATGAAAAATTAAGTCTAAAGCATTGTAAATCAAGTAAAATAAAAGCACTTTTGACCTCAAGGAGTCTTTATGTCTGGAGAGGTATATTTAAATAGAAATAGAGACCTGAGAAGTTATATAAAACATATTTGGTTGTATGCTCAATGTTCTCGTCTCTCTTCATATGTGAATGGTAGTGTGGGAATACCCGAATACCTGGCAAGTTGACTTTGTAAGTACTAAGTAGTTTGTCTATCTTGGATCTTCCCTCACCTACTCCAACCACCTGGGCCCACCAACATTGCCATAAAGATGAGAGAAGCATCTAAAACCGAAAATGATATCCTATATGGTGTTCCCAGAGCTTAACAGGTTGCTATGAACACTTTTTCTACGTTTTAACGTGATAACATGAACTGATTGGTTCTCTCTCGATCAACATTAACTTCTTTAAAAAAACTGCCGCCTGAGTTTTTAAACGTTAAATTCTACTTGGTTACTGTCACCCCAAGACAAAATTTCTTCCAGATCTTTGCTGAGATGTGAGACCTCTTGCTGCCTATAGAGATGTGCATTGGCAGCCGATGTCCGAGCATCCAAAATAAAAGATGCAACAAGTGTGCTGTCATCAGCGAAGCTATACATAGGATTTTTTTTTCCAAAAGATCGTTAATGTATAGTAAGAAGAGGGTGGACGACAATATAGAGAACCTTAAGGGACTCCGGCGTTGATGTTAAATGTGTCTGAAAGAAATCCGTCCATCGCCACTCGCAGAGAACGGTCCTTAAGAAAGCTTGACATGATCCACTGCCGTCTCGAAGAACAGGCCGTAATGTTCCCGCCCGCATTCTAGAATCAGCTGTTTCTAATCGATCCAAGTTTTGACAGGTTTGCATTGTTTTGGTAGACCGTTTTGGTGTTTCCTTTAAGTTTTTAGTTGTTTTTAGCAGTTTAATGCGATTATTTTGGAAAATCCATAAACATTAATTTAACGTAGTTTGGACCTTTATATGTAAAACCATAAATTATTTGATTAAGTTGCTGTGAAATAGCGAAAAATGCCAAATTCATGATGTGTTCCCGGGTGTATACTCAACTATAATGGTTTTCACTGATGAAATGCTATTTATTGATAAAAAAAGGATCCCAAGAGACGATTTAGTATTGCGAAAATGTATCAGCTTTTGCATAAAGTACTTTGAGGAAAGGTTTTTAGTCAGGAAATAGAGGGCAACCAAAAGACTTGATGGTAGATAACACTAGAACAGTGCAATGTAGGTACCTTTTTTAATAATAATATTTTGGTACCTATATTGTTTAAATTGTTATTAGGCAATAAACATAGAAAGATTATAAGTATATTAGTTAGCTATTAAATAGATAGTATAATATTGAAGGTTGAGCATTCATACTTAGGCTCGTACTTAGGTTAGGTTCGGACAAAAATTTAGTAACAAAACAATGCCTACATTCGTTGTACATTTTGTTTAGATTTTCATACGATACAAGTGTTTCTTACTTAAAATATCGGTTAAAACATACCTACAAGTTTAAAGCAGGTTCCTCTTAATGCCTTTTTATTTTTCTAGTCAAAAAAATAAAGTTTATAAAATATAGTTTCTAAAGGAAGATGAAATGATAGTATGTACCTACCTACCAACCGACTGATATAAAATTTTATTTAAAATAGCTACCTGAAATTGTTTGTAATGTTTGTTATTCAGGGATTATTTGGGAATTATTTTCGTAACCTCGAAGGAGTATCGAAGTTCGAAAGCACTACTTAGTGATCATAACATAAGCCTGTTTATAGTCTTGAATCACTCTGTATACTAATCATCGAAATACCTTTTTAATATACGATTCTATACCTCATTTCATATAATTTAAGACATCTTTGATTTTTTTTTTATTTTACTATTTTACGGTTCGTCGGCGTATCTAAAGCCATCTTGAACCGGTCATCGACCGTACGGTTTTTAATCGTGCGGTCTACCGACTGGGGAGTGTGAAACGGCACCTTCATCCTACGAGATATCCGATCTCATTCGGCCTGTCCGGCGTGAATAGGATGGTTTTGATGTCGATTCATTTTACACTCTTCCCTAAGACAAGAGCGCGCGGTGTTTCCCAAGCGGTCACCAATCCAAGTACTAACCGCGCTCGACACCGCTTAACTTCGGTGATCTGACGGGAACCGGTGCTTTAGGTGTCGCTAGGCCCTTGCCTTTGACTTACAAATATCAATTTTATTATCTACATGCCCATATAGCCTCTATAATAAATTCCATCTTCTAATGTGACGTCACGATCTTAACATGCCCGGCCTGTTCTTCGAAACGGCAGTGCATGATCTCACTTTAGTTAGGAGTCCCTCATGCTATACTCGGTCAAAGGCCTTGGAAAGGTCCAGTGCTACCGCTCAGGACTCCCCATGATGTTCCTAACGTGAGTAACATAAGCGAGAAGGTCTCCTATTGATCTAGACTTACGGAATCCATACTGGCGGTCACTAATAATGTTGAAACCTTCCATGGCACTTTAATAATTTTTCGTTAATCACCATCTCGAATGCAATGCGACTGGACGATAGTTGTTTGACAAGGTCTTCTTGCCTTTTTCGGGTATGGGCTGAAGTCTGAAAGGTAAGTTAAAAAGCCTACAAAATACCAATGTCAATTCGTCGGGGCAGTGTCGGTCAGTCTGCAATATTCCGGCAAACACCATACTACAGGATACGTCGACCATTCTTTAAACCCACTCCAGTTTTTAATTAGCCTTAAGTGTGCTGCCACTTCGCAATTAAGCTAAAAGTACTCCACTTTTGTAGCACTAACCTTACTTGTTGCTTGGTGTAGGTCATTAAAACAGACGTAAAAACCGCGTCCTTCTTGTAAGCTTTGCTTTTCGTGCCGTCTACTTCTTTATGACCAGGCATTAACCCCTTTTCCGATATCCATGCATTGATATGCAAGTTTGGTCCAGAACTCCACAGATAGCTGTACAAAATGGAATATTTGAATGGAAATTATTTTTTATGGTATAATCTCTTATTCTGTTTAAAAGTTCTTTTGTATACTTAGGTTAGTACGTATTCGATTAGATCCACATATAATTAAGCATCATGATGGCAGATATTTAACTTTAGTATGATCATATTCAAGTGTTAAATCAAAGAAAGCGTCCATAACTATCAAAGAGACTTTATGTTTTTAATGCTTATTTAGTCTTATTTAAGTGATATTTAACGACTATAACAATAAATATAGATTTTTTTAAGCAAAAAAAAAATATTAAAAATAAAAATATATTAAATTCTAGCTTTTCTTTCTCCGAAACCGACGACCTAATATGTGTCACGTTATAAGACTTCGCAAGCGAACAAAAGTCAGATTCAGCTACAAAGAACAATTTGTGCGCCCCATTTAAAATCGCCAGAAGCTAAACGGTCGTTTTTACGCCATAAGTGTTGTGTATAACTTACAGACCCTAGAAAAATAGGCTGAACCAAAGACCAAGAAAAGTCAGAAGGGATATAAAACGTTCTTGATGAAAACGGTGAAGGTTGTGTGTTTTGTGAAGTGTTGAATAGCCAGCATAAAATGTATTTATTCTTTCTTAAAAAAGTTGTCCTTTGACAGTGCATTAATTTTTTATACAACTTACAAAAATACAACTATAGTCTGTTTATCTTTAAATGGCGCGAAGCAATAAATGCTCATTAAATATGCAAAACGCATACTGGGGTGTCAAGAACAATTTAAACACCATCCCTTAAAATCTATTGTGTTTACACTAAAGGTTCCAAATAATGAGCATTCTTTAGGTAGGTCCACCCTGAATTTATCGCAAGCTATTGTTATATTTGAGGATTTGCCATTGTTATTGGGAAAAATCCTTAACCAGGAGCATGTATTGTGGAAGTTTTTAAATTAAAAATCTTAAACATGAATATTTTCCTAAAATTGTATTATATTATATTCGTAGGTATTTATAACATATTATGAAAACATTTAAAAAATCGTATTAACTAATAAATAACAATGGGTGGTATTATTTTACATAATATAATTACAAAAACAAGATATAAAATAGAATCTTACAAACAAAGCATTTTCAAAAATCGAATAATACTTGTCGTTATGGCTTAATCATAGTCCGATTAGGAATATGAACTTTTATTAACATCGTTTATAATAAGCGGTTCAACCATTTCTTCGATTATTATATCCACCTGCCACATTTTGGCTTCTTTTTCTATCACATGATCAATACACTTTTTCCACTTTTCCGCACTGATTTTACCCGTAGCTTCTTTTTCTAAGAAATCTAATGGAAATTCAGCCTAGAGTGATAACTTGCATTTGCCAATACAATTATTGCATCTTTTGGTATAACATCCAACACTTGCTCGAACCATTCTTCAGAGCCATTGACATTCATATCTTCGTGAGTGTCTCCTGTATTTTTAGATTGAAACATCAGCAGGCCACCTTTGACAAAGCCTTCAGAACTTCCAATAGGTATGGGTTATGATAAGTCGATCTCCTTTTCCAGATGGCGGTCTTAATCCTATGGACAATCCTTCCAAAAAAGCTAGCCTTGAACTTTTACTATTTTCATCCTGCCAAAATTTAGTCACAGTGTCGCCCTCATTTAGCCATGTTTCGTCTAGGTAAAATATTTTATTGTTTTCTTCTCTGGCTTCTCGGATGCTTCTTAAGTAATTTTATTCTCCAACAGACGATATCGCTTCTGTCTATTAAAATCGATAGCCTTTTATGTTTTTTCCACCGAAACCCCATTTTCTTTAATAATCTTCTCGCTTTGAGGACAAAATTTTGTCCAGTGTGGGAATTTCTTTTTTGAAAAAGAAACTATGAACTTTTCGCCTTATTCTCTGCATTAAAACGTCATCCAGCTCAAGTTTTGGTCGTCCTGGAGAAGTTTTTGAAGGATTGACGCCAACACTTTTTTCTTCTTTTAAAAGTTTATATATTGTTGCTTTCCAAACGTTAAACATATCTGCTGTAAATTGCACTGCATTGTCAACACTCAAATCCGCATTCCTACTTTTACCGACTCTAGGGCGTTTAGGCAATTATTGAAAATTCTCCATATTTAATTAAAAAAACACTGACACTTCACACTTTGACTAGTTCAACTGAGAAACAACCACCCAAGGTAGGTATGTAGATATAAATAGGTGTATTATTCCAATAGAGGCACCCATAAATGCATATTAACTACATAATTAGCAAACAGGTAACCAGGATTAGGAAAAGGAATAAAATGATTAGAGCAGAAACGGCATAAGTACCTAGACTCTAATTAGTTTTAATAAAATTGTTTTATAATTTTGCGTAATTTTAAGCTTAAAAAATTTAATATTAAAATATATATTTGAAGACAAAACTTGAATTTAATGTGCCCATGGAGAAGACGGTTTTGATTGATTTATTACTTCGGATCGCATAGCACGTTATTTAATTGTTTCTAATATTTCCTTAAAGTAATAATATTGGTATTACCATTTCCCTTGGTCTTGATCTAATTACATTAAGGTTCATATACATTTGCGAGGGGAACCGTTCGCGAACCGCTAGTTGTCATGATTGGGACGGAGCGGCGAACGAACTGTTTGTGAATTGAATGAAAACGTTTTTGTTGCGAAAAGAAACATTTCGCTTGCAAGAGAAACATAATGTTTTATTACAACAAATCAGCTTTACTCAAGGTGAATGAATCCATGGATTTGTACTGGTTTTCTGGCAGTAGCTGTCACTATAAGACGATTAAGCAAACAATAGACAATTGTGCGAGCTCCCATAAATGACAAAAGAACTGCTGAAAAAGCTCTTTAGTTTTTTTTACAAGAAATCAGGGCAGATCAAAGGGACTTTATGCAAATGAGGTGTGCTTCTGTCCACTGTCACTACTTGTACTATGTGTAGCCATAAACAGTTGGCAAAAAATTAAAACAGGCATATGTATTAACACAAAACGAGGATCCAGCGATCGACGTCGAACAGCTTGACATGTGACTAAACGAGCTTTAACCTGCTTTAAGCCGCATGATTTATTACTGTGCATCGGCCCATTTAATTTGTATTGATACACCAACATAGAACGCGTTTATCGTTTTTGACTAAAACTGTTTTGCTCTTTCTGTCTGAGGCCGGCCTTAATTGCCACAATTATTTTTAAATATGTATGCGTACAATGGGGTCATTTGGTCAAACCTCAAACCAACACTTTTTACCTAACTTTTATGAAGCATAAGGTATGCTCAGCCCTGAAAATTTGAAGTCAATCCGATAAGTAGTTTCTGAATCATACGAGATGAAAGTCAAATAAAAAGCTCGCCAGGCAATGACGTCATTATCTCCCACAGTTCGTCCGTTTTGAACTTATGTAACCCAGCATTATACCGATAAAAGAGGCAAATTTGGCAACCTTGTACAATATTGTTACAGATAGCAAAAGACGATTCTGTATACTGTCAAATTTATGACCGTGTCAATGTGTTACTCGTGTTGACCTTTTTGACCATGACAGTTTCCTTTCTTTCAATTTATGATGACATTCCTTTTTTATTAAAAATTTGATACTATTTTCCGGAATTCCTATATTTAAAATGGTTAGTCAAAGCTTAAAACCAATAACACGTTCAAGAAATGGGGAGTAAGAATGCGGAAATCGTCTGTAACTTAACCTCATTACACAGAAAGTTTTTGATTATTTACCTAGGTCATTATTTATTATCGTTATTTACCTAGGTAGAGAAATCTTACCTCTCATTCGAGGAATGGAGCAAATAATGGCGATTTCTCAAGCTGGTACTAGAAAAAATATTTAAATTCGGCGAATACCTAAAATATTTTCTTGCTCGTTCTCAATTAAATATTTTATTGAATAAACTCGTTTCAGGTTATACTAATTAAATATTTCTCTTGGTTCCTTCCTTTCCCATGGATCGCTTTAACGAGCGGTTCACGAGCGGCTCGCTAATGTATACGCACCTTTAGATAATGATTTCTTTATGAATTTGCCAAAAAAAAAATAGATAAGGTGGGGCTGTGTACCGGGTGTTCCACCTGAGAAGGTAATCGGCTATATCTCAGAAAGTAATAACACTAGGACTTTGGGAAAAAATATATATCGATAAAAGCGGCCAAGAGAAATTGCTGGAAATTATTTTCAAGTTCGAAACATGACCGCTAGGGGGCGTAAGAGAACTTTCAAAATAGAAATGCCGATTTTTTCTTGATTTTTCTTAATAAAAATATGTTAAAAATATAAGCATTGTATTCTTCATAAAATTATGCAACTTTATGTTATGAATCATTTTTTTCTATTTTCAATAATGAAGTGGTGGGAGAAGGTCAAACTTTTTTTCTTTCAAACGCTGATATCTCTGCTTTGGATAAACCGATTTTATTCAACTTGGTCTTGAAAAAAAGCCCTTTTTTCCTCTACACGTAGATCTATTAACTATACCATATTAATTCTGATGGTGGCCACTAGATGGCGTTTTTCCGTAATTCCTCAATGAATAAGAATTTTCTCAAAAAAATCAAATGTTATGATATGACTTTTTCATCATATTTTATTTTAGGCTTATAAAGGCTATTAAGTAGTGGAATAAAAAATCCAGGTCCGTATTTAAAATAAAAAAGTTGATGATGGTCGCTCGAATCCAAAACGTCGGATTAAAAAACTAACCCCATCAGCTTGTAGAGGAGGAAAAGTTACTATAAGGAACTAAAAACCGCAACGTGATATCTTTTGTTAAACTAGAGAAATTACTGTTTTAAAAAATAGCCTGTTCCATATTAATTATTATTATCCCTTATAAGCCTAAAATAAAATATGATGAAAAAGTCATATCATAACAATTGATTTTTTTAAGAAAATCCTTATTCATTGAGGAATTACGGAAAAACGCAATCTAGTGGCCACCATCAGAATCAATATGGTATAGTTAATAGATCTACGTGTAGAGGAAAAGAAGGGTTTTTTTTCAAGACCAAGTTGAATAAAATCGGTTTCTCCAAAGCAGAGATATCAGCGTTTGAAAGAAAAAAAGTTTGACCTTCTCCCACCACTTTATTATTGAAAATAGAAAAAAAAACGATTCCTAACACAAAGTTGCATAATTTTATGAAGAATACAATGCTTATATTTTTAACATATTTTTATTAAGAAAAATCAAGAGAAAATCGGCATTTCTATTTTAAAAGTTCTCTTACGCCCCCTAGCGGTCATTTTTCGAACTTGATAATAATATCCAGCAATTTCTCTTGGCCGCTTTTATCGATATATATTTTTTCCCAAAGTCCTAGTGTTATTACTTTCTAAGATATAGCCGACTACCTCCTTAGGTGGAACACCCGGTACACTTTTTCGAATTAAGAGGGAGACAACAATCGTTTTGTGTAAGTCTATAATCTCCGAATTTAATAATTAGCAACGCGCTTTCGGCCATTAGCCATCTTCACTGCTTCCTAAAAAGCGAGGAAAATCCAATTTGTCGAAATATTTATTGAAGAATGTCGTTTTTCGAAAATTAATTATATAGTTGTGTGAAAACCGTTAAATGTTGCCTATTTTTTGTTGAAAAATTGTTCCGAGAGATAATATAAAAATTGTATTTTGGTTTTTACTCACTTAGTCAGGAAACAGTAACCCTTCTTTGATAAGATATCTTTGTTCATTAAGTGGGTCATCAACACCACAATGTAAAAACTGATTACATGAAACAATTAACACGTAAAATTGTGAATGACGAACAACTGGAACGAGCCACTTTTAAATTTCAATCAGTAACCATCATTTTTCTTTTTCATCTTTTCGTTCCACGTGAGAACGTGGTTAAATCTATCCTGACATTGAAATGACATTGTTGACGTTGATAAGAATAAAGAGCGGGCTATTTAAAAATTGTTAAGGTTGGAAAATATTTAAATTTAAAAAAAAAATAATTTAGAAGGCGTCTATGTAACAGAATTTAACCTCTGTTTAGATTAAACACACAAGTTAACCAAAACACAATTTTTATATTATCTCTCAGAACAATTTTTCAACAACAAATAGGCAACATTTAACTGTTTTCACACAACTATATAATTAATTTTCGAAGAACGACATTCTTCAATAAACATTTCTACAAATTGAATTTTCCTCGCTTTTTAGGAAGCACTGAAGATGGCCCATGGCCTATGACTCTGCTAATTATTAAATTTTAAAGATTATACACTTAAAACACAAAACGATTGTTGTTTCCCTCTTAAAAAAAAAATAAAAAGTTTATTGTCAAGTTTTAAATTTTGAACCTCTATGAATCTGGAGGAATATTTTTCTTACTCATTAATTAACAACTTGGGCATGTCTTTTATATAAACCATATTGACTCAACGAACTACCTATAGAAATACTACCTTAGGCTCATTTGCGGATTACTAACTTCCACTTTGTAAGACTTGTATGTGAGTTCATTAAATCTGATTGGAGTAATAATTATAAGTAATTGGCGAAACGATTAGGTTCTCTCGTGAAAATCTGCTTCGCCCCACATGAAATCCGGAAGCGTGTTTAACGAGAATTGGCTAAATAAGAAGTTGCCATTGCATTTATACTGGGTACGTTAGTAATTTCGCAGAGATATACAACTACTAGCCAGGGTTGAAAAAAAATCATGATTTTTTTGAAAAACATCAAAAATCACGATTTTTTTGAAAAAATCAAAAAATTTTTGATTTTATTGATTTTTTTCTATTTTTATTTTTATCTATTTTTTCCTATAAATAAGTTGCTATTTTCACCACGTTTTTGATTTTATTCACACCGTTCTTCAAATTTTAATGAAGATAGTTCCTGTCGAAAAACGCTCAGAATGCAAATTCCTGCCAGAATAAGAAAACCCTCCACTGTTTATATAAAGATGCGTCCGCCCTAACTAGCAGTATTTGATAATTGGCCGTCCAATAAGCAGCGCGACGCGTGATTTCTGCTGTAAATTTCTAAAAGTTACCTAAAAATCTGCAAATGCTTTTAAAGTTTGTCGGGAATATGTGTGTGTCTGTCACTTGACGGATGGTCAAATGTACATAACGAACCGATAATCTGTGCAACGGTTACAACAGAATATGGATTTCCCGTCTTAACAGATACTCTAGATACTTCTGGGAATTCACATACTTCTGTATATTTAACTGAAATTGCAATAGCACTCATAAATAAGCTTAAAACCGAATATGACTGTACAGTATGCAGTTTTGTCACAGATAATGCAGCTAATATGGCTGCAATGCGACATCAAATAAAAACATCTACTGAATTGAAACTTATTACATATGGTTGTGCTGCACATATTTTAAATTTACTATGTAAGGATTTGGAAATCGCTGATATTAAGGAACATGTTGTTTTCATTGCCAAATACTTCCGTAACAACAATTTTGCCTCTGCAGCATATGCCAAAGAAGGAGGCAAAAAACTAGTTTTGCCAAATGATGTCAGATGGAATTCGCTTGCCGACTGTTTAGAAGGTTTCGTTAAGTCATGGCCCATACTTTTCAAAATTGATGAAGAGAACAAAATTGACAATATCATAAGAGGAAAAATTTTCAACATTCACGTAAGAAGATTAGTCGAAGATTACCTAACAATACTTAAGCCTATCTCTATCGCAATAGATAGACTACAAAGAAACAGTGCGAGTCTTTCAGATGTTGTGGAAGAATTTAAAATATTAGAAACTCATTTTGACAAAACGGACATAACTTTACATCAGCTGCAAAAATTTAAGAGGCGTTATGAACAGTGTATAACCCCATATCAAACACTAACAGAGAGTGAAAAAAGTGTTGCTTTAAAAGCTGTTAAAGAATTAGATCCAAATAGTGGTTTACTACCACTCATAGTCAAGTTTCTTGCCAGATCAGAACCTTTCACTGATATTATGTTTCATGATGATATTCTTCAGAATGTAAAACCTGTAGATTGGTGGAAATCGCAACAAAATATACCCATTATTCAAAAAGAGTTCTTCATAATTAGACAATTACTTTATGCTGCTGCTTCTTCCGCATCAGTTGAGAGAATTTTCTCAACATTTGGTTTAGTCCATTCCAAACTCAGAAATCGATTAGAAACGGAAAAAGCTACAAAATTAGTTTTTTTGTACAAGCACCACAATTAACTAAAATAAACATTATTTAGGTACAGTGGTTTTATTTTTTTTTGAAATAATAAACCATTACTTAAAACTGAAAGTTTTTATTTTCTCTTAATCATAACTTATCAGAAATTTTGATTTTAATGATGATTTAAATTGAAAAAAATCAAGTGATTTAAATCATGATTTTAATTAATTGATTTAAATCCGTTTACCCCTGTACTAGCAGATCGTCAATTCATCTTCAGCATGACAAAGCAGAATCTTATACGTAAACGAAAGTTTCAATATTGATAAACGACGAAAAGAACCTTAAGTCAGGAATCACACTGAGCGACCATGATCGACCGTCCGCGATCGACCGGCTACGACCAACAATTGAAATAGTTCAAATTAACGGTTCTAAGTCACACTGGTCGACCGCCCACAACCGACCGCTGTTATGAAAATGTCATACCACACAGAAATGTTTACAAACTAACCTTTATTGTTCTGTGTATTTTACACACAATATACTAGTGGGATGGTCCGAGACCGACCAAATTTCCAGCAGGTTGGAATTTCAAACACGGTCGCGGATAATGGTTCAGTGTGATCTTTGTGGTAAGAATGTACGTTTTGGAAATTTGATCGTTACCGGTCGATCGCGGACGGTCGATCATGGTCGCTCAGTGTGATTCTTGCCTAAGACAGAAACCAGTACATTTTTTTTGTATTAAGTATGTAATCTTTTAATTTAATGCAGAGCGCTTTCGGACCATCATCAGTGTTTCCTAAAAGCGAGGAAAAACCCATTTGTAGAGGTGATTAATTGAGAATTTTTCTTAATAGAAAATTAGTTGTAAAAAAATGAATAAATCGGAAAATCGATTGTGTAAACATCAATCAAATTATACAGGGTGTCCCACCGCACCGGGAACCGCTTCGATCTATATATGGAAAAATATACATAGAGAAGTTTTGAAAATTTAACAGTATGCTAATATTGCTGGGTACAACCTGGTTAAAATACTTTCAATAGGGTCACACTTCCGGTTATACTAGAAGTAGGTGTCAACTTGCTTATTTTTAATGGAACACCCTGTATATTATTACATTTTTGAATTCTACGCAAGATTCTAGTCAGATTTTATATATCATCTAGGTTGTGCTACTCTTTGGTTGTATGTCAAAGAATAACGTTTGCTGACCATAAAATAATTATCAACTTTTCCTATAAAGAAGTTTTTTTTATTTAATTTGGGTTCTATTCCTTGTTAAAAAGGACCTGCTTTAATAGATTTTTTATAATATTTTGATACCTATTAATACAGCGTGTTCAAACAATAAGATTAAAAATGAAATTAAGAAAACAGCAAAAAATCTACCTTTTCAAATGGAAACCCCTAAATTTTATAATTATTTTTTATTTAGCATTAAAAATAAGGGTAAGTTTGTATAAGGTTGCCCGTTCCGAAAATCTGTAGTTTTCGAAATATTGCCAATTTAATATTTTTATATGGCAATTTTGCTGCGGATATTAAGTTTAATTATTGGCTATGACGGCGTTGAAAACAGTCAAATGTTAAAGAAATGTATGAAGCTGTCACTTACCATTTGAAGATTATTAATAATTATGCAGATAAATTAAAAATGATGAATGATGCAGATGAATTAAAAAACAGAATAATTGAGACTTCACGCAGCATCACAGCGCGACAGTTGTCGAATGTTAGAAAGTATTTTTATGATTGTTTGGGGCACTGTTTGGCTGTAAATGGAGGGCACTTTGAACAGTTTATATGAGTTTTAAGTTTATTGTTGTAGATTATATTTAGGAAAATTATTAAACTTAATTGAAATAAAAATCCCAAATAATCATCAAAATTGTATAATTTACAAGTTGTCTAATATTATAATAATGTCACATACCAGCTTATGTCAAAAATACCTAAGTAAACTTAATATACAGGGCTAGTCAAAACACCGTGATATTATAACTTAAAATGATATTTTTAAATATTTTGCGTTAGTAAAGTAATACAAACATGATCCTATCTTGGGTATGATACCACAAGAAATTTGTGTAAAATTTTAACTTGTAGTTCTCAATAGAAATGTGCCTAACATATGTTTTAGGATTGTAAAACCCTATGTCCCGCCTTAAAATAAACGTACTGTATATACACCCTGTATTATCTTTTGTTAGCAATTATTCTTAACAATTTTTGGAAATATTTGGGTTTTTACTCACTTTGTCAGGAAACAGGAACAATTCATTGATAAAATTTTAAGTGGGACACGAACACCACAATATAAAAAACTCATTACATACAACATTCAGCTTGCATAAAATTGTATAAGACGAACATAAGGAAAACTTTATCTATTAATTACAATTTTTTTTACAGAAAGTGAAACACAAAAATATAAACACAAACTAACTATTCATGTTCAGTATTCAAACTAAGAATCTAATAACTCCTATACCCTTAGCACTATAGTAACAACTTCACACTACTTCACAGTATGTAAATTTTTAAAGGAATACACATTTATTGGCAATATTTTACACCATTCTACTTAATTTTACAGAGCTTTATTTTTGTCATTAAAGTATCACCCGTTACCAACCAAGCGAATCGGTTTTTAAACGCCGTTTAATTTTTTTCAATTTATCACCGCTATAAATATTTTTCGGGTCAAAAATTCTGTTAGCGAAATCCGGGGCAGAAATTCGTGTCCAAATCGCCCGGGACCGGCTTGTCTTCTTGTAATCCAATTTATCTGTCGATAACACAGGTTTATACTTTCGAAGTTTATTTTTGTTGGCATTAATAAAAGGCACCTGTTTATTTTCGTTTTTGTTGAGGTTATAGAGCGAGACGCGTGATTGAAAATTTCCAGTTCAAGCACAATAGGTTTCTCCTCCAAGCATAGATATTATTGGCATTGCTCTATAACTCACCCGACAGCAATGAGTAATTTCTAAAAGCCATAGGGATCATAAATGGAACTTCAGAAGCTTCTAAAGGAACTTAGTGTAGCAATTATAAAGCACGAAAAACATTTTCATTTTCTTTGTCCCTATTTATAAATATTGTTTTCAAATATTTCCTCTTTTTTACCTCACAAGTAAATATTTTTTACTATGTTTACCCATTTTGCTGTACATATAGATAGATGAAAATTGCATACTCAGAATTTTAATAAACGTAATAAGTATACACGCATAAGAGTGGAAATGATTCCCATCCGCTTATAGCGTGACCCAATTTTGATTGCTTACCATTTAGTTATATAGTTCCCAAAAGACAAATATTTAATTTCAGAACAATAAAAACAAAAGTAGTTCGTGGAACGGTACGTTCATTAATATTAATACTTTAGGCACTTATGTGGGTATAAAAATGTTCAAGATATTTTCGCACGTACATAAAAATTTCAAAATCTTTTTGTACAACATCTGCTCCCACAATTTCTGCAGACAATTATGTAACAATTGACCCAACATCGGCAAATATAGCTTACAATGTAAATGACAATGGGTTCAAACTGGTAAATATAGCAATATCAAACAACCTCTTTATTAAATCAACAATGTTCGATTATAAGAACATCCATAAAGAGACTTGGTGATCTAACGATAGAATAACAAGACACCAGATAGACCACATTGTAATCGATGCAAGACATGTGGACGTTAGAAGTCCAAGAAGTCTAGTCGCAGACAGTGACCATTTCCTTGTTTGAGCAACAGTACACCTGCCAAAAGAATATCAGATCAGAACAGACACACCTAGACGGAATGTAAAAACAAAAGAAATATTAAACAATCCTGGAGCCTGCATTAAATTGTGAAGTCAAGAAATTGTTGACACAATGTGAAAAGCAATAGAGGACACAATAAGGCAGAGCACGCTGAAAACCATAGGAAAAAGAAGAGGATGCATAAAGAAAATATCCTTAGGGAATGAGAAACAGGACCAGAAGTTTCTGTCTGGAAGTTAATGAAATGAAATAGGGTTTTAGACCTCTAGTTGGCCCGAAAACTAAGACCAAAGCAGGTAATCTGGTAAAAGCTAAAACAGAAGTTCTAGTGACGTGGAGAAGGTATTTCGATAAACTGTTAAATATACAACCAAATCACGAACGAAATGAAGATGTATATTGCACAGCAGAACCACTAATAGAAGAACCAACATCAAATTAAGTGTCAAAGACGATCTTTAAGCTAAAAAACAACAAAGTTCCAGTAAATGAATCTATACCAGCAGAATGTCTCAAAAACGGAAGAAGAGCATTGATGCTAGCTTTTTATGAATTAATCTGCGAAATATGAAAAATAGAACAATTATCGTTCAGCTGAAAAGTAAGCGTGATACTCCTCGTACATAAAAAAGGGTGATAAAATGTGCTCAAACTATCGAGGCATATCTCTTACAAACGCGGGATATAAGGTTCTTTCTATTATCTTTTTAGAAAGACTGACCACCTACCTCGAACACCTAAAAATCGATCAACTTTAGATCAATCTTTGCCATAAGACAAGTGTTGGGAATACAACAGAACAGTACACTTTTCATTGATTGATAAAACATGCATATGATAGATTTATGGGAGTGGAAATGTGGAACGCTATGGCTGAATTGATTAGTCTCACAAAGGCATGCGTAGAGAACTCAATAAGTAAAGTTAAAATTGAAGAAAAAGATTCAATCCCCTTCACCGATAGCGGTGGCCTCAAGCAGGGAGATCCCCTGTCACCTTTACTCTTTAACATCGCTCTAGAATGGACCATACGCAAAGTAAACACACAAGCACTCTTATTTTGAAACGCGGGCCCACGCATATTGGCTTTTACGGATGATATTGTGTGTGTGTGGAGTGTACCACCGTAAATGTCAAGAAAGAGTTTATAAAGTTAGAAAGCACCGCAAAACACGTCGATCTGAACATCAACGACGACAAAACAAAATATACGATGACGACAAGAACACAACGTAGAGATAGAGTAAGACAGAATGTTACAATAAACCAGTATAACTTTGAAAGGGTTTAGGACTTTAAATACCTGAGAGTTACAATTACCTCAAATAACAACATAACACTAAAACAAAATTCCGAATGCTCATCGTTCCTGTTTTGCCCTGCGGGGTCCCATTCCACCCCACAAATATATTATAAACGAAAAAAATATAAATCTACCATGCAGTTTTAAGATCCATCATGACATATGCCTATTAACGAAGCAGAACGACAATCGGCTAAGACTTGTGGAAAGAAGAATCCTGAGGAGCAATGAAGCCAACATTACACAACAATACCGCTCTCAGACTGATAGAGAACTGGAAAAGCTTTATAACCAGTAATAGTAAAAATAATAAAATTGAAAAGGCTCAGGTGTGCTGGTCAAGAGACAAGAATGAATAATCAAAAAAGTGTGGGAAGAGATTTCAGACGGAAGAAGGCTACTGGGAAGACCTAAAACACGCTGGAGGGACAATGTTGCATCTGATCTGAGAACCATGGAGGCAGATCGTGTGACGAAATTATGATGGATCGAGACAGATGGACGGTAACCATAATCTTTTTGAAATATTTGAAATAATAGAAAATTTTAAAATGTTAATTTATATTGAGCCAGGCCTGCCTGGAAAAAACTCCGATATCGACCACTGAAGACATCATAAACAGTTTGAGAATAGCAGGTCTGTCAAATCCTAAGCATAAAAAAATTAAGCAGGAATCAAAAAGTCCTGAACACGATTTATTATCGGTGATGCGTTTTTTATAAACCTTATTATTTTCTTTAGTAAATTATCTTTGTGAATAATATTTTGTGAATGTGAATATATTAAGGTTTTTAATACAATATTATATTTCCGTAATTAAACAGTCTCCAAAATTTCCTTCGGTTGCTGCTTATAGTATTAATTTGATTTTTTTCTGTATCATTTTAAGTAAAGAGATATTGTGTTAGATTATATTATTGAAACCCTTTATATATATATACAAACAACATGAACCTTGCGCCATTATTTCACCCTCTTAAGGGTCTTTTTCACCCTCTTCAAACCTAAACCCACAACCGAAAAAGAAATATTCCGTCACAATCCGGTTAAACGAAGAAGCTCGATTTCCCGATCTTAACAAAACACGATATATTAATTACGTCGCAATTTAATGGAATAAATGGTCGTCCGTGGGGCCTGAAATGCTAAGGATTTCCCTGTTAAAAGGACAAAAGCTAAACGGTCGTAATAACGACTTATAATTTTCGTGCCTAGAATATTAAATCAAGTTCGAATAATTATTTTAATAGAAATATTAATTATTACGGAATTAAGTATAAAAACGAAGTTTCCATTGCAATGCGCTACAGTCAATGTCACCCACAGGGCATTTTAAATTTTCGTGGCAGTATGGACATTCAGCATTAAGGCCCTTTAAGATTCCTAATAGTATGAAAAAACCAAAAAGTGAGTAGTAACAGAAATTCTATCAAGGAAAATCGAGAACCAAAAAAAGAGGCGGCAAACACATTTTTGGTGAAATTTATATTAGCGTGAATTGGTGTTAAATTCAGTTGGCAACTTTCGGTACAGTCTATATAGGAACTTTATTTGAGTAAATTAGGTTGGTAGTAGCTAATGTCACTCACTGCCAATCAACTAACAATAATTGTTAATTAAAATGTAATTAACAAGAATATCAATTGTCTTATAAGAGGGAATATCCATGAAAGTGCAACAAGGTAGAGCATTCTTCCCTATAATAATTAAGCCTGTTTGATGAGTTTTAAACTTTTTAATTTCAGATTTATTCAAATTCGCCTTGGGACCGTAATTGGCCTCAAGAATCTCCAAGTCTACCTTAAACGCCTTTTATTCAAAATGTATTATAAAATTAATAGTGTATGCGTTTTAAATAAAATTATATATTTGGGTTTATAAAATGAGTTCAGGAAATTAGTTCAATGGGAAAAATTTTAGATAATTTGATTGGGCATAATAATTGATCGTAGCTTAAGAAAAACAGGTAAAAAATCCAGTAAAAAAATAGCTAATCTTCTGCTAATCCATTTTAGGAAGTTTTTTGGCGCATCGTGGTGGAGAAGGGCCTCCGAAAAGAAGAGCAAGGAACCCTCAATTAGAGCAGAAAATTCAGGAAAAGATTGCTGAAAATCCCTTTAATACTGTAAGAAAACTGTCGATCCAAGTTCATGCAACAAAGTCGGTTGTTTATGCATGAGACCCTTCGAGAACAACTGCTACATCCTTATCCATACATCCATACATCCGTCGACTGAGGAAATGTATGAACAGCGCGCCAATTTCGAAAATTCGCTGAAGTAAACAAGAAGAAGCGAATCTCAACTTAACATTCATGCGTGATTCCCGAAATGTCAACCCTTTCAATGATTCCTTTATGCGGCACACTTCGATTTGGAAATGTATCAGAATAATTTTTTCTTGCATTCACACAATTGCCCATAAGTTAAATGCATGTGAGCATTAAGAGGGGAGTTAAATCAGAAATTAATTGCAGAGCCTCACGCAATAGAGATCAATTCAAAAACTACCAATTTTCAAAGCATTTTGATGGTGCACGTTTAAAAATAAAACATGACATTTTTGACACCCTGTATAGCAAAATAATTAGAAAGTGCACTACTCGTCAAGTCAGCATATTATTATTACCACATACTACAGTTGAAATTAGCTTTATACTATGTGTTATATATGAACTCGTCACAGTTTTCTTTGGTATAATTTAGTATAGTACAATCTAAACTTGAATAGTTAGTATAATAGTAAACTATATAGGTACTCCCTTAAAAGCAATTCATCTATCGACAAATTTATAAAGTAGTTGGGTGGGTGAATTACAAATCTCATATTTATTTTTAAAAATGTATACTTGATATCATATACGCCTATCGTCATCTACGAATAATATATAGATATTAAACTATTAACGGATTTTGAGAAATTCAACTGCGGTCTTAATGACAAATTTTATTATCTTAATGCGAATTATTAGTTATGTTGTTATTCGACTAGTTCAGGTTAGTTTAGGTTAGTTACTGTATTTAAATACCTTATGTTAATAAACTTGATTATTAAATAAATTTCGAAAGTCAATAATGCTCAAACGTGTTATAGAAAAAATTGATTTTCTTCGAAAACGGCCAACTTTACCAATGTGGAAAGTTTATTTTCTTAGAACGTGAGTACCCTGTATCACCC
This sequence comes from Polydrusus tereticollis, assembly GCA_963920685.1. NCBI lineage: Eukaryota > Metazoa > Arthropoda > Insecta > Coleoptera > Curculionidae > Polydrusus > Polydrusus tereticollis. The sequence goes on from OY987331.1 coordinate 5,542,451, forward strand.
TAATATCATTTTTTTGAAAATTAGGTACCTTTTTGTTCATAACCACAAACGCCACTGGTGGAGCTTTAAATATTCTACGGTGCCACAATTTTCCTATGGATAAACACCTTCTTCAATTCAATTTTTCCAAAATCGCACTGTTAATAAAGGAGCTATAATATGGGAGTCATGAAATTGTTGAATATACCTACCCTTAGTAGGTACCTATTTATATAAGATAAAAGAAAGCAGACAAATATGCATCCAAACCCCATACTTACTCGCACGCTACCGGCTATAATTTAAATCAACTAGTTCCAGTATGACCTCGGTAATGACTTATTACCCAAAGGTAATTTCTCTTCTCCAGAGCGTTTTAAACTTATTGATTACGTTTGTTCATAATTCGTGTTTTCAAAATAAAAGTACTTATTTGTGGTGTGCTTAAAATTATACATTGTAAAGGATGAAAGTTTTTAGAGTAAAAGACACATCAGGTAAGCCCGGGTAAGTCTTATTCTAAACTAGGTTTTGTAAATTTGTATTCAAAACACGGCTTGCTCTGTCAGATAAATGGGTTTTCCACGGTGGCAGAAAATCCATTTTCTAAAACTGCAAACGTAAACTCGTTGACAATTTAAAATTGTTAAATCTACCTTACACTATTCGTCCCATATTTTTGCATATTTTGCAAATATATTATCTTGTAAATTTTACCGAACTTAGTTTTTTTTAAGACAAGAGTCCATTCTCATTTGCGTTCAGGTTGGTCCAATTAAAGTTAACCTTAATCCAATATAATTTGTTACATTTTATGAATAATGTATTGGTATTAATTATCAATGCATTGTTTACTACTTGGGTGTTGTATATTTGGAAATTTGTACAAGGTAATTGTTTATATTGTATCTTACGATACGAAATTGTGTAGGTACACCTGTTTCCAAATTTCCTAGAAACTCCCTAATTTCCTATAATAATTTCCCAATATAAGGGTGTCTGTAAAAGGTCTTTACAAGAACCTACCACATTTTCTTCAGACCAAAATTAGCCGATTTAAGTAAACTTACCTTAGTACAAAGTTGCTTAGTTTGGGCGCTAGACGAAGCTTAAGTGACAATTTTCAAATCGTTTTTCTGGATTAATTCAAAAACTGCTCATACTATTTTGCCGCAATTTGGTATTATGGGGCAAAAAAACCCATGCCACAACTCTGATTAATATCAGTTCATGGGCGTAGAACCTAGGTTTTTTACTAATTACTTGTTTCAGATTTCTATGACAATGGAACAAGAGGGGTTTGGGCACAAAATTCAGATGAACCAACTCACTTGCTACAAAAAAGGTACTCTCAGTTTTCTTATCATCTGCTTTTTGTTCACACGGTATTTTTCAGGTATGTACAACACGACCCTACACCTCACAAACGATTGTTATTGTTGGTTATTATTAGTTTCATCTGACAACATAAGATTATTGTCAAATTTGTAACATTTAATATTGTTGCTAACGTTCAATCATTTTATCTGCTTGCATTAATTATTAGAAAACTTTAATTGTCGTGAATTATCATGGCGGTGCAATACACTAATGCAGAATATACCAATATGATATTGGTATTTGGGTATTACCAAGGAAATGGTCGAGAATGTATCAGAGTCTACTCCGAAAGGTTTCCAAATCGTCGTATACCAAGCCACCCGACGTTTGCTGCTGTTGAAAGACGCCTGCGGGAAAACGGTCAATTTACTCCTAAAGCCATTGATAATGGAAGACAGCGTTTTGTAAGGGTTCCTGAAGTCGAGTAAGACTTTTTAGAACGTGTTGCAGAAGATCCAGAAATAAGCACCAGGAGGCTAGGTAGGGAAATAGGAGTGTCTAAAGATATTGTTCATGAAGTACTTCAAGAACAGTTGCTATATCCATACCATAAGATGCCACTTCAAGATCTTTTACCTAATGATCCTGAAATGCGCCTGGTTTTTAGTCGGCTTGTTCATAGGCAGACAGAAGAGAATCCCAATTTTGCCAACAATATTTTGTTTACCGACGAAGCATGTTTCATAAGAAGAGGGATTATAAATTTTCATAATGAACATGTTTATGCGGATGAAAATCCACATGCTATCAAGGCAAAACATTTTCAAATTGAGTTTAGAATTAATGTGTGGGCTGGAATAATTGGTAATCACATTGTTGGTCCTGTCATTATTCCACAAAGATTAGCCGGGGAAATTTATTTGCAACATCTACAAAATATGCTGCCAGATTTGCTCCACCAAATTTTGCATTAAATGTTTCGAACTTTTTGAATCAGCAGTACCCAAATAAATGGATTGGTAGAGGTAATGCCCCTGTAAATTGGCCACCACGATCTCCGGACATTGGATTATTTCTTATGGGGGGGGGGGGGGGCATCTTAAGACAGTGGTTTACAGGACAACTCCAGATAACGCAGAAAAACTATCGCAACGTATTCAAGATGCAATAAATATTTTTAAGGGCGATGAACAAGTTCTGCAAAGAGTGTGTTTTAATTTTCTTTGATGTATAAATCTTTGTATTCATAAAAATGGTGGACATTTTAAGCAATTTTTATGATATTTCTATTTATTTTTGTTTATGATTTAGTTATTTTTTACTTTTCTTGTAAAAGCTAATACGTATTAAGTAATAAAATGCAAATTTCTCGAAAACCATCAGAGGAATCGAGTCTTATCAAGAGTACCTATCTTTTTTGTAGCGAATGAGTTGGTTCATCTGAATTTTGTGTTCAAACCCCTCTTGTTCCATTGGCATAGAAATCTAAAACAAGCAATTAGTAAAAAAACCCAGGCTTTACGCCCATGGACTGATATTAATCAGAATTGTGGCATGGGTTTTTTTGCCCCATAAAGCTATGCCAACGTACCAAATTTCGGCAAAATAGGCTAATTTTGGTCTGAAGAATATGTGGTAGGTTTTTGTAAAGACCTTTTACAGACACCCTGTATATAAAAAAAACTCCTTAAACATTCTTATTTTTTTTATTTCAGACTTTATAACTTATTATTTGGAGAAATTAAATATTATAACTGCATACTGTCATCATCTAAATACCCCATTGCTAAAAAGCAGCAAGTAAACCACGATTTTAATATTACTGGTGCCTATATATAAAAAAATTAAAAAATTTAGCCTTAAATTTACGAAAATACCCCTCTTGGTATGAAACTACTAACTTTATCATTTAAAAATCTTCGAAGATGTCATACAATCTCTTAGATTAGTCTGCCCGAGAGTCCGCCTGTATATATTCAATTTTTATGTTATTATATACTGTATATCCGGCAATCTGGTAGACAAGAGGGCAAACGGATCAAAAATTTCATTTTTCGAGGAAGTCATTCTTTATAAAAATTTTTGCTTGCTGAAAAAATACGATTGTTGATGAAAAAAACATATACTGTATATACTTAGGGCGTTCAAAAAGTTAAAAATTCAAATTTTTACAAGAGTAAGTTTTTAGCAAAATGCTATTTAAGAGAATTGGTTCAAATCATCCCATCTTCTAACATATTGGTTTTCATTAAGTTTGGATAGCGATAAAATTTTTGCTTTAAATTTGCATTTCACTGAAAAGTTTGGTAGGTGATTTTCTATGCCTTTAAATATCACGTTTGATTACGTACCTCAGAAATTATTACAGTGTCAAGTAAAACGTTATTGCCCGTAACTTTTAAAGATTTTATTAGTTTACAATGTTAACAACTGAGCAAACAATACATAATTATTTATTTCAAATTACTTCGAAATATAAAATAAAACATTTAACAAAATACAATAAACATAAACCAATAGATATAGATATACATAAATTTCCCACAATTTTACCATTCATTTTAACCACAGAGTAGGTAATAGTAATTTCACTCGAAGCCTCAAGGCGAAATATTACCTATTAATTACAAACAAGTCATTTTACACGAAAACATTTTCCAGTGTAGAGGTACGAGTGAAGTAGGTTTTAAATTATTATTTTTTCTAATTTTTCGTTTTCAAATTTTAGGGGGATGCGGTTAAAACTTATTGTTTTGATGTACAAAGAAAGAAAATAGTAACAAATAAAAGAAAAAACTTACAGTTGTGGTAGTCCCCACGAGTCAACACTAAAACAACAAAAATCGGACATTACCCGGTATTGGGATAAAATATCACCAACTCACATACATTGTACATATTTAAAACGCGAGAGCCAACCTGCTGCAGGACTTATTTGCTGCAGAACTGGCGCGGCAAAACATTGTTATTGTGTTTTTTCTTTTCCTTTAATTTTTTTATTAAATGTCGGGCTGAGACCGTCGATGTTAGTTTTTTTATATACGCTTTCTTGGTGATTCTTGATCTGAATTATTTTATGCATAATAGGCGTGTTTTGTAGTTGTTTTTTGAACTTAGAACATTGACATTTTTAAGATCAAAAGCATGACCAAAGGTTTTTAAGCGGTCAAAAAGTCAGTTTTTGAGTCCTTGGTGATGTGGAAATTCCTACAGTAGTCTCTTGCATACTCCGATATTCTACTTTTCAAATAAAGTAGTCTGGGGTAATAAAGTTAAAAAATTCGATGATTTGACTTTGAATCTAAATTATAAAAAAATCGTCTATGCTATCACTGTCTCTTTTAAATATTCTTAACGGTGAACATTATGTAACCAAAAAGAAAAATTGACGAATATTAGATCCTATTTTTTTGGGATAATAAGAACTTCGGAGTGTAGGCGCTATAATGTCTCTTGTTTGAATGTGCCACTCTCCATGTTTGTTCTTTTTACCCTGAAGAAATAACTGCTGTGGAACAAATCAACTTGTGATTTTACAGGACCCCCAAAGTTTAGAAATTACGAGTCGCCACTGAGAAAACACGTTTTTTCAGTACCATCACGACTGTGTAAATTTTTACAATGATGACAATAATGTGTACCGAACCTTTAGAACTCACTTGACGTCAGATTTTATTGGCGAATATTTTAGATGATTATGTGATCACATGTTGTTGCTAATTAATCCAAAAATATATATATACGGTAAACTGTTATCTTATTAATTAAAAAAAAAAAAAACTAAATACTTGTAAAAAGTATTAAATAACAGAGTGCATTTGCACAAGGGCAACCAAAATAGAGTCCATTTTGGTAAGACCAAAGAGTCACTAAACCATATAGAGTTACTGTTTGGTAAAACTATCGAATTCAGGTCATTGAGAAAATCACGCAAAACAAACCAGTCGAGTCCCTGTCTCCCTTTTCATTTTATAATTCCAATCACTTAGCTTGTTAAAAGGGTAAGCTCTTGAGAATTTAATTCCCCAAATTAATTGCTTTAATAATGAAAACTAAACAGTGTTTAATAGAATTCATAAACCCTGCCTTATCTTTACAATTATCACGGGCTAGCAAATCCAAAATATAATACAGTGTGTTGACGTTTAGTTTTGTGTCAATGTCAGAAAGTTGTGAAATAGTTATTTACATTACCTACTAAATGCGAAAGTTAATTTTTTGTTGTGAGGAGGTTTTTGAATAGCCTGCAAAAGAATATCTCAGTGATCAAGAGATACACTCAGATGATTAGGATTCTTTGCATTTAATGGAAGCCACAATTAAGCGAAAAGAAAAAGAAAATACAGAACAGCAAACTTCCTCAGATTCCTATATTTCAGATTCTGAAATATCGGAAGTCAAATCAGTAAAAATTTAAGCAGAAGTCCTTACATTAAAGTGAAGCTTAATGAAGGTAAAGTAGTAACAGTAAGAAGATCATCGTAGTGTTGGTTTTTCTTAGAACAAGGAGGGCATTTATCATTCGACAGATTATTAAGAGTAAAAGGAATAACCAGCAGTTCAAAATATGTCAAGAAAAGTAACACTCGCAAAAAATAAAAAGGAAAGAGAAAAGTACAACAAGAAACGTATTTAAAGAATCTGAAGAAGAGGAAATAACAACGTCAGAAATATGCACCTACTCAAGTGAGAATGAGACCCTAAGTGAGGATTTTTCTCAGATGAAAATAACGGTGAAGAGAAAATGGAGATTTAGATTTTACATGAGAGCTATTATTCCGTACTTTATGATAACACATGGTATCTGGGACGAGTGCTAAATTTTGAAAATGAAATATGCAGAGTTAAATTATTCGAAGAGTTCATCGGATCATGCCCCAAAAAAACGACATACAAGATGTAGGTACGAGATTTTTTGTTTCACGGACCCATTCTAACTGTTAGCCGCTTGTTCTTTTCAACTTCGAAGAAACGAGAGTAAAAGTACAAGGAAATTAAACAATAACCAGAAAGTAAAAAAATGATGTATTTTACCTACTTATTTTATATTTAAATAAAAACCTATTATTACTAAGATTGAAGTAGATACGTTTTTACATCAATATACTTAACAATCCACATTGACGCCCGACTCAATTAAAAAAAAAAAAAACTGGCAGGATAAGAAGGACAAGCAGGACAAGAGAAAAAATTACCGCACCTGCCAAATTTGGCAGTAGGTGTACAAATCTATAACCATATGTTGTCCATTCTCCAAAATGTTTGAGAATTGTTTCCTAGATAGATTGACTATGTATTTAGCGCAAAATGGAACAATTATTGTTTGTCAGCATGGTTTTCAGAGTGGTAAATCAACACACACTGCCATGCATGCACTTTATGGAGAACTTACCGATTTCATTGATGCAGCCGAGGGTACTGTGGGGGTGTTTTTTGACCTTAGCAGGGCCTTCGACTGCGTTGATCAAGCTCAGGCAGGTTGGCATTGGGGGACCCCCTTGATGTGGGTAGAGTCGTTTTTAAAGCATAGGTGGCAGTATGTAGGCATAACCCATTCCGGATCAGGCTGCAGGAGTCTAAGAGTGAATCGTGTGTGAAGGGGGTACCGCAGGGCTCGATATTGGGCCCTGTGCTTTCCTTATTGTATACAATTAAATTATCGAGGGTGATCCCAGATGTTTCTTTCACGTCATTTGCAGATGATACTTTCCTAATTATCTCAGGTATGTCTGATGTCATGTTGCGGGAGAGAGTGAAAATTAGCAGATTGCATGAGTGGTTCTCAAATAACTGTCTTTATTTTAATATAAGCAAAACACAGTGTATACGATTCCATGCTACGCAAAATAAATGTCAAGACTTGGACTTTCAACTTAATGGCACAAAAATAAATAATGTTGATAATGTGAAGTTTTTGGGAATTTACTTGGATTCATGTCTGGATTGGAAAACCCATTGTGATCATGTGATTTCAAGACTTAATACAGCTTATTATGTTTTGTTAAATTTGAGACGGGTGCTGCTTCAGAGGAAGCTGCTCATGCTGTACTATGAGCAAGTAGATTCTGTGTTAAGAGATGGTGTTTCTTTCTGGGGTGTTTCTACTAAGGCGGTAAATGTATTCATAAAACAGAAACAAATCATAAGATGTATTGCTGGTGTTGATTATAGAACTCCATGTAGGGAACTTTTTAAGAATTTCAATATCTTGACATTGATAGGAATATATATTTTGGAGACATACTTGAATATATTCAAGAATAATGATAGCCATCCTACGTATGGTCAGATGCATTCACTCAACACCAGGAATGCAAACAATTTTTGTATACCCCCATATAGAACTCAAATTAAGTTTAGATCGCCAAATGTAATTGGACTTAAAGTGTTTAACACTTTACCATCAGATATACGGGGCTGTTATGGTGTTAATAACTTTAAGAGTAAATTAAATTCATATTTATTGCCAAAATCTTTTTATACTCTTGCAAAGTTCATGCGTGTAGATATTTAGTATATGTTAGTAAGTAAAGTTTGTATGTTTCTTTTACTTTTGAGTAGACGATTCCTATACATTGTAAACTTTGTCAATTGAAATATTTAAATAAATAAATAAAAATAAATAAATTTTGACCAGTGAGACACTTCATGGAATGGAATCACATGTAGGATGCAGGGACACTGGTAATTTACTAAAATATAAAGTATTGACAATACCTAACTATTGATCGCCTGATGCCGTTATTATCAATCAAAGCCAAATGTTAATGCTAATTCAAAAATGGATGTATTGGCAATGAATAATGAACGTCCCAGGCAAATGTAGTTAGTCAATGTTTATTGCTAGCAATGACAATATTTCTGACTCTGAGAGGCCCTTTATTATTATTATGATTTTCTGACAGGTCGCGAGACCTGTCATGCACTCCCTCTACGGGGAACATTCACTCATCCCAGATATCACCGATATCAAAAGGATTGAGCTCTGTGGGGGCCCTTTCCGTGTTATTGGGCCCGTGGGGTTCTTCTTTGATTACCCATATACTTTTTGACTGTTCGGCTTGTTGAAAGTAGCACTGCTTTCTGCATATCCTTGTAGAGATCTTAAGGTAAGTCTAGTGTTCTAAGGTTTTCCAAAAGCTTGTTTGGGATTACTCCTGTTGTTGAAACAATAATCGGCATGGTTTCGATGCTGTCCATATTCCACTGTGTTCTTATTTGCTCCTGGAAGTCTCGATACTTCGCTATTTTCTCAGCATGCTTCACTAGAAGGTTGTTGTTATTTGGTATAGCTACATCTATCAGAGTCGTTTTCCTGGCCCTCTTGTCTACCACTACAAGGTCCGGTCTGTTGTGGGCCACCGTCTGATCAGTAAGAATAGTCCGGTCCCAGTACATCTTATAGTGGTTGCTTTCTAAGATTGTCTGTGGTGTATATTTATAATATGGGATCTTCTCATTTTGGACAAGCTGTAGTTTCACCGCTAACTCCTGGTGTAGGATCTTGGCCACTGCATCATGCCTCTCCTTGTATTCTGTTGCAGAAAACATCTGGCATCCTCCCGTGATGTGTTGGATCGTTTCTGCCGTTTGACATCCATATCTGCATTTATCTACCTGTACTGAGTCGTCTCTAATTATGTATTTCAGGTAGTTTCTAGTTGGTATGACCTGATCTTGGATTGCCAGTAGAAATCCCTCCGTTTCAGGAAACATCTGTCCAGAGATGAGCCAGTAGTTCGACGCAAGACTGTCGACGTGATCCTGGGCTGCCTCGTTCAGGTGTCGTCCGTGCAGAGGTTTTTCCCTCCATATCTGTAGCTTTTCTTCATTGGTCTTGTGGTGTTGTGGGGCATTCTGATCACTCAATCTTAGAGGAGTAGAGTGGTCTGCTTCGTAAATAGCATGGTGTAGGTCTGAAGTTTGGGCTTTGTTGCGGAAGTACTCCCTTAAGATGGTTATTTGTTGATCCATTATTTTCCCAATATCTGCCAGACCTCTTCCGCCTTGATGTCGTGGTAAAGTGGTCCGCTCTACCGCACTTCTTGGATGATGTTTGAGTGTTTTGGTAAGTTGGGTTCTGATTTTGCGCTGTAGCCCTTCGATGTCAGTCACGCTCCAGTCTACAATGCCGAATGAGTAGGACAGAACTGAGCAGGCGTAGGTGTTAATTGCTTTAAACAGGTTCTTGCTGTTCAGTTTCGTTCTCAGAAGCCTTTTTGTTCTCCTAAAAAACTCTTCCCTTATATCTGTCTTCATCGCTGCATGACTGATGCGTTGAGCCTGCTTCATCCCCAAGTATTTGTAGTTCTCGCCTTCTCCCATTGCCTGAATCTCCTGGCCATCTTGCATAACGAACGGGTTTTGCTGTATTTTTCCCTTTATCATGGTGAGAGTACGACATTTATCCAGGCCAAACTGCATTCCGACATCATTGGAGAATTCCTCCACTATTTTAAGCATCTGATCGATTTGGTTTTTGGTAGCGGCCATTAGTTTTAGATCATCCATATATAGAAGATGGTTAACCCTACTTGCTTCTTGGTTGCCGTTTTTGATAGCGAATCCATATCTTGTGGAGTTTAGTCGGTTGGAGAGAGGGTTCATAGCTAGACAGAACCACAGAGGACTCAAGGAATCACCCTGGAATATTCCTCGTTTTATTGGAACAATGTCGGTGGAAATATTGGTGGTCCCCTCATTAAGGTGAATCTTGGTCTTCCACAGCCCCATTGCGTGTTGTAGAAATTTTAACAAGTAAGGATCGATTTTGTAGATCTTTAATATGCAAAGGAGTCACTCGTGCGGTACGGAGTCAAAGGCCTTCTTGTAATCTACAAAGGCAGTATAGAGGTTTCCTTGCTTAGAGTAAGCTTGGTTGCTGATGACTGAGTCAATTATTAATTGTTCCTTGCATCCCATGGCTCCTTTGGTGCACCCTTTCTGTTGTGGAGCTATAATGTTGTATCCTTCACAGTGGGAAGAAATTCTCTTAGTAATACAGGATGTTATCAGCTTGTATAATGTGGAGAGGCAAGTGATTGGTCGATATTTTGATGGATCGTGTGTATTTTTGCGGTCTTTTGGCAGAAGATACGTTATTCCTTGGGTGAGAAATGGCGGCAGCTTTAAGGGGTCTTTCAGAGTTTCATTAATTAATGCAGCCAGTTTCCCATGCGCGCACCAGAATTTCTTAATCCAGTAATTATGTACTCCATCCGGGCCAGGCGCTTTCCAGTTATGTAACTCCCTGGTGATGGCGGATATTTCTGCCGCTGTGAATGGTTATTATTGTTATTATTATTATTATTATTATTACTATTATTATTATTATTATTATTATTATATTCTTTAAAGCAGCAAATTAATTACGAAATATTATACCTATTAGCATGAACAGCCAGATTCAAAAGGTTTATTTTTAAATCGTGATTACGGGAAGCGAGCTAGAGTAATAGTAGGTTATACCAAATTAAGTGGGCCTGAAACGATCAATACTACTGCCAGTATTTTAAAATACTGACAATAAAATACTGATCGTCTGAGGGCAAATACTGATGTATACATATAACAATATTGATCGTATATGGGCTTCTTCAATTAATACTGATGAAATATTATCAGTATCTAGTACCTCTCCAATACTGACAGTAATATTGATCGTCTGAGGCCTGCTTTAGAAATGTTCTATACTACGATCCCAAAATAATTGGCAAAACTGTTCTTATCACCATTGACGGTGTGCGGAGAAAATAATTAACATCGATTCACACACTTTTAACTGAAACCAAAGCATTCAAAACCGCTTGGGAAGATTATGCATTAATAAGTCGTTACATGTTGCCAGGTTTTAAAATATTTCACTTAAATTCTCATAAAATGTACCAAAATCAGCATGTCATTAAGGGCATTTACACCCTACGGTACTAGGTCTACTCAATTTAGCAACGACGGTAAGAAAAATCCATGTCTAAAGGCGCTCGCACGCTTTCTTACCACCTCTAACCAACGTTCAGTGTCGTAGACAAGTTTCAATCAAGAGGATATTAGCAATTCATTTTTATTATTTTGGTGGTTATGCAAAACAGCAAACATTGTAATGCAGGCGAGTTCTTCAAGTAATAGTAACCAACAAGTTACAAAACGACGTCATTTAAAACCTGGAGAGCGTGCAATTGTAACAAATGTGTATGAGGGAATTCTAAGTACACACAGTGGAATATCATTCACTGATGCAGCAGAACTTTGTGCCACATTGACGAAGACATCTTGCCGTACTGTTTATAGAACTATCAAGGACAATAGGAATACTAAAGTGTCCGATCAGAAGGAAACAAGAGGACGGAAAAAGATTTTTATTGATCAACAAAGTTAGCCATTCGTCGAAAAGTGCGCGTAACGCCTTTATCAATGGACTGACCACTGGATTGAAAGCTCCTTTAGGAAAAGGTCGTCGGTTAATTATAACCCACATCGGGAGTGATTCTGGTTTCTTGAAGGTGCGTTAAACGTGTTTGAATCTCGTAAAACCGGTGATTATCATGAGGATATGAACTCGGGAGTGTTTGAAGATTGGTTTAAATCCATCTTACCGCGTATTGAAGGTAGGTCGGTAATCGTGATGGATAATGCACCATTCCACAGCCGTCGGGTGGAAGCTTTGCCAACTTCTACGTGGCGAAAAGAAAAGATTGTTGACTGGCTCGAAGAAAAAAATATTGCATTTGGCGAAAAAATGCTAAAAGTGCAGTTGCTCGATCTTGCAAGACTTCACAAAAAAAATATACAAAATATGTAGTGGATGAAATTGCTCGTGAACGAGGTGTTACAATATTACGTTTACCGCCTTACCATTGTGAACTAAATCCAATCGAGCTTATATGGGCACAGATAAAGACGCGTGAAAATAAAGCTTTTAAATTAAAAGATGTTAAAGAACTGTTAAAAACGGCAATAGCGAATGTACAAGCAGCAGATTGGTATAATTGTGGGACTTAGATGTAGGTACGCGTTGAAGTCATGGTAGAGCCTATTATTATAAAATCTGCAGATGACAGCAGTAGCGACAGTAATGAAATGTCTTCATCGTCAGATAGTGAATAATCGCTGTAATGGTAATAATGAATTTAAAATTGTAACGTATTGTCATTATAACACTTTTTAATGTCGGCGTGGAATATAATTTATCAAATTGTTATCAATTAGTGTTCATTAGGTAACAATAGTTAGGAAATTTATAAACATTAATAATTTAGGTTTAGGTTTTCCCTTAATTCACTATTATATGTTTCTATTATTATGTAGTATCATAAAAACATTATGAAAATAGCATACACCGTTGCTCTATTATTCTTTTTCGATTTTATACCTGCGTAATTTAGTTTCTTTAATTACTTCATTAGATCACCAAATGTAAAGGCTTAATTTATTTTTCAGTTTAATTTATAATATTATATTTATTATAGTAAATGTAAATATATTATAATAATAAACAAAAAATTCATATATTCTCTGAATTATTATTGTTTAAAATGATACGCCTCTGGAATTGGCGTTCCCCTCACGTCTTGCACACCCCGGTAAAAATGACTCACTGCCAATTATTTTGGTACCTAGAAACCAAAGGATGTATTTCCGTATGCATAAAATTCCAGTTAAAAAGCTGCCCTTTGATCGTCGTTTGATAATTGTCTCCGCTCCATAGATAAAAGGAACTTTCACTGTTCCTGCTATGAATAGGGACTGGGTTTCGACTCGCCTCGCTAAGTTTTTGACCTTTTAATAATACACAAGTTAGTACAATTTAATTAACTTTACGTCCGCTGGTCCAATCAAATAAAATATACCTAAACACATTTAATCCCTAATTTATTATTATGCAGCTTATAAGTTAAGAATATTAAAGCCACATTCAGGCAAGGGCATATTTAGAAAAGTTTTTTAAGAGGGTTAATTGGTTAATAATCATAGGTGGAAAGTTGCTTGTAGGCAAAAGGCGCCGCAGGCAAAAATTTTGTCGGACCACACCCAATGTTTGCAAATTTGTTCAATAGTAGACGTGCTTAAAAATCATTTTTTGGAAAATATTAGGATTTTTTAATTTATCAAATCCTGGGAGGGGGGGTAGTTACCCCCATTACAACCCTCCCCTCTCCTCTGCGTCCAGGTGTATTATTTGGGAGTAGAGAAATTCTTGAGCTTTTTTGGAGTAACTTTTTATTACTAATGGTATGTAATTTTATTTCTTTGTCAACGTTTCGGTAGTTTGGTTCACCTTCTTCAGGGCTACAAAAAATAAAAGGACAGGTTTGTAACCTTGATTGCTTTTTTAACTTTAGCACTAATAAAAACAGAAAACCCGCGAGACAACCAAGTGTATTCACAAACAATTAATTGGATATACAAAAACTATATTATTCTGTTGAAATTATGCATAAACAATGTAGGCTAGATTGAAATTTGTTTTTCACTATTTTTTCTTTCAATTTTAATTTCTATTATACATATATCTAGATATGTCATATTTTCATGAAGTAGAAAACCAGGATCAACCAAAAATCTTTACATATTCAAGGGACTTACCTTAATTACACATTAGTAGAGTCGTGTAGTGTAATATCCCGAAAAAAATACATCGGGGTATAGTCGATAAATAATCAAAAGGCACATTGCCGATCCCAAAATAACTTTTGTGAAAAAACAAGCCAAACCAACCCTGACAGATTTTAACGTTTTGTGCTGTGTCGTAACTAAACATTGTATGCGAAGGGCAAAAAATTAGATCTTGTTTTTTTTGTGTGAGAAGGAATTTATGTATGTAGATATTTTTGTTTTTTTTTATAAAAATTGGTTTTTCTATATTTCTGCCTTTTTAATAAATTGAAAAATAGTATTTATGAAGTCAGAGATGAAAATTAATTAAAATTATATGGTCAAGGCAGCTGAAATTATCGCAATATGTTTTTAAATTGACAGTGGACTTGTTTTTTAAAATAGGTGACACTTCGACTAAAGATCGAGTCTCTTTCCGTAATTTCTTTCTACATCTACATGGTCAAAAGTAAAATTGTAACCCTCATCAAAATGGTACAGGCTTAGTGCTGCTTGTTTATATTGGTTATGTAACAATCATATCTAATTTGGTATAGTCTCTTTTGTAAATGTAGTGAGGTTTGTTCTATGTATACTTTTGAATTATTTTTTAAAGTTTTTTGGTCTTTGAAAAGATATGATTTCCAATGGTTTTCCAACGGTTAAATTAGTAATAAAAAGTTAGTCCAAAAAAGCTGAAGAATCTCTCTAGTCCCAAATTTAAGAATTCAGTGAAACCTTACATGTACCGGGTGTTCCACCTAAGGAGGTAATCGGCTATATCTTAGAAAGTAATAACACTAGGACTTTGGGAAAAAATATATATCGATAAAAGCGGCCAAGAGAAGTTGCTGGAAATTATTTTCAAGTTCGAAAAATGACCGCTAGGGGGCGTAAAAGAACTTTCAAAATAGAAATGCCGATTTTCTCTTGATTTTTCTTAATAAAAATGTGTTCAAAATATAAGCATTGTATTCTTCATAAAATTATGCAACTTTATGTTAGGAATCGTTTTTTTCTATTTTCAATAATAAAGTGGTGGATAGACCGATTTTATTCAACTTGGTCTTGAAAAAAAAACCTTCTTTTCCTCTACACGTAGATCTATTAACTATACCATATTGATTCTGATGGTGGCCACTAGATGGCGTTTTTCCGTAATTCCTCAATGAATAAGGATTTTCTCAAAAAAATAAAATGTTATGATATGACTTTTTCATCATATTTTATTTTAGGCTTATAAAGGCTATTAAATAGTAGAATAAAAAATCCAGGTCCGTATTTAAAATAAAAAAGTTGATGATGGTCGATCGAATCCGAAACGTCAGATTAAAAAACTAACCACATCAGCTTGTAGAGGAGGAAAAGTTATTATAAGTAACTGAAAACCGCAACGTGATCTCTTTTGTTAAACTGACGACGCCATTTCGGATTATTTTAAATATCAATACATAAATACATGAGTGAATTGTATTTCGCGATCTGATTTCAAAAATATCTAGTTGTTGATATTTATTTTCAACCGTTCCGGAAATACGGAAAATCTATTTTGAAAAATTTCTAGGCAACATTGTCTCGAACTAAATCCTAAAAAGTGTCAGTTACTTCTGTTTGGTCCTGCTCAGAGCAGGAAGCAATGTCGGGACATGTTTCGCGTTGTTCTTGGTGGTCAAACCTTATCCTGTTCAACCATTGCTAGAAACCTTGGATTGCTACTGGACGTAAACCTGAGGTTTACCGAGCATGTCAATAACTGTATAAAAAAGGCATTTGCAAATTTAAAACTTATATACTACCAAAGAGCACCTTCTAAATCCTAATCTCAGAAAATCGTTATGTGATAGCCTGGTCTTATCTCAATTCACTTTTTGTGATGCACTGTACGGCCCGTGTCTCTTGCAGAGAGATGCCAGACGTATTCAGATGATTCAGAACTGCTGTATACGTATGACAGGTGGAATAAGAAAGTATGATAGAGGGGTGAGTGCTACAATGAGAGAAATAGAATGGCTTAATATGAGAGAGAGAAGAATGTTCCATAGCCTAAAAATGTTTAATAAAATAATCGTTAAAAAATGCCCGGACTATTTATATCAAAAAATTAAATTTAGATATGACTCTCATGCCTTGGACCTTCGGCATAAATATACTATCACTCCTCCGTTGCACAAAACAACTCTGTTCGAAAGATCATTCAGTTATCAAGTCTCCTTAATCTACAACAAAGTTCCTATTTGTTTAAAATCTGCTTCAACTAATCTATTTGAAAATGCAATTTGTCCTCTTATCAGACAAATGTTCCGGTACACAATAAAAAGTCTGCATGTATGTTGCTGTCCCTCAGTGCCCTCCACCTTGCCAGCTATAGTCAACTTATATTTATTTATAATACTTCAATTAGGTGTTATCGTACATTAACTGTAAATTTATTGTTCTCTTAGTGATTACTACTTACGTAATAGCTTAGAATATTAGGTTAAGTGGGGAAGCTTTGCTTCAACTTCGCCTTTTGTAATTTTCTTTCTCTTAAATTACAATGAGGACATAATTATTATTATTATTACATATAAAGGTTATTACAAACATATATATCGTATTTGATTATAGCGTAAATAGCTCGACCATGGGAAATTATGTCCCCGAAAAAAATTTCAGTTCAAAGTTTTCAGCTTAAAATGTCTATTTATTAAAGGCGAAATGCAATTCACTCGTATCTGTCAAATTTGTGAACCTATATATTTTTTAACATTAAATTTCGCTTCCTTGTCGAAAATCATTGAGAAATATTTAGTTTGTTTTTTTATTATAGTCAGCAGGAAAATCGCCAATCGGGTGAGATACTTTAAAAAAATGTCTGTGTACATAATAAATTTCAAGTGCCTATCAGCAGTTTACTGTTTGTGAAACTATACTTTATAAAATCTGAAATATTATAGTCTGCATACTTTATCAACTTTCAGCTAAATGCTTTTAAAGTTTGTAACTATAATATAGCCATTTCAGCAATAACGATCTTGTCAGTTTTGTCACTATCCTCAGCTAAATAGAATCTCGTCTAGCTTAAATACAATTCCAAACGGATCATTAGGGAATAAAAGTAATTAGTAAGTAGTTCAACGTTTAATATCTTGACAATCTAAAAAGCAAAAGCAACTAAGCAAACTTCAGCAAGTAATTATTGTGGACTCGGCATTTAACATAAAATCGTAATCATCGTCGGTGATAATGGCAAAGTAAATTTATTTCTATTTTATATTATTTTTTAGGTAGTTAGGTACTTCCTCGGGTACCTACTTCCTTTGGAAACAAATCGGTTGAATGAAAAGAGCTCATTACAGGATTTTATCAGCTGAATTAAATCCTAATAAATTCATTTAAACATTCATTTAAGATGAGATACCTATTTCTTGTCGGTATATACTTAGGGCCAGCGGGGGTACATGTAAACAGGGGTAATTGTAAACACTTTCAACGATTAATTTAAATTTGCCGCCAAACTTAAAATTGGCGCCAATTATTGAAAGTCATTATATCCTCTGTTTATGAACAAGAAAACGTGTGGCCTTCATCAGTTGCTTTTGGGTAATTGTACTGTATACCGTGGTGATGCATGGCCGAGTGCATGGCTTAGTTGAGGTAGGTTGGTCTATGGTTGAACATAGGAAATCCCATATAAATTTTGAGGTGGCTAAATATTCCCTGATAAGCCTATCCCTTTCATTTCATTTATTAAACTTATCATTAGTAAATTTAAGTCCAAATTCAAAGGCACTGTAATAAATAAAGACCGGATTTTATGCATTTTGCATATATATATATATGCATTTTTTGCATATTTTGTAATTTTAAAGGAAAAAATGCATATTTTAAGAACTATTGCATATCTATGAATGTTTTGGGATTTCTGTGTTCTTTCCTTACGTTTTATGGTCGCACGCCGCCGTGTAGCCTATGCTGTCGGGGTCTGAAGATAAGAGGGCAATAAATATAGGCTAATTAATAAAGTAATAAAATAAACTGAGGAGCAGACTTTCAAATCGCACTATGTCCATTTTTAACATTTTGACCTGAAGGTGGCGTTGGATAGGTATTTTAGTTAACAATAACACTAAAAAGTCCAAGACAATCTAAACGCATTATTTCACGTATATATTTAACTTTAAAAATCAACTGGACAATCTAAACGCATTTTGTCCGATATCGGGAGACAAACGAATAGCATTATGAGGGACAAAGCGCGGTTTGTTTGTCTCCTAATGCTTTTCTCCATTTAAAATAACTGTTGACGTTTGACATACGATTATTTCGTTCGGCGCGAGTGAAGTTGGTGATATCAGTGCGAAATAAATAAGTTTTAATTGAAAACTCATAATATAAAAGAAAAAATGATTGATGGGGAGCATATAGTGGGTGATATAGATAGAGGGACCAGAAAAAGGAAAAAGAATTCGACGACAAAAGAACGTCAAAGAGAAATAAGGTAAATTCAAAGTTTTGTAGGTTATGTCTAAATATTTTTATTAGTTTTTATTTTATTTTAGATATTCAGATATAGACCCGGATCTACTGAATTTTGAAATTAGCTGTGTCCATAAGTCAAAACATTTTAAATGTAAAGAACTTTTGATATCCGACATAAAAACCATTAAACAAAATTTCTACAATGACGATAAAAATACCAAAAATTTACTGGATAACAAATTATCACAGATGATGGATATCAAGGAAACAAAAAGGCAAAGAAAGAGGAAGAATGGAAAGTCACATGATTTCCACACAGAATTTAATGTAAGTTTTTAGTTTATCGATTTTGCATCATAGATATCTAATTTAAGACCAATTTATATTGTAACAATGTTCCTTAGGTACTTCAAAGTATTAATAAAGTTCTATTTTTAAGGTTTGGAAAAACGGCAAGAAAGTTCTTGTATGTAAAACATTATTTTCGTCTATTTTTAATTGTGGTCCAAGACGAATTAATACGATCGCACGAAAAAAGGTGCAGGGAAAGGGCATAAGAGACAACCGTGGCGGCGATATGAAGTCTCAGAAAAACGTCCTAAAATTAGAAAGTGTTAAGAAATTTATATCATCCTTAAAGGGTCACGAAAGCCACTATGGTAGATCTAAGTCTAGAAGAATCTATTTGTCATCTGAGTACAATATAAAACTGCTGTGGAAGATGTATAATGGTCAGGTCCAAGATGATTTACTTCAAACAAACTACAAATATTTTTCTCGGATCTTTAGCAACAAGTTTAATATAGGTATTATTTTTTTCTTTTATTTACCTACACTATTTTTCTATTGACATGCTCATTTGTTTTAGCTTTTGGAAGCCCAGCTACCGATGTTTGTGGCTTTTGCGTAAGGACCAAAACAGAAATAGACAACAGCAAGGATATACAAAAAAAAATAAAATTGAAAACTGAGTTGACGATTCATAAGACACGTGCACAACAGTTTTTTAAGCTAATGAAGGAAGAATTTGCTGACAGTGTGACGTATTGTTTCGATCTACAACAGGTACAAGCTCTACCAAAAGCACCTATTACAGAAGCATTTTATGCTCAGCAACTAGCTTTTTATGTTTTTTGCGTGACAGATATTTCAACAAAAAACCCTGTTTTTTATACTTGGATGGAACATGAAGCGGGAAGAGGTGTGGTCGAAATAAGTTCCGCATTAACTGACTTTCTAAGAAAGACTGACTTTGACCCAGATGTTAAACATATAAGATTGTTTTCAGATGGATGTGGAGGTCAAAACAAAAATTCCCATATGGTACATGCGCTCATGTTATGGCTTTTTAATGACGCTCCAAAAACTATTGAAACAATTACGATGACATTCCCCGTTCGTGGCCATTCATTTATGCCAGCTGACCGAGTTTTTGGTCAAGTTGAGCTAGTATTACGCTCTCATGCGTTTATAAAGTCACCAGAAAAATATTATGAAATCTACTCCAAAAAAGGGGAAGTTCGTAAGCTTGGATCTAATTGGATTTTGTATGATATCAAAGATGCAGTTCTTTCTCTCAAAAAAATTACAGGCATTAGTACAGCAAAAAGAATAATAATAACTAGAGGAAGACAGACGACTACTGGAGAAGACAAAATTCTGTTTAAGACAGAACTTTTATACAGAAATGATGACTCATCTAAGAAGCCATCAAGTTTGCTTAAACCAAAGAAAAAACTAAGTAAAATAGTATTACAGAAATTACCAATCCAGCATGCTATTAAGAAGAAAAAGCTGGACAGTTTATTAAAATTTCTAGTTAGTTTGTCAGGTAAAGAATGGGCGACGGATCCAGATTTAACTTGGTTAGACCCAATTTTAAAAAAACAGTATGGTAATGTCGACGAAGAAAAAGAAGAGCAAAGTTGTGACCAATGTGAAGATGACGAGGAGTGTTGCTGCCTTGTGGAGGACAATATAGATGTCATTTAGTTTTTTAAATAGTTGATTATATTATTATTTAAATATTAAACATAAAGAATGCGACTTGAGTGTGTATTTTTGTTTTAGTCATTCAGGGACAAACAATTTGAATTTTGTCCATCGATGACAAACAAACAGCTATTTGTCCATCAGTTTTTTTTTGTTTTTTGAAAAACTGTTAATGATTGTTGTGTTTTAAAAAGATAAAATTAATACACTAATAAAATAAATTTTTTTTATATCTTATCAATTTCTGTAATTTTAATAGTAAACCTGTAGCAGTTTTTCTCGTTTTCTGGGAAATGTTAAAAATGGACATAGTGCGATTTGAAAGTCTGCTCCTCAACTAGTATTCTTCTATTGAGAAATTCCATTAGTGGGTGGGTATTTCTGACCAGATGTTTTAACTAGAATTTCTTTATCTACACCTTCAATAATTATTTATTTGCTCACATTTGTTACAGTTTGTCAGTATTATTGAGGTTGTCGTTATAGTATTGTAAACGCAAACAAAAAGTGAAAGCGGTGATTACGTCGAAAATACGATGTATTTCGTGGATTAAGCCTTACCCAGAACTTGCTTTGGACGGCGACCATGTTTTTTGCAACTCTTGTTCAAAAATTGTTTCCTGCTCAAAGAAATTTCAAATAGACCAACACATTAAGACGCTGTCTCACATTGCTTAGGTTAGCAAGTCAACGCTGAAGCAGTCATTTGAGATTTCAAAACGGAAACCATGACCAGTCAGAATTTAACGAAGATCTATGTAAAACGTTCTTGGCTGCTAATATTCCTTTAAACAAGTTAACCAACCCGCAAGTTAAGGCCTTTCTGCAAAAACACACAAATGTCTGAATCGAGATCTTGATATTTTACTGCACGTGAAAGAAAATAAAGTATATTTTATATCCGTAATATGGTATTGTTTTATAGTACCATTTTATATAGTACTTATAGACATTTAAAAATTGTTCGTTTACTATTATAAAAGGTACCTCTACCAGGTATTGTATAACTGTTAAAACTTGTTTTATTTCCTTTATAAAACGTAATTATATTGGGTATGCGCTTTAGCGGCTTCGGATATAATTAGGTTTTATAAAAATGAAAGATTTGTTTATTTGTACTTAGAACAGTTTTATTAAAAACAATATATTTATAAACCAATTTACTAACACTACACTAACCTAGTAGGTAGGTGCTGCACCGATTTGAGTGGTAAGACAGGAATCAAAACTATGTGGACGTCACTGGAATGGGACGTGGGGAAGAACTCTTCGGCTGGGTGTAGTTTTGTTTCGTTTGAATATGATTTTAAATACAATCTATCGGTACTGATAATCCTAAAATAAGATATAATAAATTAGCCTCTAACATGTTTATAGCAGTATTCCCTTTGGGGTTCTAAAATGCCACCTATGTTCTCGTTTTTATGGCGTAGAATATAAAAATATATTTATAATTGCAACTTTTGCAACATAAGACATTTTAAAATTAAGTAAAAAATAATAGGGGCGAAATTCAAAGCCTTTTATACCAAACTAATGGATTATACTTCAGAAAATCTATTCGAAAGCAATAACTTACCTTAAAAGGGTGTAATAACAGTTCAATCCATAGAACATTATTTAAATATTTCCTTAATTTTGAGTATTTTCCGTGAAATCATCCGCCCAGTACATGCCATTAGAGAGTCTGAAATCTGAAATAAAACTAACTCGTTAAAAAAACGCGAATCACAACTGTCATAGGCCATTTTTGATATGTTGCATGGAGGTATCAAAACCTTTTATAAAGGCAATCATCATAATGTGTACAATAAATGAAACGTCTTATATTCGGTATATGACTTATTATGTATAAAATCGTTTTTATTTCCAATAAGATTATATGATTAAATTGCATTATTTATAATAATTTTGTTAAGTATATTGATTGCTGCCGGGGTTCATACCCAGTATGTAACGTGGTAACACATCTGTATACGGGGTTCGTTAGAAAACAATTTTGTTTCAGTTATCATTTGTTGTATACCGGGTGATGGATAGCTTAGTTGAACATAGGAAATCCCATGTTAATTTTGAGGTGGCTTAATATTGGTTCCTCTGTATATTTTAGAGAAAAATTGAATTATAATTTTTTGAAGAGGCCGATGTAATAAACCCATGTGCCAAGTTTTAATAAATTTTAATGAGCCAGTCCTAACTTATTCAATTAAATGTGATGGCAAAATTTATGAAATTTTCATAGTTTAGGTAATACAGCAAACACCAGCAAATTATTCTTTGGGATTGACAAACGGAAAGTAGCGTCAGTGCGTTGTGTAAAATAATCTTTATTCGTTATGTCGACGTTATGTCCAGCTTTACGTCTCGTAACAATAGCGTCATAGAAATTATTTGCTGGTTTTTGCTGTACACATTTCCTAAACTATGAAAATTTCGTAATTTTGCCATCACATTTAATTGAATAAGTTAGGATTGGCTTATTAAAATTTATTCAAACTTGGCACATGGGTTTACTATATCGGCCTCTTCAAAAAACTATTAAACAATTTTTCTCTAAAATGTAAAAATATACATGGGATTTCATTTGTTCAACTACTAAGCCATGCATCACCCGGTATAAGTATTAAAAATGCATGGTATTACTGTTATAAAATTATTCCTAGCAATGCTGTTTTATTGCTCTATTTTCGAGTCTATTTCGATCTGTGTTGTTCTCCTTATTTAACAGTGGGGTAAATTTAAACAAGACCAAAATTACTCTGACAATTTTCTATATGTTCCGAATGTTAAATGTTTA
Source organism: Polydrusus tereticollis (assembly GCA_963920685.1). NCBI lineage: Eukaryota > Metazoa > Arthropoda > Insecta > Coleoptera > Curculionidae > Polydrusus > Polydrusus tereticollis. The sequence goes on from OY987331.1 coordinate 5,565,591, forward strand.
CAAATACCCCTTGAACAAATGTAACCCTCTATAGTTGTGGTTAAACTTGTTTAGCTCGAATTAACTGGGGTAAATGTAAACACTGACGGATAATTTTTGAATTTTTTTTTAACCAACTACCTCGCCAACTACAATATATTTTGGGCAGAATTTTTTAACTATTTAGTGGAATATGCTCGGAAATATAATGACCAAATAATGTAATATTAATAAAAAACTCCACATAATATTTTGAAATAGGTAAGCTAGGATAGTTAGATAAAAATAAAAAAAATACTAAGTTGCAAAAATCGTTTACAATTACCCCAGTAGAATTATCAGGTTGCATCGTCTGATTCTTTTCCAAAACTTTCCTTAATTAACAAAACAAGTTTTAACTGAATCAACCTGAGCTAAGCTTTTGATTTCATGCGATGGCGTCATTGCCATCACCCAGAGTTTTAATATTTAAAATAATAATCCCCTATGAGATTTTACGTCGTATAAAGGATGCCGGATTTTCTCGGTTAATAGCCTTTTGTTAGGATATTTTCGGGGGTATATTGCGGCCTCGATTGCGGCCTTTCTAAAAATTTAGCGAATCCCATAATTTCTCGTATACTTTGGACCTCGCTTTAGACTTTATGGAAAGCACTGGCCAAACAGAAAAAGGTTGGATTTTAACAATCTCTATTGGTTAGTTTGTTTAAATATATAAATCGCTATGGATCAAACAGTTTCCAAAAAGAAAAATAGTTAAGCCGCGATATTTAAGTTATTACCTAACCCCAGAAAAGTAAGATCCGTGGCTGGGACCTAACACTAAGGTAATAGACGTGATTGTCCTATAACTGGGTTTTCTGGGCCTGTATTGTAAAAAAAGTATGTAAACTTGGTCGCAAGCAAGCAGTAAAAAACCATTAAGAGCTGTTTTTTTTTAAGTAAGAACTCTGTAGGTACGTATTGTATAAATTCTCTTATCGTGTAAAAAATCAACAAAACATTTAAAGTGAGATAAATAATAGATGTCGTCTCGTGTTTACTAAAGCAACGTTCCATAACACCAATTAAATTAAATGTTTTTATTGGTAAAAGGACAAATATTTACTGAGAAAGAGTTTTAATATTAATTGTATTTTTAAGATGTTTATCAAGCACAGTGTATTGATAAGGGATTCGCAGTCCTGTCCTGGATACGTCAGACATGTTTTAGATGACACGGTAATATTTTAAAAAACTAAACCAACAAAACACTTACCAGCTGTAAGACGGTATTAACCACTTCCTTGTTGGAGACTTGTCCCACCTCAATAAGTCCAATTAAAACCGCAAATTTAAGATTATCATTCATAGCCATTCGCACCACCTCTTCGGGGTGTTTAATGTCACTAAGAGGTGGTTTCGTCAGGTCCGCCATTGCGAAAACGAGTTTAAAATAAGTATTGTCACAAATAAATCACTTTCAAACACTACATCTGCACGAAAAACCGAAATTTTTCCTGAAAACGATCAGAGCGCGATGCACTTTCTGCCATGTTGGGTCGGAAAATGACAGAACCGGTCAGAACACTGATTTTCTGATAGGGTTTTTTTCATTCCAGCGCAACGAAGGGATGCACTGTTTACATATAGTTGACATTTAACAGCTGATTCCAGCGACATGTTGTCAAGTGTACCAAAATATCTTATCTTAGCGGAAATCTATTATAAACAATGAAACGTCACTTGTCAAAATGTACTATGCAAAATAAGGTTTAATAATTCATCATCATAAAGACATGACTATAATTTATTGGATATTAGTCCCTAATTACAGATAGATCCGTAAATTCGGGTCAACTTATATTACAATATTGTGTTAAATAATATTACATTATTATGCATGCATGTACATTGTACACGTACACTAACCGTCGCTCTCTCTTTATCTTAAGTCGAATATTAAGGTACGAATTACCTACAAGGTTGCACTTTAACCTGCGGATTGGTAAATAACCGGTGCCCTTTCCACCGATTAAACTGAAGATTGAAGTTAACCGTAACCTATAATGTCGGGCATTAAAAGGATATAAGTGGTTGATAGAAATAAACTGCGTTGGTTAATACAATAATAATTATTGTAAATACAACAGATTTTATACCAACCTATTCTAATATATTTACGATCACATAATTTTATTAATTATTTTTTATGTTTAGGGAACTTATAATGTCGCAGTGGAATGCGGCAACTCTGTCTGGGCTTCTGTGAGTTGACATTGACAGCTCTAAATTTTTCGTCACGTGACTATATCCACGTGTAAAAGGTGTGAAAGTATCAATTTGAAGTAAATTCCCTTTTCTTTATTTGTTTTTGGTTTTATTATAAGTACATGGGAAGCCCCGATAAAACAAGGTATGTGGTAGATATTTTTTATTTTAAGAATTGTATCGTGTTCACCAGTCACTGTTTATATCCTAACTTAACATTGTTTTTAGGGATATGAACCAAAAACGGGAAGATTTCATGGAATGGTCTGAGTATTTTATGGCTACAGCCTTTTTGGCTGCGAAGCGAAGCAAAGATCCCTGTACCCAGGTAGGAGCTTGCATAGTAAACCAAAGTAATGTTATTGTGGGCATTGGGTACAATGGAATGCCCAAGGGATGCGATGAGTTTCCATGGGGGAAACAGAATACGAACAAATTAGAAAATAAGAAACTATACGGTAAGAATATTCGGTATAATACAATAACAATAACAACGTTTTTTGTATACCATAATAAATAACAAAGTAAAAATAAGCTCACTACTTGTGTATACTTGGTTGCATCAATCTCATGGTATTGATTTTTGCCCAGGGTTGGCCTTATTAATATGTAACAATGCTAAGCTAATACACTAAAATGGGCATAGCATTAAGGAGTGGTGTTAATCCATTACATATTCATTCTTAAATTTCACCATTTAACCCTCTCGGGTAAATCATATGATATTGACGTCGACAATGTTAAAATGTTTAAATTGAATTCAGATCACATAAACATTCCTAATGCTAGGGTGGCATATGCACATCACTTAACAAGTAAAGAAAATTGAGGTCTTTAATAAATGAATATCCTTAATTCCTATACATGCCCCAGTGCATGCCATTGATGGGCACTGCTGAAAAGTTTTTTTTTATATAAATCTAGTATACACAAATTGGAGTTTGGGAAAATTAATGGTGCACAAGCTACCGCAACCCCAATTTACCCCAACCACAGTTCATCATGCACACAATAATTGTTCGCCCACAATTTAAACAAATGTTGCTAGCCAATTTCTAATTCGCTTTCTTTCTTTTATGTTGTATAGGTACATTTCTGTAAATTTACATTTTTAGTATGTCATGCTGAACTTAATGCTATTCTAAACAAGAACTCGGCTGATGTAATGAATTGCACATTATATGTGGGGCTTTTTCCCTGTAATGAATGTGCCAAAGTAATTATTCAATCTGGAGTGCAGGAAGTTATCTATATGTCAGATAAACATGCTTCCAAACCATCTACAATTGCTTCAAAGAGAATGTTTGATGCTACTGGAGTTAAATACAGGTAATTGAATAGTTCATTCATTTATATCGGATTTATTACTATAATCCCCATTCGCACCATTAACAATTTAAGCTTGACTTAGCTAAGCTGAGTTCGAAATGTTAAGGCATATTGGAAGCATAATAATAAGTTGTTCTTAATGACCTATATTACAAAAAAGTATTATTGTGTGTTCATTTTATATGTCAAATTACTCTTATTGCTCTGTCAAAATAAATTAATCAACGACAAGGATAAACATTTCAAAGCTTATTGTCAAATAGTTTCTTACCTTTTGGTACAACCACTAATAAATTTGTATTTTTAGGCAATTTATACCAAAAAATAAAAAAATTATTATTGACTTTGATGAAATTAATTGGAATGGACAAAGCCAATTGCCATCTAGTTCTGTGATGGGTTCTCTTACCCAAAAAATAAATAATTTGGCTGTGAGCCCTAGTGAAATCGAAATTAGTACCGACAATGGTAGTGTCGAAAACTTATTGGACAATAACAAAAACTGTAGCTAACGCAAATTAATTGTTTTTTCTTTCGCAATAGGGTATTTTACACTATGACAAATTCATAATGAAAAATGAAAATACAAAGGTCTGTGCATTGACAAACATAAACAGATTAGTTTTGTTTGATGAAAACAAGTTTAATTGAATATTCAAGTTTTAAAAAGTGAGATTTTTAATATACTTAATATACGTCACAGGTAGTGAAACGCTAGCCGCCAGCGCGGTCACGGACTACTAGTAAACAATGCAAAGATATAAAGCCAGCATTACACTTGTGAATTTATTTATGAAGTTACTTCACAATTTCACAATCAAATTTAACAATGTAAAACACTTTGTTTGATGTCAAATAAATCCGTGACCTGATTCACGAAGTTATTCGTGAATTAGGATGGGTTCTAATATTTCGTAAAGTTTTGTCGGCCGTACCAACATTAAATTTTAACAGCTTGCTGTATTAAGGGTTACTCATGTTATTTCTAGTTTTTTGAAAGGATTTGGGTGTTTTTTGTCTTTTATTTCGTCTTTTAATTATTAATTTAATTTATTGTTTAAAGATGGTTTTATGCAGAATACTTTTACTTTCATTTAACATTTGTTCGACGTTTTGTATTCCTAACTAAAGATTACCTACATACCACAACACTTTAACATTGTCTTTTTTGTGTGGAATGTTTATTGTTTATTTGTTTAAATAAAATCATCCTTGAAACACCCTAATGTCAGCCAAGAACGGAATACCCAATTTCTAGGGGGATTTTAAATCTAACCAAACAGTTCAAGCATGCACAGATCCATTTTCATTTAATTTTACTTTAAGAAGTTGACAGTTGGCGAACTTCTTAAATAAAACCGAGGGGAATATCACCTAGGAATTTTAGTGTACACCCTGGGGGAATTCGAAAAATGTATGAGGTATTTGAAGAATTTCTGGGGAATTTGAGGAATTTATTAGGAATTTGAGAAATTTCTAAGATATTTATAGGAATTTATGGGGAATTTGAGAGGTATTTACTAACATTGGCTAAATTCGGGTTGGTTCGGTTTTCGTTCAAATTATAAAAGTGATTAATTTTGTTAAGAGCGCTAACACTAACAGTAAGAGGGTATTTATACTGCATTACAGTATGAAGATTTATGAACGATTCTAGGTATTTTTCGAGGTATTTTGCACAACTAAGAGGGTATATTATACTGCATGAGTATTTATTAATGTTTGTATTTTTATATATGCGGATTGTTATTAAGAGGATATGCCATTTTGTACAACTAACAGGGAATGCATGTTTTCGCTATTATCAGGGAAACACCATGTCGAGAGCCATTTCGCAATATTAGAATTATAAACCTGTTGAGCGATGCTGATAGGTATAGAGCTCGGTATAGAGGTACATATTATGGAGACGCAGTGGTGGGGGTTAGAACGAGGAGAGAGATATGGGAGAAGCAAGAAGGGATAGAAATTATATTTTAGTGTTTTAGTCCCGGTTTTTTATAGGTGCAGTAGCATACACTAGACGCGGGAAGGAGGAGGGGGGGCATAGATAAGATTAGCGGCGCATCAAAATATTTGTTTTCGAAAGGAAGAAAGCTGACATAAAAAAGTAAACAATAGAACCATTAGGTACTAGTTAAACAATGTTTGTTTAGGTTAGTTTCTAAATATGCCAGGGATGTCTTTATAAATGGTTAAGAAATGCGCCATAGGAGAAATTATTATTTTGAATTGGTACTAGTAGACTCGGTACCAGCAGATAAGAAACTTCTTATTTAAACTGGCTTTCAGGGTAGTGCAATGTAGAGGAGTACAGTGACAAGTAAGAAGAAGCCCGAAAATTAAAAGAAATATAGGCAAAACATTGTGCAAATATAATGTAGGTCGTAGGTCTTTTTCGTTTTAACATTTTCAGTATTAACCATAACTTCATACAATTTTTATGTCAATTTCTTTCTTTGTGTACCTACTTTCGAAATGCGACTTTATATTTGTATATCCAATAAAAACTTTGCGTTATTCATGGGAATTTGCAGGAATTTAGAGGCATATATTCAATGAGAATTTATAGGGAATTACGGGAATTTGTTAGAAAAGGAGCATTTTAGTGTACAAATATTGGCAGGTGATTTCCCCTCGAATAAAACTTAAAGTAAAAATAAATTATTCTTAAATCGTGCATAAACGCTCTTATGTATTCGTGTATATTTAGTTTAGTACGTGCTTTTACGTCATAACCTCTAAAGTATGGTTGGTCGAATTGTTGCAAATGTCAAAAAATTTATCAGCTGCTTGTATTGGAACAAGTAAGAAGTATCCAATCTCGCGAAGAGATTCGTTATAAAGGCGTGAATAAATTCACGAAAAAAAATGTGCACTGCTAGCTTTAGAACGCTGCCATTATACAGTTCTCGTGTGCAACATAACCTCTGAATAATGAACTAACACTGACGTGACACATGATAAAGCGTACTTGCCAGAATCTGCCTGACGTCACGCCCAAACAAGTAGGGCGGCTATTGTTTTCGTGCGTAATTTAAAAATTGAAATAAAAAATGCCGTTATAGGCTAGTTGACGATTTAGTTTGATACACAAGGTGGATCAGTCATTATTGTCATATAAACAATAATTAGCGCCAGGTTCCGAGCTACAGTAAAATGCCCTATTTCTTATAATTAAAATTAATTTATTTTTATATATTAGGTACCTATGTCAAAAGGAACAAAAAAAAAATTTTTAGTTAAGGTAGACTAAATAAAATTGTTTTTCTAAGATATATATTTTAGTACGATATGTAATTTTTGACTGACTGAATTGACTTGTATGTGCCTATTATACAAATTTTAGAAAAAATTTTAGTATCGAAACTTCTGTTTGTGTGGTATATTTTGTAAAGTGTAAGCAAAAGGAGGACATTTACTCATTATTAAATTATTTCTTTAGAATGCTTATTTTTATTTTAAAATCTCCTTTCTTTTGAAGAAGGTTTCTTCTTCTAGTAACATAACGAGGTTATAAAAGTATAGTTTGCCCAAACGCCATTGAAACAGCAGTTGGGAAAACACGTGATGAAAGTAGGTATAACTACTGAATAAATAAGCCCGTTGCTTTTTTCAGTTGAGTTTAGATTGATTTGAAAGGTATACATGCACATTGGCAGACCTGATGGGAATTTAAAAGGAGCAAGATATAGGTATAGTAAAACGCAGAATAACAGTTTTGAAAAAAATATTGCTTTGTTTATTCAATTTGGTTTAAAATGCAGTCTTAGCAACAACGAAAAAAATGTCACTTGTAAGGGTCCTTAAAAATAAAATCACAAATTATCTAACAAACATAACAACAACAATAACAACAAATCTAACTAAAACCTATTATTTGGCATCTTCCGCTGCCACAATAACGAATTTGTTACTACTTTCTTCCGGAATTTGGGCTTCGCTGTAAGTGTTTTCATGACCTACAACCGTTCTGGTCATTCTTGAGTTAACTTCAGCTTTAGTGTCCTTGTTGATTTTTCTTTTTTTCAGTCGACGTCTTTTCGTGACTTTTTTAGATTCTGCGAGGTTAGGTTGTATAGCAGTTCCGACTGGATGAGAGCCTACTGCAAGCGCGAGGGCTGGAAAAGCTCGAGCGGTAGCTCGTCTAGCCGCTTGTACTTCTTTAGCGACGATTTGGCGAACTTCCTGACTGGACTCGCTTTCTCCATCTTCAATCTCCTCTTCGGGTTGATCAACTTCTTCCTTTACACTTTCCTTGGTTTCCAAAGGAACAGTATGTTCGTCAGTATTAGACTCTTCAGTGAGTTTTTCGTTTCCGTGTGTTTCCTTAACATCGTATCCATGGCCACCACCTAAAATACAAACACAATTATAAGATATGATCTTTTGCGTATTTGGAAAAGACTAAGGATTTGTAACTTTGCTAATCAAACCATTAAGCAGTAGTCAAAGTTTTAGAAAAATGTGAATGTCAAAATTTTAGAAAAATGTAATTATCAAAATGATTTTACCAGCATGACCACCGCCGTGACCACCTCCTCCATGCCCACCGCCTCCGCCATGACCACCTCCACCGTGACCACCTCCTCCATGTCCACCGTCTCCTTTCCCATCACTTTCTTTATATCCCCATTTTTTCCCGTTACTATCGCTTTCTTTTTTACCATATTTAGATTCGTGTTGATGATGATGATCGTTTCCTCCTTTTTCATTGTGTCCCTTTTCGTCTTTAAAGTGGCCTCCTTTTGAGGATTCTCCTTTCTTTCCGTGATGTTCCTCTTGGGAGCCTCCTTTATCATGTCCACCTTTTGAATGCCCTCCCTAAAAAAATATGCTGGTTATAAAACAATTTACTATCGACAAAAAATGCACAAGGAACCTTGTAACGTTACCTTTTTGAATCCACCTTCATGACTAAATCCTCCGTGTTTTTCGCTGTGCCCACCTTCATAATCTTCCTCGAAGAATTCCGTTTTCTTCTCAAATTCATCCTTTTTATGTATACCGTGGGAACCTTTTGTGCTGTGACCTTTGCTGTGCTCTCCCTTTTCGCTATACTGTAAAATTACATAAAATATATAGACTAAAGTTTTAAACCACGCATAATCTTCCAAGGTATATATTTTCATCTTACATCAATTAGATCTTACCTTAGATGATTTTTTGCCCCCAGCCTCTTTATGACGCTCTCCGTGATAGCCATCTTCATGATGGTGTTCTTTTTCGTTTCCTCCCTTTTCCGCATATTCTTTGGAATGGTTTTCTTTCTCGTTATGTCCTTTCTGCCCCTTTTCATGGTGGTGAAATCCTTTGTAACCTTTATCGCCTTTATCGCCATGTTCGCTATGATGATGAGAATTATGCTCCTTACCTCCTCCTTTTTCAAATTTACCTCCGTGGCCCCCACCGCCACCACCACCATGACCTCCTCCTGTAATAATTATATATAATATAATATTACTAGTCTAACACAAGTTTATTCACAAAGCATACCTCCGCCTTTTCCGCCTCCTCCATGCCCTTTTCCGTCCCCGCCATGTCCTTTTCCATCCCCTCCATGTCCTTTTCCATCTCCTCCATGTCCTTTACCATCTCCTCCCCCATGACCACCACCTCCACCGCCTCCATGACCACCTCCTCCTCCATGACCACCACCACCGCCTTCATGACCACCTCCTCCTCCATGACCATCTCCTCCGTGGCCACCTCCACCATGTCCGTGATCACCTCCGCCATGTCCGTGGCCACCTCCACTATGTCCGTGGTCACCTCCGCCATGTCCGTGTCCACCTCCACTATGTCCGTGGTCACCTCCGCCATGTCCGTGGCCACCTCCACTATGTCCGTGGTCACCTCCGCCATGTCCGTGGCCACCTCCACTATGTCCGTGGTCACCTCCGCCATGTCCGTGGCCACCTCCACTATGTCCGTGCCCACCTCCGTCATGTCCGTGGTCACCTCCGCCGTGTTCGTGACTACCGCCTTCGTGGCCTCCACCTCCTTCTAGTTCATGATCAAGTTTGCTTTCAGCACTTTGACCTCCTAAATCTACTTGTTTTGTGGGTTCGTTTTTAACTGCACCTTCCTTAGCTTCCTGAGCTTCGACATATTTATAGTAATCGACAGCTTCTGGTTTTTGATCAATGTGCTTTGATTCTGCTACTATCTTATCTACCTGCTAAAAAAAATAAAATAAGAGAAAACTAGGTATTATAAATATAGGTAGGGTATTTTGCAGTTAACGGCTGTTAATGCATTTCGTGACTCTAGTATTCACCTGCGTCATATCATTTACGTTCGACATTGAGTGTGAAGGACAAAAGAATATTTAGGTAGATATTAATTATAAATTATAAAGTTTATTAGGTAATATTAGAGATATTACCTAAAAAAGTAGGCATGTATACAGGGTGGCTGATTAGTGCGAGAAAGTCCAATATCTCCGTTGTTCTTTAAAATATCGAAATTTATTAAATGCAAAGGTTCTAGGATAAACAAGAGCGCAAATTTTAAAAATATTTTTGGATATACAGGATGCGCCAAAAAAGTGGGGTTTAGCAAAAATGTATTTTTTCAAATGGAACACCCTATATGTTATATTATTTTTGGATTCTACATAAAATTATAGTAATTTTTTAATAAGTGCATTATAGGTCTAAACTTAATAATTTCCGAGTTATCGACTTTTCCAAAATGACATTTTTGAACTTTGACAGCTTCTAGTTTTCTAACGGTACTTCTTAGAGCAAAACGGCTTACATGTCCCTATCTTACTTTTTAATTGTCTTCAAAAAAATATCAATTTCCGGTTAAACCGGATGTAACTCGAAAGTCGGAAATATAGTACTTCCGGTTTAACCGGAAATTAATATTTTTGGGAAGACAATTAAAAAGTAAGATAGGGACATGTAAGCCGTTTTGCTCTAAGAAGTACCGTTAGAAAATTAGAAGCTGTCAAAGTTCAAAAATATCATTTTGGAAAAGTCGATAACTCTAAAACTATTAAGTTTAGAACTACAATGCACTTATTGAAAAACAACTGTAATTTTATGTAGCATCCAAAAATAATATAACATATAGGGTGTTCCTTTTGAAAAAATACATCTTTGCTAAACCCCACTTTTTTGGGGCATACTGTATATTCAAAAATATTTTTAAAATGTGCGCTTTTGTTTATCCTAGAACCTTTGTATTTAATAAATTTCGATATTTTTAAGAACAACGGAGATATTGGACTTCCTCGCACTAATCAGCCACCCTGTATATGATTTCAGGAACCCATTTTTTTTTTAAATATTTTTTGTGCAAATATTTTTGCTTTGTTTAACTTAATTTTTAATTAATATCTTCTAAATTGGCAATAATATAATTTGATTCTTCTCTGCGATTCAAGACAGACATATCAAAGCAGGTATATGCATTTTCTGTATTAGTTTTAAACTTTTACCTGATTATTAAAGGAATAAGCTGCAGCAGGTTCTACTATCTTCTCTATTTTTTCACTTGCATCACTAAGAGGTCCACTGTTAATGGAATCTACACTGGAGACCAGGGCTGCTGCAGGTGGCAGTACACTCTCTATAAATAATGGCCGAGGCTCTGCTGCGGCTGTATCGAGATCAAATTCCTGATAAACGTAACGGGCGTTAACACTAACACAAACACACAACAACACTAAGGCCGCTTTAAACGGCGCAAGGCCGTTTCCTATATTATTAAAAAATAACATAATTGGTGTTAAAAGTCATTGGGTTATGCGACACCCGAAACGTGTTGGTTTACTTTTTGATTGATTACTGATATGGATTTTTTTAAGCAGGGAGCCTATATATAGCCCCCCTTTAGCGTCCAATGGTGAGGATAATCAAATCGAAGCTATTTGGTAACTGGTAGAGTAATTCGGTTTCGTAGTACTTTAAGGAGTTATCTGGCGTACTAAATTGCTAAACTAGGCAAACAATTTGCTACCGTTTAAAATATTTCATTTAAATACGGCGGTGTTACAATACGTTTTGGTCTTTAATTAAGCGTGGTTCATCATATTTCACGCCTTGGTTAGCTTCAGTGGTGTAGTAGGTATTCTTTGTTCGAATTAATACTGAGATAAATTCGAGAAAGTGGTCGTAAAATGCGAGAATGTAAATTATGTATTTTATTGTTTTTCATAATTTTTATATTTACTTACGTTTTATTTATTGGGTACAATAAAAAATTTCATTTATTTCCATTTATGTTTTTTTAATGTGCGCAACACTGTGGTTTGATGTTTTCCTACGGCTTTCCCAAGAATCCACGTGCTAATTATTTTATTTTCCTCTACGCGCAGTACAATATCAAGATCTCTATTATCCCTTTCTTCAGCTCTATTAACATTCTGAGTTTAGCATTTATAGTTATTTATTACAGTGCTTTTGGACTCAAATTTACTAATGATAAGTTTAATTAATGAAAAAATAAAAGGGATAGTTGAACTAAGTCACTAGAAATTTCGCAAATCTATGAAATACCACAAATTTTGCGAACTAAGAAAAGCATTCGCAATTCGCGTCTATATGAAACTAGCTTTGGATGAAATTGCTAGAAATCGCTGGGTAGCTCGACGGGGTACAATTGAATGGCCACCAAGGTCTCCGGACCTTACGCCATTGGATTTATTTCTATGGGGGTATTCGAAAGAGAGAATGTTTCAGCGATTTTCTTAAAACTAACCTATGGAAAAATATTAATTTTATGCAGGACGTTTGAACGACCCTGTATATACCGGGTGACCACGAAATTACTGACCAGCTTGTCACGTCCTTATAAAATAAAATATTATTTTGAAATTTTGGTAGGATATATGGTTGCACTGTGCGCACATTTTCAGTATTCAAACTTCCGACTGTCACTTCCGGTTAAACCGGAAGTGCATACAAAATTGTTATTTTAAATAGAACACCCTGTATATTTTTACGAAAATGCATTCTACAAAGTATTCTAAGCATAAAACATGTATCATATTCTATACCTATCTAAGACAGATTAAGAGAAAATGGCGTTGGAATTTATAAAATTAGACACTCATTTTATTGTTTTTTCGAAAAACAAATGAATAAGCGCAAAATTTTATATTCTTTTTTTACTTCTTTTTAGGTATTCTTTATGAATAAGTCACAATTATTTCACTTCCGGTTTAACCGGAAGTGCTGCAAAATTTGACATTCAAACATAGATTTCTCCATTATTTTTAATGGCACGCCCTATTTTAAATATAATTTTCAAAATTACCTTATTGTTCTAAATATTTTTTATTAATGCTTCCCTAGGTCTAAAGTTATTCGTTTTTAAGATATAAGCATTTAAAGGTTTAGTTGCATTATTCAACAAGCAACAATTGATATTAACTTATTCATAGTTTCGTCTAAGGTGGCTATGGACCCCACAGATCTGTTTACTAATTTCAACTGTTTCACGACGCTATCGCCATGGTATTTTTAATTTAGTCCTTACATTCTTATACAAGTGACTTATTTATTAATAAGAAAAGTTAAAACTATGCCATTTTTTACGCGGGAGCATCAAATTGACATGCTGCTAATCTACGGAGAGACTAGAAAAAACCGGAGAGAGGCCAAATTTCTGTATATGCAGAGATTTCCCGAACGCGAGCACCCAAGCGATACGTATTTTCCATGGTTAGAAAATCATTTGAAGTACGAGAATGAAAATCAAAACGCAAATGGTTTTATTATTAGTGAGGAGGCAGAAACAAATACACTAGCCCTTGTTGAAGCTGACCCGACAGCATCGACGAGGCAAATTGCGAATGATATTGGCATCGGTAGGGAGAGTGCAAGAAAAATTTTAGAAAAACATGGCTATAAATCTTTCAAATACCAAATCCATCACCATCTTTATGAAGGCGATCCTATTCGAAGATTGGAATTTTGCAACTGGTATCTTGAAGAGGAGCAGCAACAGCCACTTTTAAACGCACACATTTTATTTTCTGATGAATCCCGTTTTACCAACTTAGGGATGTTCAACAGAAATAATACCCGGTATTGGTCTACTGAAAATAATCACCTATTTAGGGAAGGGGCGTTTCAAGAACGATTTGGCATTAACGTATGGCTAGGCGTTATAGGAACACGTATAATAGGTCCTATATTTTTTGAACAACCTTTAAACGCTGTCCAATACCTGGCTTTTCTTCAGAACACCATTGAAGATATTCTGGAAAATTTACCTGTTAGGCAATACGCACAAGTATTGTATCAACAAGACGGCGCTCCGGCACATAATGCTAGAATAGTGACAGCATATTTGAATGCGACTTTTGGAAATCGTTGGATAGGCACTAATGGCCCAGTAAGGTGGCCGGCTAGGTCCCCCGACCTAACACCGCTTGATTTTTTTTACTGGGGCCATATAAAGGAGAAGGTGTATAGAACAAAACCTCAGAACCTCGACGACCTAAGAGATAGAATAACTGAAGCAGTAAACAATATTACACCACTAAAAATGAACAATGTACTTCGAGAATTCCAAGAAAGAATTCATTTGTGTCAAGAAGCAAATGGCAATCATTTTGAGAATTTAATTTATGGATAATTAGTTTAAATTTTTACATATTATTTTATTAATTATAATTCTACCATAGGTTCGAAATAAAGTTTAATTTTTAAATGCTTATATCTTAAAAACGAATAACTTTAGACCTAGGGAAGCATTAATAAAAAATATTTAGAACAATAAGGTAATTTTGAAAATTATATTTAAAATAGGGCGTGCCATTAAAAATAATGGAGAAATCTATGTTTGAATGTCAAATTTTGCAGCACTTCCGGTTAAACCGGAAGTGAAATAATTGTGACTTATTCATAAAGAATACCTAAAAAGAAGTAAAAAAAGAATATAAAATTTTGCGCTTATTCATTTGTTTTTCGAAAAAACAATAAAATGAGTGTCTAATTTTATAAATTCCAACGCCATTTTCTCTTAATCTGTCTTAGATAGGTATAGAATATGATACATGTTTTATGCTTAGAATACTTTGTAGAATGCATTTTCGTAAAAATATACAGGGTGTTCTATTTAAAATAACAATTTTGTATGCACTTCCGGTTTAACCGGAAGTGACAGTCGGAAGTTTGAATACTGAAAATGTGCGCACAGTGCAACCATATATCCTACCAAAATTTCAAAATAATATTTTATTTTATAAGGACGTGACAAGCTGGTCAGTAATTTCGTGGTCACCCGGTAGATGCTTTAAATAGTGCTGAAGAACAATCTATAGTCTACCGGGAACTGGATACTCGCATTAACCTTATTTAATTTATAAGATTGTTCTTCAGCACTATTTTAAGCTGCTATATACAGGGTCGTTCAAACGTCCTGCATAAAATTAATATTTTTTCCATAGGTTATTAGTTTTAAGAAAATCGCTGAAACATTCTCTCCTCAACCTTATAAATTAAATAAGGTTTATGCGAGTATCCAGTTCCCGGTAGACTAAAGATTGTTCTTCAGCACTATTTATAGCTGCTATATACAGGGTCGTATTAAAAATAAAAGCAAGTTAATTTATTGTTTTTATTTTTAATACGAAAATCATAAAAGTAATCAAAGTATCGATTAGTAATGAATACTCGAAAGTAACGATAATCAACATCTGTACAATTAAGAATCCGCGTGAAAAAGCAAAACGTGTTTTATCTGACTTTGATTTTAAAATATTCCTATCTCGTCCCGCTCAAGACCAATAATTAGTGGCGTAAGCAGATGACGCGATGGCCTTTTCTTAGTTGATTCTTACTCTACAGGCACCATCTACTAATTAGTATTAGTAGACAGGGGTACAGGGACGGAAGGGGCATGTCCAGTAAAATGCAGGTCCATCTCTATATTGTTAGCACCCGTAGCTTTTGTAAAAAGGAATAAGCAAAACGAATATTTATAATGCAAGTAATGATATTCCCACGGATATTTGTGTATAAAATAAAATTTCGAATGAGTAAATATTTCAAAATTAATAATTAGCATGAAACCAATTTTTATCATTCGCATTCGATCCAGTCTTGTTTTTAAAACCCAAATTAAAATTTTTGTTAATTTGAATTTCAAAGCAATTTAGGTGTTTAAACTTAAGTCGTCCGATAATTTTGCTGCTTCATCGGCTTTGTTGATATTTGTTTTACCAAATAATATGGTTTATTAGCAAATATAATAAATGTTAAAATGTGTTATAAAATTATTTTGAAATTGTTGTGTCGCTTTTGAATTGTAATTATTCTTAATGCATAAAATTAAAGTAATCTATTTGGGATCGAACTTCACAACTGAGTCAGGCATCATATGCCTTTAACTTCTTTTCGTTCTTTTTCGGCTTTATGGGCCAATCTTCATATCGGGATTTGATTTGAGCATATTTCAAGACCGCAATATAATATGCCACCTCTGGTGTCAATATTTATTTGCGAATTGATTTTCGTGATGTAATTGTTGGACATTTTTGTCGTACCTTCCAGTTCAGTGCCTCCCCACTATGACTGGAGGTAGCCAATTCTTAGGATATCTGTAGGTGAAGCCTGTCAGAGATTAAACATGAGTTTGAGTATCTAGAGGATTTGTCGCAACGTCTACGTCCGTAGTAATCGGCAAATATTTTGCAATAAAAGCGTAGGGATTGTTAAGTCGCGATGCAAATCCCTATTGATAGTATACCGAGAAGCGTCCGCAATGATTTTCAATGCCTTGTTCTGAAGCACCTGAACTTGTTCTCGGTCCTGCTTATCATGCAGCATGTGTGGGCACACCATAAGTCAGGAGCGGCCTGACCAAAGATTTGTATTAATTCATTTTGTTCTATAGCCAATATTGTTTTTTTTTCAACAGGCAATAAATCAAACTCAGCTGCTTGCCAGATTTCTTAAGTGTTAATTTCGAATTTTTGTTCCAATTAAGTCTGATCGAAAATAAGTTCCAGGTACTTGACTTCTTGAACCCAATTCACCCTAATGCCGTCAACCCTTAGCAAGGTCATATTGATGGCGAAAAAAGCGATTAATATGACCTTTTCCTTCACAAACAGACAAACAACTTTAGAGTAATTACTTATTTCGGCCAAGCAAGTGAAACCATCGCTAAATTTCTTAAAAAATTCAGTGTTAACATAGATTTTATAAGTAATAATTCGACAGGCACTTATAGATCAATCTGGCAGATGTTTTTTTTTAAAGAATATGAAAACATTTTTTAGACTATATTAAGAAAAAAAAAAAAACAGTCCAACCACTTATTATACAATCATAAATTTAACCACAATTACCAAATCCTCCACACTGAAATTAAAGTCCTTAAACTAGATTTGTTGGAATCTCTCGAAATAAATAAACTTAAAAATACTGACCGCTTATTGGATTGTCAAATAGACTTGAATAAATCTCCTTTGTTAAATCTATTTTAGTACCTACCCTAATTATATAGATAATTGTTAGGGAAATCAGATTTTATACACCTTCACTTTTATATCATTAATTCTTGATAAAGCTATACAGTCATGGCGAAACTAGTCGAATTTTATAAATAATTCGTAAAGTTTCAAATATGGTGAAATTAAAGTAAAAAGTTTCTTTACTTTCTCATATAACAAAAAAGGAAGAAATAGCATTATTTGCTTGTGAATGCAATTTTGACTATATATCGGCAAAGAAACTTATAGCTAGCTATAAGTTTCTTTGATATCGGTAAAGCAAAATGACTTTTGCAATGTTTTATTATGAAGTACTTTTTTGAAAGATATATTCAGTATTCAGTACAAGGTTTAAAATACTTTGGCATAAGTAGGTCCGTAACTGACCTTCGTAAAAACAAAAGGATGATGAAATAGGATTATTTTTTGACAGCTATTAATTCAGAAATACGTGCTTTGTTCTTAATTTAAAAATATTCCTTCATTCGATTTTAAATCAAAGAATAAAATTGTAACAAGCAGAAGAAAAAATAGAAATGTATCTTATAAAAGATAAAATCAAGACAAGCACGAATATAAGTTTTATAATAAAATTGTTACTTTTTGCACAATTCTTATTTTCACGGTAATTTAGCGAACAGGCAATGGCCAGACAACTATTAATTTGATAAAAATATTACATACATATCAAATTTATAATAGCGTCTAACAATCTAAAAATAAAATAGTTAGTCACCAAAAACCAAATGACTGAAAGTAGCTAGATAGGTTCCTATATTGCCGGTCACAAAAAAACGCTTATAGTCTAGTAAATTTTAAATTGGCCATTGTTTTTAGAAGCTGGTACCGCAAGAATAATTATTATGAAGTACATTGATAGTGGTCAAAAGTCCATACTGTTCACCAACCAATTTAGGAATTTAAAATAATTCTTATTAATATTACCCAACTAGCAAAATTAAATTTATAAAGGCAGTATATAAACTGCTATACAATAAATTTTATAGAAGCTTACAATTCCTATAACGTGGTTAACTACCCTCATATGATATTTATAGGATCAATAAGGGCCCACTTTTATAAAACATTTTAATAATATAAGAGTTCTATAGCAGTTGTGTACCACACTTTTAAAGCCGTTTAATGCAACAACTATAAAATTGTTTTGTAGTGTGTATTTACTGATATTTATACAACAATATTTTATCTTACACAAATAATGTATAGTGATTGTACAATGCAGTCTGATAATATAGCAATCTAAAGAGATATATATATAATTTTTTAGTGCATAATTTTAGAACGAAATTGTTTTAAAAGGGGAGTATACAGAGCCGGAACTAGAGTTAAAGGGGCCCCGGGGCAAGACTAAGTTCGGGGCCCTATTCCTCTATTGAGTTTGTCAACTCAATTTTTTCCAATTTTTGTAAAAAAAAAGAAACAAGGCATTATTATTTCTATTCATAAAAGATTTGTTTTATTTGTCTTACACATTTTTCACGTTGTATTACATATTAATTTGTAAGTTAAAACATCAGACATTATAACATCATCAATTCAATCAATAGTAATTTGTTGATAGGTAGTAAAACTTTTGAAGAATTGATTGAGAGGAGCAACAATATGTTTTTAAGAGCAAGTAATTGGTTTGAAAGCAACAGACTTATATTAAATAAAGAAAAGACAAATCTTGTACTGTTCAGAACAAAACTAAATAAAGTTCAAAAGGCAACTGATATTAAAGTACTTAATGAAAACATGGAAATTGTAGAAAGCACTAAATTTTTGGGTCTACATATTGACGAGTTTCTTGACTGGCAAGATCACATAGAAAAAGTGTTAAATAAATTAAATTCTGTGAGCTATGGAATGCGAGTCATTGGCAATTATTTAGATGAAAAGTCATTGAAAATTTTATATTTTGCAAATTTCCAGTCCATTTTAAGATATTATGGTATTATATTCTGGGGTAGAAATCGCCATATTCAGAAAATATTTGTAGTTCAAAAACGTATCTTACGCACTATGAAAAAATTACACTTTAGGGAAAGTTGCAGGGGTGTATTTAGAGCCAATGGAATATTAACTGTATATGCGATATACATATTTGAAGCACTTATGTTCTTCTTTAAAAACCGAGCAAGCTTTGAACTACAGGTATATCATGGTTATAATACAAGGACACTGAATGTTTGTTACCCAATCCATCGTTTAACACTAACTGAGAGAAATCCCTATTATATGTGTTTAAGGTTTTTCAATGGTTTGCCAAATAATATCAAAAGCATTCAATGTCAAAGAGATTTTAAAAGTAATATTAAGAAGATGCTAATTGAGTTAGAACCTTACTCACTTAATGAATTTAATTTAGAAATAGAGTACTAACCAATATTATGGAGACTGCTTTTGTTTGTTTTTGTTTACTTGACGCGATTTCCTTCGAGTATGGTACAGGCATTTCCTGGTTGTAATGTATGTATTATTATTCAATTTGAAATAAAGATTATTATTATTATTATTAATATTATTAATCAATAAAGTTTTTTTTCTAAGCACAAGATTTGTTCAGAATCTTATAGGTTTAGAGGTAATTTTATTAAACAGATTTTTCTATTATTCTAAATAAATAAATTAATCAGTTAATAAATTTTTACATAACAAAGAACAATGAGACAGCGCTAAAAATGCTAAAAATACTTGCACTTCTAAAAAATTTTTCTATTTTTGTCCTTCGCTCAGGGGGCCCTCGAACCCGGGGGCCCCGGGGCATTGCCCCGGTTGCCCCATTGTAGTTCCGGCCCTGGGAGTATAACAACGGAGATTATAAAATCTACTTATTTAAAAATTGGTCAGCCGAAACTTAATGGCGCTCGTACGTGAAAAATGATTAATATCTAACAAATCATTATTTAAACATGGCGCATTATAATACAACCAATTCATACCAAATAAAAACGTTTAATATTACTGTGGTGTAAATTAGAACTCTATTCGATAAAAGGGTTTTATACTGTTGCATATTACGGCGTTGTAAATTTTTTTGTAACGTAAAAGCAAGATGTTGTGTTGCAACGCCTTAGAAGTTGCCAGATTTCGTAAAGTCAAGACTAAAATATAATTAATATTCTCATTAATATGTTTCCCTACATACAACGGAGCCCTAAGTGACCAAACATGCCAGTGGTGAGCAAAATCGCCTCCTGGCACTCACAAACATATTTATAAAAGATTAAGCATTTTCATAGATCAAGCGTAACTATAAAACTATTTTATAAATAAGCGCATATCAACATTAAACAATAATTTTATCATTTCCCTTATATACCCTTAATAAAACATATATATACAAGTGTTCTATAATAAAACGGTAGAAGCCGTTATAAGACAATTTGATAAAAGTATTTTCCTTTACGAACAAAATCATCACGATATGCGCTACAAAACAAAATTATTCTTAAGACAACGCTATTCGATAATTATAAAATAATTTGCTAGTTGGGTAGCCAATCATAGCACAGACAATACCAGGGTAGTCTCTGATCATAGCATACTTTTTTGGAGCATTTCTTAAATTTGATTTTTAATCTAAAAAGTATTTACTAATTTCTTTAAATTTGATTCTTAAGTTGATTATTTATCATTCTAAGAATACAGTGTTGGGACCATATGGAAAACTTTTTGTTATTAATTTTAAGGAAAAATTTTATTTTCCATCCATTCTGCATGGTCTAAAGCCTAAAATGAAATAATCAGATATCATATTTTTGTAGTCGTATACGAGGTTCGTGAAAAAATACGAATTTTGCTCTAGAAAAGTACCTTTATTTTTGATAAAATCGAAATTTGTTATAGACAAAATAAATAAATAACACTAACGGTTATAATTTCCACAATAATATATTTTATTTTAAAATTGCCATAACAATTGTTTCAACACACTATGTCTTCTTCATAAGGTCTTAAATGACTAAAATTAACAGATTTTTAATATTTACGTAGGTAGCTACAGTAAAATAATTACTTATGCTAGTAGTGTATGAAAGAAAAATCGTCTATCACAATCCCTTTCTTTCAATGTGTTAACGAAATGTGGTTTGTATGGATCAAAGTTTATTTATTTTTAAAATGTTTGCCACCGTAGCTTTACTTACAATATTTTGTATTAAAGACTTCCTTTTGCGTAATTATATTTTTGGATATTCTACGATAGATAGCATTACTTCTAACTCCGCCTCTTCATTGACAACCGGTCTTTGGCGTTTTTTATTAAAATTTTGTGAATACTTCCACAAGTCTTGAATTTGTTTATTATTTCGCAACTGTTCATTGATCAATATATCTATATATTATTCGGATGCATATTATTAAACATAAAGGCCTGCTTCTCTAACGTTTTATAGTATTCTCCCACCATCAAAACAACTTCAATTTTTTCTTCAGAAGGTAATAATAACGGTGTCATTTCTATGTATTCCGACGCGTGTTGATACGCACTGTCAAACATTTGAAAACATAGCATGTAACTATACAGATTGTCCCGAAATTAAGGAACAATTCTTTACCACCATATGCTCCGGCTAAAAATAATAGAATTTTTTCATATGCACATAAGTGCAGAAATGCTTCCCCTCGAATGGGGAACCTTGAAATCGTTTTTTTTTTTTAATATTTTCGAGCCCATTCATACTTAAATTTTGAAATGGTTATAAACTTTTAACGATAAAGCAGTTTCTGAATTCAGAATTTTAAACATTTAGTCATAGGCGTCACATTCCGGGGTGGTTAAGGGTTAAAATAATCCCATTTTTTTAACCAGTCGTTTTTTTTATTATTTTATTAAAAATTATGAAATTTCAAGGTATTCTGCGTAAAAAAGGTACCCCTAGTTCACCTTGATAGGACTTACAGTTTTTGAGCAAAATCGTTTCAAATAGACCCCCATTTCCTCTGATACAAGTCCAGCTCTACGGCGAATGTTGTGAGATGCCCGAAGAATCTAAAAATGATTTCTTCTTATTTCATTTCCAGCTTAAAAAGTTCGCTACAGCAGATCCTCACGGCCATCCACCTCCGTTGCATAAACTATGTTGCACACATGACCCCAAAAATAATAATCGAGTGGATTTAAGTCCGGCGATCTCGCTGGCCAGGATACTGGTACACCTCTGCCTATCCACCTTTCAGGATAATTCTCATCTAACCAGTTACGAGCAGGCCGACCAAAATGGGCAGGGGCACCGTCGTGTTGGAAATACATCCCCAACCTGGACCCTAAGGGTCCTGCTGACTGATTTTGAAGAAAGGCCAAATATTTCTCGCTTGTTAAATTATTGGGCATTTCAATTGGACCAATTAACTGATTTCCAATTATCCCCGCCCACAAATTAACGGAGAACCTATATTGACAATTAGTTCTTCGGACTGCTCTTGGATTTTCATCGTGCCAAAAGTGAGTGTACGAGTATTAAACACTTTAGTTCTACTAAATGTTGCCTCATCAGACCACAAAATTTTGGTTAGCACCGACATAACTCGATTCTGGGTGGCAAATCTCTAGGCAACAGCTCTTGAACCCTCTGGTAGTGATATGGGTGAAGACCTTTAATCTGAGTCATTCTTCCTATCTAAAATAAATATTCGTTATAATTATGGATAGCAATATGGTAAAGTAAAACGCATTACAAGTGATTTCAGAATGTTGACTTCTGTAGCCAATGGTCTGAGTCCAACTTGAGGATTATCTACTATTTGTTGAAGTGAATTTTCCAAATCATAGTCCCCCCTAGGTCGTCCTTGCCCACGAAGGCGTTCAAACAAACCATTAGTCATCAAATTTCGATGAACCCTCTCAAATACTTTGCGTCCAGGAAGTCTCCGTTGCGGAAAACGTCTGCGATATTCCTGTACCGCAGCAAAGGAACGTCCATTACAATATCCGTATACAAAATGGATATCGATAAGCTCGTGGTTTGAAAAATTTTGCATTTTCTTATTTATTATGTCTAATTTTATAACAGTAATAACAGCAGACAATATTTGACACAGAAATGTCAAAGTAAACAAGCAGGGAGCATTAACTTTCATTAATTTTTTACTTTTTAGTACATTTTTGAAATTTTATTAATTAACATGGACGTAATTTTCTTTAAAACGATTTTACTCAAAAACTGTAAGTTCTATCAAGGTGAACTAAGGGTACCTTTTTTACGCAGATTGCTTTGAAATGTTATAATTATTAAGAAAATAACAAAAAAAAAAAACGACTGTTTGAAAAAATGGGAATATCTTAACCCTTAACCGTAGCTGACGCCTAGGACTAATTTTTTGAAATTCTCAATTCAGAAACTGATTTATCGTTAAAAGTTTATAACCATACCTAATCTCAAAATTTAATTATGAACGAAAAATGTTCGAAATTATTAAAAAAAAAAACGATTTTAGGGTTCCCCATTCAAGGGGGGTAGATCCCTTAACAAGCATTTCAGCACTTATGTCCATATGGAAAAATTGTATTATTCTTAGCCGGAGAATATGGTGGTAAAGTATTGCCCCTTAATTTCGGGACACCCTGTATACACGTAAATTCTCATTATTATTGCAGAGACAAGTTTCGAAAAAGTTAAGAAAAACTCACTTTTTAACGCAAGTGACTATGATTTCATATTTCAATGTAGTTTTCAATTCTGATTAATTTTTTTTATAACAATTTTCAATATTGTCAAGAATAAAGGTACTTTGCTCTTGGGCAAAATTCATATTTTTTCACAAATCGACTGCAAAAATTGTTTATTATTATCAAATTCAATAAGAAAAAAGTTTTCGATATTGTTCCAACTTTAGTAGACACACTGCATATTTTTATTTTCGTCACCGTATATTTGATTCAATCAACTGAATCTCCATAATTTGATCCTATAGTTGTATGGAATAAGAGACCCATTAGTAATGCCGTGAATTGTTAATACCAGATGCTTTCACCAAGCATTGTCGCGAAGCTAAACCGATTTGGTTATGTCACAATTATTTAATTATCTTTCCTTTCTTTCTTACAATAATTATTGCGTTTGTTCTCTTTTGTTTTGGTTTTTAGATTTGCTAAATACAACCCAGATTAAGATCGTTTATTTGCTTAATAACAGTCGAAATTTGTTGCATTACCAACCACTGGCTTTTTGAAATTATCTGGTTTTTCTAATAATTAAAAATTCATTATTTATTTCCCATTATTAGACCTTGATAATTGAGGGCACAATAATTAGCAATGTACTTGGGTGAATCTTAGCAAAGTGAACCTTTTTTAGAGTTAGCGGTATTTTGCTAAACTTGATGGTAAATATAGTAGTAGTAGTATGCCTGAAAACCTGGCAAGTAGACCACCAGGAACAATTATTTTCACTTAAGTACCTCAAATACTCCCCTAAATACTTAACCACCCTTCCCCGAACCTGCCCAACCTTGCTATGAAGATCATCAGGATGTCCTTTCATGTATAAAGGTCTTGATTTCCTCACCACTGCTTGTTGCTGCTCGGAAGACATATAATGCCTATAAATATCTCCAGCTTCTTCCTCTTGGCCATCTCTGGACATGCTGCATCCTTGTCTCATGTGTACAGGCCCTCCCTGGAAGGTTTACGACCGTACGGCTCCGCTATTCCAACTTGGAGTTCTTGTCTGGTTCAGCGATAATAAAGTCCTTAGGTTAGCATTGTCTCTGCAACCTGATGGGAATAGAGCACCAGCTCCTCGTCTACCGAGTGCCCATCCCAGGTTTACTTGTTTCCAGTTGTATTCTTATACAGGTTATTTACCCTATAGCTGTATCCTAGGGCAGATGGCCACTTTAGAGCAAATTTTGTGTTAAGTGGCTAACTACCCTTTAAAAAACAAATTGATTTTTCAAAAATAGTATATAGGTATACTCAATTAATTTCACACTATATAGAACCATCTTATGAACCTATACTTTGTCCTATCCTCTTTGCCTATACTCCCTTATAATTTTATACTTAACTCTAGTTTTTTCCGCATAATCAACTTCTCCAAATTTCTGTTCTCCGGAGAATGACCTACCTACATAAAGGTTTCTATTGTCTACTATCGGTAATACCTAAAGTTCAGGGAAAAAAATTTAGGTCGTACTTCCACGAACGATTTCTGGCGAAGGTCCATATTGCGGTATTTCTCAAGTACTTATGGCAGCAGCTACAGGTTTTTTTTTAATATTGACGTACCCACATACAGGAGTTAATATAAGGGACAGGAAAAAACTTTAAATACAAAAGTTGCATAATTTTTCCCGTGTTATCTTTTAGATTTGTTAAAAAGAAACATAGGCGCATCACAAAGTTTAAAAATAATTGCTGCAAGTTTTCTTTTTTTAAACAGAAAATATCTTTCCCCTAATTTCAAAAATATATAACATGTCATGTTCAGCCGTCTTTGAAACATTCCAGTTTACAATTTCATAAAATAAAAAGTGAAATTTATTTTTCAGAAGTTGCTAATATTTTCTCTCATTTTGTGATGGATCGCGTGTTTGAAGTAGAATCTGGGCGATCTGTATATTGAGCATGAATACTTCTTGTTCAATCCTTTGTCTCAAACTTGTATATTTTGAGGTATATCATAATAAATTCGGTTCTTTAGAAATACGAACAGAAATATATCCAACGAACTTAGGTCAAGGCCATTAGCACTGGTGTAGCTATCGTAAGGCGGCAGCCATCAGCTCTGGCCTCACCCAACTCGTGGGTGAACCAACTTGGATTCCAGACCGAGATCGTAATTTTGCTAGCTTGTTGGATCTTTTTTAAACTTCAAACCCCAACTTGTACACTGTCATCGTAAAGCCTCTGTTGACCATAACCTTATTTTGGCACTGAACAAACTACCAATTACTGCCGAACAGCCTCCTAAACCGCGCAAGATCTGGCATTATACATCAGCTAAGTGGGATGACCTAAAGGACCATTTTCGAACCTTTCCTTGGCGGAACGTTTGTTTTATCTCTGACGATCCATCCATCTATGGAGAAGTATCGGAGGTCCTTACTGGCATGGAAGCCTTCATCTGTCTCAAGAAAGTGCCCTTCTAACGGCAATCCTTCGTTTACCAAAAATTGCGAACGAGCTGTTAAATCAAAAAATTATTTCTACCGACGATGGCGTCAAAACCCTTCCGCCGAAAATCGTACCATCTTTGTTAACGCAATATAAACCAAAGCAAAGAAGCATACAACCAGAGGATCAAAGACAAACTTCTTGAATGTTCTAACGGCTTAAGATCATTTTGGTCGGTAGCTAAGGCCCTCAGTCAGAACTTTACCAAGTCAACCATTCTACCTCTAACACGTTCTGATGGCACTATTGCGACTATTCAACGGTTAATTTTTAGGGAAAAACTCCACCAAACATTCCTCCTGTAGAATCAAGAATGCCCGATATTGTTTTTCGGCACCACCATGTTAAACGAATCTTGAGGAGTCTTGACACCAAAAAAGCTTCTGGTCCTGACAATATTCCAGCCATCGTAATTAAGACATGCGCTGACGAATTGACACCGGCATTTTGTAGGCTCTTTAACTCTTACAAAAGAGGAATATTTCCTTCTTGCTGGAAAACTGCGCGACTCCAGCCCATACCCAAAATGGCAAGAAGACCTTGGCAAACAACTTTCGTGCAGTCGCATTGCTTTCAGTTATATCAAAAGTTATGGAGAAGGCTATCAACGAAAAATTATTAAAGTACCTGGACCTGGAAGGCTTCAACATAATTAGTGAGCGTAATTAGTATGGATTCCGCAGGTCTAGATGAACAGAAGACCTTCTCGCTTAGGTTACTCACATTTGGAACAACGGGGAGTCCCGGGCGGCAGTACTGGACATTTCCAAGGCCTTTGGTCGAGTGAGGGGCTCCTAAAACTAAAGTAAGAGCAAACGGAATGCCGGTTCAATTTTGTTCATGGCTGTTAAGCATTTTCTCAAGGTTCTATATTGTCGCCCACCCTCTTTTTACTATACATTAACGATCTTTTGGGAAAGACTAAAAATCCCATATATATAGCTTCGCTGATGACAGCACACTTGTTTCATCTTTTACTTTGGATGCTCGGACATCGGCTGCCAATGCACATCTCTATAGGCAGCAAGAGGTCTCACATCTCAACAAAGACCTGGAAGAAATCCAGTCTTGGGGTGACAGCAACCAAGTAGAATTTAACGCTTAAAAAACCCAGCCGGGAGTTTTTTTCTAAAAAAGTTAATGTTGAAGAACCGGATATAGTCATGGCGGGGCACTCGCAATTCGCTTGGCTTCATCAATTCATTTATTGGGCGTCAATTTGGATAGTCATATGTCTTAGCATATAGTCACGTTGCGGCCATTGCTAATGGCAGCCTCGCAGAAGCTTGGAGTACTTTTCCGAACTAAGAACCTTTACACCTCAACAACTCTTGATGCTCCATAAAGCCCAAATTCGACCATCGCTGAAGTACTGTTCGCATATTTGGGGCTCTGCTCCTAAACATGCCCTGAGATTGCTTGATTCCGTTTAAAGAAGAGCCATTCGCTTGATCGGTGACCATGATCTGACAAACAACCTGGAAAGCCTTGAATATCGAAGACAGGTTGGCGACTTGAGTCTATTTTACAAATATTTTCATGGCAAGTGCTCAACTGAGGTTGCCCGCTTGATTCCACCCAGAGCGGTGCATGTTTTTTTAAGGGGCCCCACCAAGTATCTTGTACCGAGGCTCCATCGAACCTTGCTACGCCACTGGCCATTAGACGGCCAATCCTTTTAGTCAATTTAAACTAAACCGACAAATATTATGTCAGTAATATTATTATGCTCCACTTTTGAAATTTGGAAGTAGATGCATCTATAGGTAGATACGGAACGAAATATTTTATTATTATAAGAAATAAGAAAAGGATATAATAGGTACAGGTGTACGAAAATAATCGATTCAATTGAATAAATTTTTCTCATAATTCAATTGTGGTCACGCAGCAATATAGAGAAAGGATTAGGGATTTGAATTGTCGAGAAAATACTTCCTATTTGACACAAACATTGCTTTTGAAACCACAACAATTTCCATATTTATCATTATTATACTTTTCGGTTATTGGTAAATATAATAATAATATATCTAATTATAATAGTGTCTTTTATTTTCCATAATAATGTAAAAAAACACTGTTGTTATGTTACACCTATACAGGGTGTCAAACGTTTTTTAATAATATCGTTTTTTCGTGTAAATTCCTTAATAATCCTTTAACCGATTTTGTTAAAATTTGGCACTGTTACTTAGGGTAGTAAGGGACTAATATAGCCCTGTTTAGATTAAAATTTTCAATTCCAATGGCGTCCCAGAAGGCAAATTAACTTAGATTTTTGACAAGAGGAATGTGCGCCACTGATTTTTTTGCAATTTTTGTATTTTTCTCGCATTAGGCAACTTAAACTACAACTTTTTTATTTCAAGCATTTTTTTTAGTGTCATCCTTCCTTTTTGAGAAAAAAACATAAAAATCACTTTATGGCATGTCCCTCGGACAACATAACAAAAAATTGTTTTTTACAGGATGTTGAAATATTTTTTCGTTTAATCTTAATTGCGTAATCATAAATAAAAATTACTTTATTCCAGGGTCATAGACAACATAAAAACAGTTTTTAATTATTTATAAAACAGAAATTTTTTTATTGATTGCCATAAAGTGATTTTTATGTTCTTTCTCTAAAATGAAGCAAGATACGAAAAAAATGCTAAAAAACGAATGACAAAACGACCAAAGGCAGAGATGAGCAAACGAGAAGCAACAATATGACATTTGGCGAAATCAATGTAGTGGGAGGTAACCCGGACAACTGTCATAAGTTTAAGCCGGCCCGTTAGTCCGGTAGTCGATGAGTTATCGTTATCGAGTTTAGTTGTCTTTTTTGTTAAAAGAAGTGTATTGTTTAACTGTTTATTTTTGTGAGTGCTGTGCTATTATAAAACTACTGACTGGTAATACCTGTGCGTTTCGAAAATGTCACTCAAAAGAAGATCAAGGAATAAGCATGTTTTCATTTCCAAAGGATCCTGAACAGTAAAGTAAGTACATTTGCACCGCTATGATACATTTGTTTATATTTGTTTTGTTGTATTTATCTGCTGTATTTTATTACGTGAAAGGTATACGGAAAAGACCTACCATTATTTATTGTTAGTGAAGTTGATATTAAATATATAAAAACAAGTACCTACCTTTTTAAGGAAAGGCGACAGGAAGAAAAAAATATCAAACTATAATCTAAAAGAACATGTTTTTATTTTCCTAACAGATCTTGTGTTGTTTTGAAAAATATTCCTGAAAGCACAAGTACTTCTTCTTATTTAGTAGTTTTTATCGAATAATATATATCATATTTCTACGCGTAGATCCGGTAAAATAAGTAAAGAGTAAGTAGTAATAGATACATTATTATAAAAAAAAGCATAGGGTTTTTAGAAATTTACAACTTATTACTTATTTTGTTTAAACAAAATAAAATATAATATTATCTACCTACCGTTTAAATTCTAAGTACCAATAATTATTGTCCATGTACCTATCGAAGAATTAAAAAATAGCAGATTTATCTGTAAAAAATATTCAACATACTTTACGAAAAAAAATGGTTTGTAGCATTATAGGAGTGGACTAAGAAACAATTTCTACCTGCATACATATTAAATTAAAGCCGCATAATGGTTCAGAATGTAGGTATATATACTGACCCTTCTTCTAGGTAGGTTCCCCCTCAAGAATAATTAAGGACCCCAGTAATTTAAGATTTTTACAAATGTTAAACATACATATTACTCTTTTTCTACTTCGATATTAGTAAGAACCTACTTTACGCACTGTCTACTTTATCCGTAAAACTCTAATTACACACACTATATTGTAAGAAGCCAGGCTGTGCGTAAGACCAGTTACGTAATAGTATAATGTCTGCATTAACTAGGGCAATTTTTGCTAACGCTAGCTAGTACCGTAATTTTCGAAATCGTGTGTAATAGGCTTTTTACCACTCTTGGTATGTAATATACTATTTCATTTCCTTTCTTAAATGTACTATCAGTAAGTAACGCACAATCAATAAAACATTTCAAAAATATTGTTATTTTATTTAATTTTTTTTTTATTTTGCGGAAAGCCAATTACATGAAACACAGAAGATTATGAAAAAATTACTAGGCACCCACATTTTTATTTTAGTGTAAAGCATTTTCTTCATCGTTTTAGTGCTTCTTTTAGTGTAATAACCCGGCCAACTGTCAAAATTTCAAGGTGAAGGACATATAATTTGGTCGCCATTTAATCAATGCTAAATTCGGGATTTTGTTGCTTCTCGTTGTTTGACTTTTTGGCTCTTCTCAGGGTGGGCCACCACAGAACAATAAAGGTTAGTGTGAGCCACTACCTGTCTTGGAAGTTGGAAGTAGTAGATGAACCGCGTAGCAACAAATGCTTTTTTGATTTAAATGTGCTTTGTTAATTAAAAAAAAAACACTTTTTTCTTTTGAGTAAAACTAAATACGTTACGGACAAAACTTTATATCACATCTTTCGTCTTCACGACTAGCTAGAATCCAATTTTAAAACTTGTACACAAAATGGTGTATACGATTGCGTATGCTGAAAAGAGAACCAAATTTAATTAGCTTGGTTCCAAATGTGCTCACGCATACTGTTGGAGTTATTGGTTCGTCAGTATAGTTCCCAGTTTTAAAATTGGATCGTCGTCGTGATGACTTCGGAATCCGGCCGCCGGCCCCATATCTGAGGACTCAATGATCTGATAGCTTCGACTATTAGGCAACAGTGGAATTCATTGCTCCTTGTCTCTGACAGTATAGTGAATATTTAGTTGCCTATGAAAGGGAACTACTACACAACACAAGGAAAGTCAAAAATAAATCCATAGTTCGTGACAGTGACAGCTGAGAGAAAATAAAAATAAATAATAAAATAATCTTTCAATTAAAAATCCAGCTATACATTAATTTAATAGTAGCTGTAATCTTAGTCTATGTGAACTAAATTGTACTGTGAGATCGAGCAAGAAGTAAATCATTCGACGATGGATCATCTAGCTCAAGACCTAACAGTTGCTCTAGAAGAATCTGAATCCTGTGGACCCATTGTATCACAATCTGCGGGAAAATGGGGCATGAGACGAAGAACTCGTTCCGCAGGAAATTTACACCGTAATCATTTTATTTTATTCAAATTGGGGTCTTTCATAATGTATAAGAAACATTCAGTCTTAGCTCAAGTACCATACTTGTGGTACATACCTAATTAGTTTGGTCTGGGCTTAAGTACCTTACTTGTGGTACTGACCTAACTGATGTTTGTTTCTTTTTCGCCCCACAGGTACCCCCTATCACTTATTTTTAAATTTCAATGGTTGATTTTGTTAGCACATTCACTGTCCCTGTATTTTCTCGATATTTATTTTAGAATTTGCTTTCTACCCAGATCTGTACTCACACAAGTCAGCCGATAATAACTCTGAAGAAAGTTCAAGCAGTCCTTCCGAGTTAAAGCCTGACAAACACCGTGCTAAACTTGCCAGTTTTCATCAGTCCGACTCAGATGATCTCAGTCTGAGTGCGGCTGTGGCTAAAGCTCTAACTCAGAAGAATTCTCTTAGGACGAAACATTCCATTCATGGACTGTTGAGAGGTAAGAATTAATTTTGTCTAGATTCGTTAACATTTTTTTACATTCTAATTAAGTGTGTAGTAAATAATTAAAATATTTGGATGAAGAATCCTCTCAAATTGTGTTCTTTCTTGTCACAATATTTCAACGTTTCAGATTTGAAAATTCGTTTATTGCTAACAATAATTGACAAATTTGGAACTGCATTTGAAGTTGAGCTTTATTATCTTGACTATTTAGAAAAAATCGAATTTTTAAATGACTAGGTAACTAATGAATTAATGATCCCAAAGAATTTGTTAATTTGGATAGAACCTTTAGTGAGTGCAATCAGCATTGGGATTATCATCATAATCTTGAAGTGGTTTTGACTACATACTCTCTTTTTCTTTTTGAATTTCCAGTAGATTCAATATTAATATCCTTATTTCTGGCAATATCTTCAATTTCCTTCCATAGAAATGAAAAAAGCCTCATCACTTTGTTTCTCTTCTAGACTCTTGATAATGGTTTATTATTAGTTAATTGTAAAATTTGGGAGTGCTAATTCTTCTTCTCTCAGAGCCATTATCTGTCCACTCCTGAACAAAGGCCTCTTTCATTCGTTTCCATGTTGTTCTGTCTTTCGCTGCATGGTAGCATGCATGCTAATTAGCCCTCTTAATTGATAACAATCTAGTGCAATGGGAAAGAGAAGTGTACGTCCAAAACTACACAATTGGTCTGAGGTAATAAATGGATGGGGCATAATAATAAGAAATTAACTTATGCAGTGTTAACTCAATTTAAATATTATCTGTCCCTAATTGTTTATGTCTACATGTCTATGTATTATGAAAAAGTTAGATACATTGAACTTTATATTATCCAATTTTTTCAATACCATCAAGCATATTTCCTCCGTGTGTTAAGGTGTAAGCCACAGCTTAGAATCAGACTCAGTTAATGAACATTCACCTGCCAGCAGACCTAGTCTAAGACGCAAACGAAAGCTGAAGCGAATGAGTATCGATGAAACGCCTATACCACCCAATGGTAAAAGAAAAAGGTCTGTACGCATGGACATACTGGAAAATGGAAGATCCATGCGACATTCCATGAAAATTAAGCCGTTACATCAGAGTGTAGTGGATAAAATTGAAAAGTTTTGTCAACCACCATTATTTGATGAGGTAAGCAACATGCACAACCTTTAATTTATTTTTATCCTACATTTTCTCAAAGCGTTCTATAGCAGCATAAAACTAAATCTCGCTGGTAATTTATATTATGGGATTAACAAACATCTATATAGGATACGCAAATGGAGACTCAAGATGATAATTGTGAAGTAACCAGTGAAAGCAGCATCAGCTGGAGTGGTGGAGAAGGACACGAGGGGGATGACGAATTAACAGACTGGGCGCCATCAATAGATAATGCTTCTTCCATGGAGCAGGCCTCTTGTACTGAGGATTCCAGAGAAATTCGAGCAGGTAAAGAATTAAAAAATCGGAATTTAACTTACATTTTTGAACAGATAAAAGGTTCAATTTAAAATGTAAAAATCTCTTCACTCAAAAAAAATTGTACAATAAAACAAATATAAACAATGCACAGTAGAATAAAATTGCGTCCAAAAGAAAGAAAAATAGACCAAGGCCACTTCCGACAATCGACCTTTAGAACTGCCTAATCCTAATATATGTTAAAATTCCTTAAATTTAATACACAATGCAATTAAAAACCTAGAACAAATAAAATTTAAAAAATCCGCAACACTAGGACACAATATTTAAAATAAAATTAAAAGCATGCTCCTTTGTACAGTTTATAATTATTTACAATATGTGTCACCTGTAAGTTTATGGAACAATTTAATACACAAATATGTGGTGTTTCTCTCTGTACTGGATAATCTGTGTGAAGGCAGAGGGTAGCCAATAATTATTGTATTATGACCATGTTCTTTAAATTTATATTTATTTCTAAATAGTTATACAGGGTGGGGATTTTAAATGGAACAAGCACATAGTGGATCTGGAAATAAGATTTCTCTAAAATACAAAAATACGGCCTCAAAGATTTTTTATGAGCTTATTTGGCAAATTTTTTTATAAGATTGGAAGATACCACTTTTAGCAAAGCTTATTGAAAAAGTTATTTGCCATTAATAGTTTTTGACATATGTCAAACCATGTGCCGGGAATTTAATAAAAACTAATTTTTAACTATTAACTGCGGGTAGATTTGACACTGATTAACTCATTTGATAGACGATTAAGATAATTAGAGTTTTGAATGTGCCAATGCCAATATAAATTTGTAGGTTTTGGCACATTAAAAAAATCATGGTTACTCCGGAGCAGTGCCTAAATCGTCTTGTTGCGTCGATCGTTGCTTCTACCGCACCTTCCAACATGTTGCGGAACGGTCGCCATTTTGGGTAGCATCTTTCATTTCCGCTGCTTAAGGCCGCATTACAGTTGGGGATCTTGTATCGCTGCAACAAATAATTGCAGCATTTTTATTGCGAGCATGCGCAAAACGTGTTTAGTAATCAGCGGTTGCAATTTGTATTCAAATTGCGAGAAATAGCTCCGGACCAATTTTTATTGCATTGCAAGCGCAAGTCTGGGGAATTATTTGGTAATTTCAGTGCGACTAACCTAAAAAAAATTGGATATCTTTGGTTCTACCTGAGGTTCTACCATTCAAACCTAGATTTGTTTTTGGTATTATACTTAACTGTTGGAGTTATCTAGTTGCATAATTTAATATAGACAAGTATTAACTCAAAGTATAGGAAGTACGGCAACTACGCTGTCTATAATCTTTAATTTATCTTCGGTGCATAAAAACTACAAGTCCGTATGGAAACAAGACAAGACAGTTGAGTTTTAAAACATATAAACAATAACATTCTCCTGGAATATCCACCGTCTACGACACCCAGAATAAATTCCCAGAAAGCAAGCATCTAGCGTCGCTAAAGGCGAAATAAGCCTACGTGATTGAGGCAGGGGTGGAAACAGCATGACAAAATGTTACTGGGTGCGAGAAAGAGGATGATATATAATATATCGCAAGTAGGGCTTGACGTGTTTGAGTTTTTCGGGCAGTCAGTGGAGATCTGTATCAGAGTGGTCGTGAGAAGCACACGGGCTTCTTGGGGCATTTTGCGCGGTTTTAGTTGATTTTATGGTATTCAAGCCATGAAATAGTTGGAAAATTCGCGAAGTTCTATTTCGAAGGTGTATTAATGTGATTAATACATCCCAACTCTAGTTCCGTTTATCTGTCGAAATAACTCAGTCAATTTGCGGTGTTAGTGCCCAAAGGTGTATTAACGTAGTTCTTATACCACGACGCGAGTCCAGTTCAACGGTTGTAAAACAACAATCTCAAGTTCGTAGATGCGATAAAGTCTCGATAGTTTGTATCCCGATAGTATTGGTTGTTTAGTGACGTAATGTTAGTGATGTAAAAGCGTATAGCTGTTGTAATGCAGTAAGTAGTTACCATACTAAGTTGTAAAAGTAAAAAACATTTGCTGGTACGCAAAACTGATGTGAAGATGAGTAAATGACATACCAGAAGTAAATAGATATATTTTGTGTAAGAAAAAAGCCTTGTATTTCAACTGACATATTTTGAGCCACGCAACCTATGAGAAATACAGTAAACAATTTATGTTTGGCGCAAGCATTTACATGAGATGAGATTTATTCACGTTAATAATTCCTAGAAATAACAAGCTGTGCATACTCGAAACAAAGCGAAAAAGTTAGGCTATATGCCATTTTATTTTTTTTAGTTGGCAGAGTGTACAAAATCAAAAAGAAAAATGGTAAATAATTGCACGCTGTAAAGCGATTGGCAATTTTTATCGCCGCAATTAAAATTTGCTGCAATAAAAAATTTCTGCAGAAAGAAAAACTTCCCAACTGTAATGCGGCTTCTAGAGAGAGCGGTTCGTTATGTCATCGGAAAAATTACATATGGCAACAAAAGTTTGGTTACGAAGAACGTAATAAATAGAATGGAGGAAAAACATTTGTTTGTTTGTGAGTTTCACCAAAGGATGAATATTGGTAAGCTTCACAGGACAATAAAGGTTAATGTTTTATGCACAGCTGATTTTGATTTAACATTTAAACCAAACGTGATGATCCTTTCGTCCATTGAAGCCGCGGTTGGATCACAATTGGTAACGATTCCGGAGCAGTTCCGTTTCTCGAATGTACCCATTAACAATAACATTAAGACTGTAATGTCACCTTTCTAGCGCAACAATTGTTGGAAATGTGCCCCATTAACTTGGTGACACAGACCCAACCGTAAGGCCAGTTGTTTTGTTTCCTTGGTAATACCGCCAGTATTGTTACGTTTGACAAGCACTACTTTAACATTTTTAACGCTTTGATTTAAAAATATATTTAACTGAAACGTTAAAAATTGAAATACTGATGATGGTCAGGTTTGGAGAAAGCAAGAGAAGAAAAAATTGCTGCGATATTTTATGAAAGTCGTCCTGATTTGAAAAGCAATTTAGAGAATTGAGTCATGCAAGACATGTTCCTTGAAGAAGACCCTCAAGAATATCAGATGAACCCAAAGTTGGTATCCTATTGAGTTATCAAAAAAAAGCCAATTACACCAACAAGGCAATTATGTCGTGACCACAATATCGATTATAAAATATGTTAAGGATCACAAAATCTACTGGCATAAAACCATTTAAAATGCAGCCAGTACAAGAGTTATTGGAGGATGACTTAGATAGAAGGATCGAAATTTGCGAAGCTATGATGCCCGCATTGGACAACCGACAAATTGATTTAGATGGCATACTTTTTTCTGATGAAGCAACATTTACTTTAGAGGGTCAAGTAAGATTGAAAATTAAGCAAAAATGTATTTATGTTTTAAAGGGAATTAACCCTGGTTCTAGACAATCACTGGACAAAATATGAATCTCTAAACCTAGATATAACCTCAGATTTGCTCCATTAGATCGTTTTCAAAAACTGGGGCCATAAGCTATATTTTCGAGATTAAGGGTATTTTATATCGCATAATTATATATGTATTACTGCTACCACCAAAAAAAAAACAACTCAGGAATGGAAGAAAAATGTTTATTGTACACCACAAAAAATACAAAAATCATCTGTCAATAACATTAACAATATTAACTTAAGTTATTAATTTAAATTAACCTAAACTAATAAATAAAAATGAGCTAATCTGCATCACCCAAAAACTTCCTTTTATAAGTATTTCTCGCATGAGATTGAAAAGGACAGTCTCGTTGAAGACTCTAGCAGTAATTGACCCTCATGTGAATGTCCCATCTACCCTGATATCTCTCTTCTATAGTTTTTATATCCTGGTGGAATCGTTCCCACTGTTCTTCACTAAAACTTTAAACACTATCTTTGTCCTTTTGCCCATTGTCGCAGGAGTTTGATACGTTTATTTTGGTATCCTAAGTGAAAACCGAAATAGGTCATATAAGCTTTTTTCACAAAGTCAAAAATCACTCTTCTACTTTCTTTTAAAATGTAGTCGCCACATATGTAGCAAAAAACGTCCGGATGGTTTACGCAACTACGCCTACTTGTAGAAGCCATGTTTAAATGCGATTTTTCAAAAAACATTTTTGCAATGAAGCTCAAGTTTCAACTAAATGCATGCAGGCAATATTCCGCATAATATAATCCCCATATTATGGGGATTATATAGGTACTAATACCCTAGGACACAGGCCAGGTTAACGAATTAATTTATGAGGCTTACGGTATACAATTTCATTCCCTTTTTTGGCTTCTATTGTATATTTCATGCTTATTGCAAATACGAAAATAAGAAATCTGCAGGGGCAAAGAAATTCCAGAAAAAATTATTTCTTATCTGTAATAATTATATGGCCTTTTGCCAATATAAGATTAGGTATTTCCAGTGATTTATGAATAAATAGGTATAATTAAAAAGGCATTAGTCTTGGAATTAGTGAAGTTTTTGATAAAATGTATGACCATTATAATTGTCAAATATATTAATATTACAATTTATTATGAGTAGGTTCTATCTCAAAAACTAGAGATACGAAGAAAAGCTAAGTGTTTATGGAATCACCGCATTCAAAATAACTTAAATCAGTTGTTTTTTTCTTCGGCACCAAGACAAAATTTTGTTTTGTTGGGCTGTGTTAGTAATTAATTTCCAATTGGG
The DNA here is from genome assembly GCA_963920685.1 of Polydrusus tereticollis. Classification (NCBI taxonomy): domain Eukaryota; kingdom Metazoa; phylum Arthropoda; class Insecta; order Coleoptera; family Curculionidae; genus Polydrusus; species Polydrusus tereticollis. The sequence goes on from OY987331.1 coordinate 5,603,534, forward strand.
GTTAATCGTTAAAATCGCCGATATTGTGCCGACGAAAATCCTCATTTGATTGTTGCCAACGCCAAGGGAAAGTGAATGTCTGGGATAGGATAATGGGCGACAGAATATTTGGTCCATTCTTTTTTTAACACAATTTAAATAAAAACATTTTTAATACCACAACTCCAAAGAATATGAAAATCTAGATCAAAGGATATTTTTTCAGCAGGATGAAACCCCTCCCCACTTTACCAGAAATGTAAGAGAAATCTTAAATATAACATTTCGAAATAGGTAGATAGGACGGCGAGGATTTATAGAGTGGCCGCCTAGATCCCCGGATATTACACCCTTAGACTTTCATATATGGGGCGATTTAAAATGAAGGATCCATGTTACCAGACCTAAAAATCTGAAAGAGTTGAAGGCAAGGATTTGGGCAGAGATACGTTTAATCACGCCAGAAGTTTTGGGAAAAGTAAGGGAAGAGTTCTACTATCTTTGGATCTGTGCCAACATGTTAATGCGGCACATTTCCAACAATTAATTGTTACGCTAAAAAGGTGACATTACAGTTTTAATCTTCATTAAATAGTTAAAAATTAGTTTTTATTAAATTTCGCACACATGGTCAATTCCAATCTTATAAAAAAAAGTTGGTTAGCCCCCTCTTTGGGGCCCCAAATTTTTTTTACATCGCAAAAGCGATGCCCATAAAAACCAATTGAGAACGTATTTTTGTATTTTAGGGAAATCATATTTCCAGATCCGATATAAGCAGCTTTCCATTTAAAATCCCCACCCTGCATACAACTTCTGAGACCCTTTGACTAGTACTACAATTTTATGCTTGTCACTTCTTTTGTAAGCCAGTGTATTTTGATTTAGGTTGCCGAAGAGTACGGGATGAAAGGCCTGGCTTCAGTATATCTACAGGGGCTAACGAAAGAGTTGCAAAATTTCTTCAAGATTCCTCGAAATTCGAGTTGAGACTTTTTGGAGCCGAACGCGAAAAGCTCGGTCAACTGGCTGCTTTATATTCGCTAGATTTGTGGTTCGAGTCTCCCACAACTACCCTGCTTAGAAAGACTACTAAAACGCCTTATATGCAACCCACTCAGCGTCATCACTCGGGGCACAGCGCTCACCATAAGCGGATACGTACCCATAAAACAGGTATTTCTTGAGTTTTATCGTTTAAGTTGTTTTAAATTTTAGTTTAGATTTTACTTTAATACGATTTCTATATTTTCTTAGATGTTATGATTTATAAATTTTTAAAATCACAATTTAACCTATACTACGATCCCAGAATAATTGGCAAAACTGTTGTTATCACCATTGGCGGTGTGCGGAGAAAATAATTAACATCGGTTCACACACTTTTAACTGAAATAAAAGCATTCAAAACCGCTTGGGAAGATTGTGCATTAATAAGTCGTTACCTGTTGCCAGGTTTTAGAATATTTCATTTAAATTCTCATAAAATGTACCAAAATCAGCATGTCATTAAGGGCCTTTACACCCTACTTGGTCTCAATTTGGCAACCCAGGTAAGAAAACCCCATGACAAAAGGCGCTCGCACGCTTTCTTATCGCCTCTAACCACCGTTCAGTGTCGTAGACAAGTTTCAATCAACAGGATATTAGCAATTGAGTTTTATTATTTTGGTGGCTATTTAAAACAGCCACATTGACTAAGACATCTTGCCGTACTGTTTATAGAACTATCAAGGACAATAGGAATACTAAAGTGTCCGATCAGAAGGAAACAAGAGGACGGAAAAAAGATTTTTATTGATCAGCAAAGAAAGTTAGCCATCCGTCGGAAAGTGCACGTAACGCCTTTATCAATGCACTGTCCACTGGGTTGAAAGCTCCTTCAGGAAAAGGTCGTCGGTTAATTATAACCCACATCGGGAGTGATTCTGGTTTTCTTGAAGGTGGGTTAAACGTGTTTGAATCTCGTAAAAGCGGTGATTATCATGAGGATATAAACTCGGGAGTGTTTGAAGATTGGTTTAAATCCATCTTACCTAGAGATGTAAGAGGAGAATATTCTCGAGAACGAGAATATTCTGTGTAAGAAAATTTTCCAGAGAATATTCTCTAGAGAACTTTTTCTACATAATCTACTATATGAAAAATTTTGCAATGATTTTTAAAAATTTGAGCTTCTCTAACTCTGGTAACAGTGTTTTACGTCGGCGCTTCTAGGGGAATCCGAGAATAACAGTAATTCAGGGAAACCCCTAGAAGCGCGAACGTATACTCGTATACAGGCTGTGTGAATTGTAAATAACGTGGTGAGACTAGTTGTATTGTGGCGTTCCGTTCGGCTCAGTTTAGACCGTCTATAAGTATAAAATCATGGAGCAAAATAAATTAAAGGGTGTCACAAAACCAAAAAGTAACGCTTGGAAATATTTTAATACAAAAAATGTACTGTAATGTAATGTAACAATTTTATTTCTTTTTATTGCCATTTCTAGCGATTTTCTTACCATTCTCAGAAATTTCTCTAACTTGAGAATATTCTCCAAAAGATTATTACCGAGAATTTAACATCTCTAAAATCTTACCGCGTATTGAACGTGGGTCGGTAATCGTGATGAATAATGCACCATACCACAGCCGTCGGGTGGAAGCTTTGCCAACTTCTGCGTGGCGAAAAGGAAAGATTGTTGACTGGCTCGAGGAAAAAATATTGCATTTGGCAAAAAAATGCTAAAAGTGCAGTTGCTCGATCTTGCAAGACTTCTCAAAAAAAATATACGAAATATGTAGTGGATGAAAATGATGAAAGTGCCTATTACATGTCGAGGGCGTAGAAAAAAAAATGTGGGACTTAGATGTACGCGTTGAAGTCATGGTAGAACCCATTATAATAAATCCTGCAGATGACAGCAGTAGCGACAGTAATGAAATGTTTTCATCGTCAGATAGTGAATAATCGCTGTGATGGTAATAATGAATTTAAAGTTGTAACGTATTGTCATTATAACACTTTTTAATGCCGGCGTGGAATATAATTTGTCAAATTATTGTCAATTGGTGTTCATTGGGTAAAAATAGTTAGGAAATTTATAAACATTTATAATTTAGGTTTAGGTTTTGCCCTTAATCCACTATTATATGTTTCTATTATTATGTAGTATAATAAAAACATTATGAAAATAACATATACCGTTGCTTTATTATTCTTTTTGGGTTTTATACATGCTTAATTTAGTTTCTCTAATTACTTCATTAGATCACCAAATGTAAAAGCTTAATTTATTTTTCAGTTTAATTTATAATTTTATATTTATTATAGTAAATGTAAATATATTATAATAATAAACAAAAAATTCATATATTTTTTGATTTATAATTGTTTAAAATGACACGCCTCTAGAATTGGCGTTCCCCTTACGTCTTGCACACCCCGGTAAAAATGAGCCACTGCCAATTATTTTGGTACCGGAGTATCAGTCAACATTTTAATAAAGCATGTACCTATCTAATAATTGTAAGTATTTCAAAAATGGGCGGCACGTCTCTATATGAACGTTGTAGCTATTTGTAAGTATTATAACTACGCTGCTTGATTATATTTTGTAACATACTCATATCTAGTAAAAGGTTTATATTTTTTTGGTATAAATATTGTTGTTGTATTTGAAATATTTTACCTATAGTTTTAGTGTTTTAGATACACGTATATACTAGGTAAGCTTATCTTGTTTTCGAAATTATTGTTGTCTAGAAATAATACAATTAAGGCAATAGCATGCAGTGTATTCTGCAAACTATATTTGTTAAAAGATCATAATGTTCATTTGAGTAAACTTGTATACTCCAAAATGAATCTCAAGTTTATTATCAGACTGAGTATAATAAAAAAATTGTGTAAAAGCAAATGGTGTATTATTGAATATATTATGCACTTACAAAACATCACATACTTATTTCTCTCAATCTGTTGAAACAGTGACACTAACAAATGAACAAAGCAAGATCGCTAGAATCAAATCGACTTCACTTCGCCAGAGCTGAGAGCAGGTTTGGTATCTAGTTACTAAAACTATCTAAGTTAAGGTAAAATAATGTAAACTTTTACCGTGCTGGTTAGCGGTAGAGCTTAATACCTGTTGTGTGTCAGTATAAATACCAGCATTATTATCAATCAGTCCGTTATTCCGTCATCTTTAACAAGTAATTTAATTCATCGCTAACTTATACTGACTACTACACAATGGGGTTTAAGGAAGAGCACAAAAAATTATGGTTGAAGCGTATTTTCGAAACGGGGTTAGAGTAAATGGTGACTGGCAATACAATCAACGGTTGTGCTTGGACCATTTTCGCGACAATTTTCCTAGTTTCGCTTTTACTGTTGCGGATTTTCATCATTTTTTGAAAAGACGGAAACAGGTTTTATACGACATAAAAAAAAACAGCTGGAAGTGCCAAAAAATGCAAAATCTCGAAGACAGTGTTTTGTCCCATCGCTCATAACCTATAAAGGGGGCTATGTGCTATGTTGGCTTCTAAGGCGTCAATTGTTGCTGGTTTATCAGCATAAACCAGTAACTTGACGTAGCCCCATTCTAGGGGCGTCACATCACAGGACCTGGGTGGTCAGTTAACAGGTCCATTTCTCGAAATTAACTTATCACCAAATCTTGTTTGCAACAAGGCGACAGTTTCGTTCGCGGTGTGACACGTAGCGCCATCCTGTTGCGTCCACATCTCGCCTGAATTAATGTCATCCATATTTTAAAAGAAAAATTCATTAATCATGGTCCGGTAACGTTCTCCATTGACCGTAACCGTAGCCCCAGCCTCATTAAAAAAAAAAATAAGGTCCGATGATACCACCAGCATGTAAACCGCACCAAACGGTACATTTTTCTGAATGTAATGGGGTCTGTTGAATCTCCTGTGGATTGGCATCACATCATATCCGGCAATTCTGTTTATTTACAAATCCGGTAAGCCAAAAATGAGCCTCATCGCTAAACACAATTTTGCGGTAAAACAACGGGTCAACTTCCAACTGTGCTAAAGCCCAATTAGCGAAACAACGACGCAAGCGATGATCTTGCGGCTTTAATTCCTGCACAAGCTGGATCTTATATGGGTATAACTTAAGATCTTTCCGCAAAATTGTCCACGTAGTCGACGGGGTGAGCCTAACTTGCTGCGACCGACGACGAATGGTTAAATTTGGATTTTCTTCCACACTTTCACGTACAGCGGCGATATTCCTTTCATTACGCACATTCTTTAGACGCACTGGTGTTTTTACATCATGTAAAGAGTATGTGGTACGAAACCTATCCACAGTGCGACGGATAGTTAGCTCAGATGGACGAATATATGCGCCGTAAAATTCACGAAGTCTTCTATACGTTTCGCGAATCGACGACCGACTTTCAAAGTAAATTTGAATAATTTGTGTTCAAGCGTGAGTATGTGCATGATGATTTGCCAAACTGTACGCAATATAAATTTTATAAACAGATTGACAGTTCAGGCTGACAGTGATTCCTACCTAAAGTTCTATCTAACCTAAAAAAAAACACCCTTATTATACCTATATTATAGTGCTAAAAAAGTCCCATTGCATTCGTATAGTACTATTAATAATAATAAGACACTATTGATGACTGATGGTAGTTTCAAATGATGTCTTTACATGGAATAATTCAAAACATGTTAAAAATGATTAACTTCATTATTTTTATATTGGTGTGACTACCTACCTTATTTGCTTTCTATTTTAATTAGTTTTTGACTATAAATCAATTTTTATAACAAGCGTGAATCTAAAATTAATTCAATAAAATATTCCCTTAAGCAAGTCTACCTTATTTCAATGCGAAATATAACAAAAAACTGTTAAGTTTAATGTAATAAAGTCGTGACGGTTTTGATCTATAAAGTGATTACCAAACTTAGTATTTGCAAATCACAGCAATAATTTTTATTTCTTCATTTTGAATACTATTCTTCGTTGTATTCTATATAGTTATTCCCTTGTAATTATTGATGCGTGAAATATCGCGATTTATAACTTAATTACTCCAATGTAGGTAGATAATATCTATAAAATACTTACCACTTTTAAGTAGTCTAAAATCTAATCGAAAGAAAGCGTGAATAAAGAAGCTTGGGACAAATTATTGTTTTTTATCAATATGGATTAAGCAGTACATGACGAGCATTGGCTGTACATTTTTTCTATTTTACATTTTGTATGTTAAAGTCCGTTCCATGCCCTTTCGTTGCTTTTCAACCAAAAGTGAATAACCTTATAATAAATATAAATATTCCAAGGTCCTTGAAACCGGTAATTCGGAATAACTTTGAAAAAAATAAAAATCTTGGCAAATTACGTATGAATAAAACATGTCATTCGTCTTATTTGTATAATAAGAATATCGGAACAAATGTAAAGTATATTTTTTAAAGAGGAATGACGAGGATATTTAAAAAAACAGTTTTTAGCTCTGTAAAACGACACCTGCCAAAATTTTGGCCAACGAGTGTGCATGGGTACGAGTCCGTTCCCGACTTCCTTGACGATGTAAAACAACTACTGTAGTATGGTTTTGTGAGGCTATGGTCTACAAAAACGTTAAAATTTCATTAAATTATACATGTCGATTCAAAAGTTCGAGCCGAAAAGGTAAGTCGCTTTGGAGCTCTGTATCTCCGTTAAGGGACACTTTGATATTTTTTTTATCGCTCTGGGCTGACGGAAAAATTACCGACAAGTGCGTGGCGTAAACGTGAAAAAACAGAATGGCTAAGTTTAAGTTATAGAATTTCCATTAGATTCCTTAAAAAAAGAACTATTGGTATGCTCCATTCCACAATTATTCGTTGATTTCTCGACCGCAATAAAATTTAAATTACAACCCTCAGTCGTAATCCCAACCATAAATAAGTTGCCTGAGAAATATCTATTGTGTAGGCACCGAACCTTTTGAAAGGGTACAGGTCCTGATTACCTAGTAATTTCAATAGTTTAGGTTAGCTATTTTCAACAAAACAACAAATATAAAATAATAGGTAAGTATCTTTATTTTAATCATGTAATTAAATATCTATTAATATTTATACAAAAATACTAATCTACAATATTATAATAATACAATATTTAACTTAACCTACTCAATATTTAGCTCTGCTTCACTATCACTATCGTCTTCATCTATGCCTAAACTAATTATAAGGGGCCTTACGTTACTATTAATTATTGGATGGATGGGTTTGGTCATTATATCTTTTACTGTCGTTAATGCAACTTTGGTCAAAATACTCGTTTCACTAAAACTTGCACTCCGGTCATACCCTTTTTCTAAAAGGGTACAGTAAACGTTCTTTATGATGTTTTTGGCATCAAGTGATAAATGTTTTTTCTTCGTTACGCCATAACTTCCGGAAGCAATATTATCTGAAGTTTCACACAGATCTGACATATTTTGGATGCTCGATAACACACACGAAAATACCTTTAACGCACAGCTTGACAAACACCAAACGACTGATGAACTAAGATGAAAAGACTCTGCTTTATATTGAACACCTGCAATTTGCCATTAACCTACCTAATATACCAATATAATAACATAATTAATAGTCACGTAAGGCCCTTAATAATTAGTTTAGGCATAGATGATATTATAGTATTGTAGATATTACTACCTATTTAATTACATGATTAAAATAAAGATACTTACCTATTATTTTATATTTGTTGTTTTGTTGAAAATAGCTAACCTAAACTATTGAAATTAGTAGGTAATCCGGACCTGTACCCTTTCAAAAGGCACTTATTTATGGCTGGGTTTAAATTTTATTGCGGTCGAGAAATCAACGAATTATTGTGGAATGGAGCATACAAGCCAATTTACACAAAATGCATTCAAAAAATATGTAGTCGATGAAATGACTAAGTTACGAGGAATATCTGTGCTCAGACTCCCTTCTTACCATGCACTGCGAATTAAACCCTATCGAACTTATACAGGGTCATTGGTATGTATGGAAACGGTCGATTATTTTTTAAAGTAAAACAGTTAGCAAAAAGTATTTTGGACAAAAGTTTCAGGGTTTCTCAAGGTCTATTTGAATTAAAAAAAAATAAGTATACAGGATGAGTCAGAAAGCCGTAGAGAAACAAATTTACTTTTTTTTAAATCGAACACCCTATATTTTAGAGTATTTTTGGATTTCACATAAAATAACAATTATTTTTTAATAAGTTCATTATAAGTCTAAACGTAATAGTTTCCGAGATATCGACTTTTGAAAAATGATATTTTTGAAATTTGATACTTTCTAGCTTTCTAACGGTACGTCTTAGAGTAAAACGGCTTACATGCCCCAATCTTAGTTTCTTATTATCTTCCTAAAAGTGTCAACTTCCGGTTAAACCAGATGTAACTTAAGAGCCGGAAATACAGTACTTCCGGTTTAACAGGAAGTTGATGTCTTTGGGAAGATGATAAACAAGTAAGATGGGGACATGTAAGTCGTTTTACTGTAAGACGTATCGTTAGAAAGCTAGAAGCTGTCAAAGTTCGAAAATGTCATTTTTCAAAAGTCGATATCTCAAAAACTATTAGGTTTACACATATAATGCATTTCACAAAATATTTGTTATTTCATGTAAAATCCAAAAATATTCTAAGATATAGGTTATTTCATTTAAAAAAAAGTAACTTTGCTTCTCTACGGTTTTCTGACTCATCCTGTATAATTATTTTTTTTTTAATTCCAATAGACCTTTAAAAACCCAAAAACTTTTGTCTAAAATATTTTTTGCTAGCTATTATACTTAAGGAAATAATCGACCGTTTCCATACATACCAACGACCCTGTATATGGGCTCAAATAAAAACAGATGTCGCCAGAAAAAAAAACACGACTCATAAAATGGTGGAACTAAAAGGACTCTTTAATAAAGAAGCTATAATGGGTAAAATCAGTGCGAAAAAGTGTATTGATCATGTGATAGAAGAAACAAAGTAAATAGACATGCATGTTTAAAATTTTTGATTTAAAAACTTCCCCAACACACGCTCCTGGCTAAGAGATTTTTTCAATAACAATGATAAATCCTTAAATACAACAACGGCTTGCGATAAATTCAAGGTGGACCTACCTAAAGAATGCTTATTATTCGGATACTTTAATGTAAACACAATAGATTTTAAGGGATGGTGTTTAAATTGTTCTTGATACCCCGAACCCCGGTCCCGGTACATGCGTTTTGCATATTTAATGATCATTTATTACTTCGCGCCATTTAAAGATAGATTATACATTTGAATTACCTAATAATTTATCCACCTTTCCAAACATTATTCAAATAATTTGAAAATGAAAAAGACTAATCTGAGGCCGCAACATTTTTTTGGCCTTTTTGCGAAATTAACGTAAGTGGTTTTTACCCGTTTTGCTTTTATGCCTCTTATATGGTACTATTGTGGAAAATATAAAAAATTTTTGCATAAATACTCGGAAACTATATAACCCGTCCAGAAAAACATATTAATGACTCGCTGCTAAGGTACATTTTTTTATAATTATGCGTAATAAATAGAAATGACATTTATATTTGTGAATCATGCGATCCATATTAATTATCATCTTATGAAGCTTAAATCGAATACTAATTGCCATATTATTAATAATATAATATTCTCTTCTATAAATATAAATGGTTGATTAAATATTAGTTTTAATAATCTATCGAAGAAAACAAGGCAAAATAGAGATTGGAAGTCTTATGACGACTATTTGTATTTTCGTGCGTCGGTTTTGCGTCATAGTGCGGCGCACGAAGCCGCGCCGTGGCCCTGTCAAACAGCTGACGGCAGTCGAATCCTGCTGAATCGGCGGACGCAATCTCGCGGCGCGACGCTCGTTCCTGCTGCCACCCGCGTAGTGAACCATTAGCACAATTTTTATTATGACAATACATCGAACCCCTAAGCAATAACATGAAATTAGCTTTTCACTGCAATTGCGACGTGTAAAGTAGTTTGTTTTAACGGGACTTTTAGTCAGCACGACGGAGAAAAAGCGCGGAAATGGGCGACCGCGAGAAAATATCCAAAAACCCCGTCAGGGTAGGATTCTACGACATAGAGAGGACTATCGGAAAGGGGAATTTCGCCGTTGTTAAATTGGCCCGCCACAGGATTACTAAAACGGAGGTAATTTATAATGTTTTTAATTTAAACTTTGCCTTTTCTATAATGCTTTAAAATCTGATCTAATTCAGTAACATACTATTTACAAGGTTTTTGATCCAAATCCTTATTTCGAAATGTGTATAATACCGACAAACACGCATTATTCTGTAATCTTTGGTTTGTCCAGGACTTATAATTTCTTGCCATTCGCGCTAAAACCATCATTTTTTTAATAAACAGTGGAGGAATATTAATTTAGATCGGAATCAGTAGCGGCTCGCCGACTCGCGAAATAACATACATGAGATTTGCACGGCAAGACAGACATTTTTTTCAAGGAATCTGTATTTTCTTATAGAAAAAAACATCGTTTTGTATTTTATATTTTTAATCGTAAAAGTCATTAAGTATTTAAAAAAATATCATATTTATAATATTTTAATGATCTATACAGGGTGTTACTTAATGAAGGTCGCATAACACTAACTAGATAATAACTATGGGTTCCAGTGGCGTCCCGGGGGTAGTCTTACAAATAATATCTATAAAAAAAAATTTACGCCAGTGACTTGTTTAAAAATTTTATATAGTTTTTGGATTATGCATCTAAAAATACAACTATTTTGTCTTGATATTTTCTCGTATCTTAACCAGCAATCCCGTATCTTGAAAACCAGACTTTTTAGGACACATGTTTATATGAACTTTTCTACTTAAATTTGATTCCGAAATGTGCCCTTGGATTTACGGGCTATCATTAAATAACACCCTGTATGAAATTATTCGAACATGTCCTGAGAAATTATAATATTGCTAGTAATATACCCACATAATACCATACAATAAAAATAAAAGAAAAATGAACGTTAAAGGAATATTTTTGCAATCAAATCAAAATAAGATGTATTGTTTCTCGAAATGTTTCTTGTTAGAAAACTAAGAGTTACAATTTTATGAAGGTAAGTATAAATGTGTAAATGTATGCAAAAGTTTAAGGGATGATTCACCATGATTCCCACCCCCTTAACTTTTTTATTTTTCTTACTGGGTAAAAATAAAAATATATTAGCATTTATGGTAAAAGATATTTATTTTTAGAATCCTATGAAAATACAATATTTTTACATTGGACCCCTTAGAAATATAATATTATAAATAAAGTCCTATTTATTTTTATTTTTGTTTATTAATATCATTTTATTTTTCATATTGAACTTTGAGGAATTTTGTTGTATTCAATTCAATCATTACGAGTTATCGTCCTTTTATCCCTTGTGGTCATAGAGGTGAAAAAGAATTAATATTTAGGACGATTATAATAATTGCGTATATCTGTTGTTTAAATAAAGGTGATGTTTGTCAAAATTAAATTATTTACAGTTTTGTATATTACGTATACATATTTTTTGGTGTAAAATTGTTACCTGGGGCACCTATTTGAAATACTTTTTGTATGGATGTCCATAAATTATATTTTCTTAAATGGGACACGTTATATTATCCAATTTTTGGATTCTTCCTAGAATTCTACACGTATTTCATATTAACGTAAGATGACCTGTACCTACACACTGATAAAACTGTGCTCCCTTAATCAAATAATCTGATTTATTTGGTGAATAATTATTGGTAATAAATAAATGTGATTTAAATTAACTAAGTTTTATTTAACTGAAATAAATAAGAGTATTTCGTTTTATTTGTAAAATTATTTGACTGTTGGTGGATTTGTGTCAAATCATAGAACCTTTCAAACAAATATCTTACCAAAAAAACACTAAAATAACAAAATCTAAATAACTAATTATTTAATCGAACTAATTTTCATTTAGGAACTAAATTCCGTTAATCGCTAGTTAAATCACCCAATAGAGAACTATTTAAATGTCTAGGTCATTTAAACTAAATAATTATGTATTTACATTAAATCCTTAATATAAAACAACCAAATATTTACAAATAACTAATTATTTAATCGAAGTACATTTCAAGTTGGGAACTAAATATCTTTAACTCTAATTTAAATCATTCAATGCCGAACTTTTTAAATAATTTGGTCATCCAAACTAATAATTAAGTATTTAAATGTACTCCTGTCGCCTACTTTGGGCTTTGAGTAATTTGATTGGTTATACAAAAGTGGCCTGATAAATCATCATCGCGTTTTTGGTTATTGGTGTTCGATTTTGTCTTGTAGAAATTTATGAGTGAAATCTTCTTTGTTAGTGGCACAGAAGTTAGTGGTTCCAGCAAAAATTAAAACGAAGATATGAAGAATAAACGTAATATGAATAATTATTTAGAAGATTGGGGTATATCGAGGGGTACCTATATTCCATCTGTTAGATAGTTTTCAAGGTAGGAAGCTATATTTGAATATTTTAGTTACGCATGAAACGAGTTAAAAAAATAAGGTAAGAGGCAAAGAAAAGATACTTGTACCTACCTAATACCTAATTTGAAATTTTGAACACAAAATATTTTTAGAAAAATGTAGGCAGGTATTTATAAGTTATAGCTACCTAGGTTACAAATAAGACAATTTTTCTCAATTTTCACCATATTTCAATACCTTCTAACGTAAAAAATATAATATAATTAATATAATATTAATAATTATTGTACCTAATATTTGCAAATTTGCCTTTATTTAATTTTTATCAAAGTTATTACCTTTTCTATAATGTTTTATTGACGTATATTTTAAGGGGGACAACAACTAATGATGGGTTTATATACAGCAAAGTAACAACATAAAAATAAAATAAGAGTTGAATCTACAGATTTGCCATAAGATGTTTATAGAACCACATAACATAACATAAAAATAAGAAATAAAATAAGAGATGGTTATCTTTTAAGTTTTATGTTATTTTTATGTAAAAATCGTTGTGCGCGTGCGCGTAATTTGTCATAACTTTTATTTTCGGCAAAGATGTGTTTTTTCTGTTGGTTTGCCTTATTATTTGAACAATATAAACAATTTGATAAGGTTTGTGATTATTATGGTATACTCATTAAACCATATTCAATAGCAACATTTCAATATTTCTTATTATTAACTAATTAAAGATGACTGTCAAATAAAGTTGTCATTTTGAGGAATATTTGAACGTCTTCTTAAATCCTAAAATTCTAACAATTTAATAGTACCTACCTATTAATTAGTAAAATATTGAAACATGTAAAATGTCATAATTAACCTTGTAATTGGATACTTTATTTTAGTTTTATTCAGATTAATTTGTACTCATAAATACACCTTTAATATTTTCGATGTACGAGTTTTTATAACAATAAAGCACACATTTCAAAATGACAACTTTATTTACAAGTCATCTTTTACCTTGACTGGTGCCATACGGGGCCATAAAAAGGAGAAATAGTTAAAAAGAAATCGGCGATAACCCGTAAACGGGCTCATCAAAAATATCTAAAGTTATTCTTTTGAATGTGGGTTTTAGTGCTCTTTAATAAACCTAAATAGAATTTTTCTCTAAAATAATTAGGGAAGCCAATAATTGACCCCATTTAAAATTACATGGGATTTCCTATGTCCCGCTCGACGATGCAACACCCGGTATATAAATATCAATCAAATAAACATTTTGTTAACTTAACTTTTAACCTATTAGGTTAGTGTTAAGAAAACAAAAATTTGCTTGAATTTTGTATTTAGTGATTAATTCCAAATAAAAAGTAATTTGTATCAAATCAGATAATACTAATTAAGGCAAATAACCCCTTGGTATTTTTCAAATGCATATTTGTTTGGCTAATAGGAAACAAATATTTATTTGAGTCAATGGAAAATTTTTTTAATTCAAATAATTAATTTTATCAGTGCAACTTTTCTCGGAAACTGCAAGATTTATGAGAAAATGTGCATTATAAGTCTAAACTTAATAGTTTTTAGTTTCTGAGATATCGGCCGCTTTGAAAAATTACATTTTTGAACTTTGACAGCTTATAGCTCTCTAACGGTACGTCTTGAAGCATCATCTTCCCAAAAGTGTAAACTTCCGGTTAAACCGGATATACCTTGAAAGCAGGGAATGTAGTACTTCCGGTTTAACCGGAAAGTGCTATTTTTAAGATAAATGGATGAATAATAAAATTTTGATGTTAATTAAGGAACGAAATAGGGCATTTAAGAGGAAATGTGTGTATCCCGAAAACGATGAAATTAACCATGAATATAGGACTTTAAAAAATAGAATAACGAATAGAATTGAAGTATTAAAAAATCAATATGTTAGAAATAAATTGAATGTAGAACTGACTCTAAGAAGCAGTGGCGCTTCATAAACGGTTTGGTAAAGAAAAAAAATAATTCTACAAATATTGAAACTTTAATGGTAAACGATAGGGAAATAGTAAATCAGCTAGACTAACCAATGAACTTAACAAACGTTTTTGCACGGTAGGGAAAACACATTGTAGAGGGGCTAAATATTGAGATAAATAGTTTAGGAACTGAAGCTCGTGAAAATCTTAGAACTAATGAAATTCATTGCGATAAAACATCATTTTTGGGTCTATGTAGCGAACAGGAGTTTACTAGCATTTACCTAGATATAAAAAAATCATCTGCTCGGGTCATGATCAGATTGCTATTCCTGATATACTTAATCTAAAAGATGATCTCATTGTAATTCTGACCGCATTAGTCAATAAGTGTTTTCAAACCGGTAATTTTTCCCAAGAATTAAAAATAAATAAAGTAAGCCCTGTATTTAAGTTTGGATCTAAAACTTGTACGAGGAATTATCGTTCCATTAGTATAGTAAGTACATTTGCGAAGATTTTGGACAAGATTAAAAATATTAGAAAGGTTTTCAACTGAAAAATATATATAACTTAGGACCTACAATTCGGCTAGATTTGAAGGAGGACATTTACAGAAACAGAATGTTGTTAATTTATTATACCGGGTGTTGCATCGTCGAGCGGGACATAGGAAATCCCATGTAATTTTAAATGGGGTCAATTATTGGCTTCCCTAATTATTTTAGAGAAAAATTCTATTTAGGTTTATTAAAGAGCACTAAAACCCACATTCAAAAGAATAACTTTAGATATTTTTGATGAGCCCGTTTACGGGTTATCGCCGATTTCTTTTTAACTATTTCTCCTTTTTATGGCACCGTATTTGCGGGCACCAGTCAAGGTAAAAGATTACTGTCAAATAAAGTTGTCGTTTTGAAATGTGTGCTTTATTGTTATAAAAACTCGTACATCGAAAATATTAGCCATGAATTACACTTCCGAAGAAAAAATATTGATGATTAAATGGTATTATCAAGGAAATAGTTATCAAAATGTGTCAGACATGTTTGCTGCTCTTTATCCGAATAGACCGATACCTGCAAAATCTACAGTCGAAAGGACTATCAAGAAATTTGAGACAAAAGGCACTGTAATAAATAACTGCAGATGTGAAGAAAGGCAGGAACAAAGAAGAGATGCAAGAAATGATAGGGACTTGCAAGTTTTATTGTGCGTGGAAGAAAATGATGGGAAGATCAGCACAAGGAAACTTGAGGATGACATAGGATTAGATCACACCACAGCGTTACGAGCTTTGAAACGGCATAAATATTATTCATACAAATATGAAAAGCACCAAGAGCTAAGAGATAGGGACGAAATACGACGACAGGAGTTTTGTTTTGGTATGATGGAAAGAGCAAACATGGATAGGGAATTTTTAAAAAACATTTGTTTCACTGACGAATGCACATTTACCTTAAACAATGAACCCAATGTTCAAAATTATCGATATTGGAGCAAAGAAAACCAACACAGGTTTGTGGAAACAAGGACGCAATATCCACAAAAAGTTAATGTATGGGCTGGGATTTTCGGAGAAAATATTATCGGGCCATTATTTCTTACACGAAATTTAAATGCAGAATATTTTTTGGAACTACTTGAAGATCATATTTTACCTACTTTACATGATGCCGCCAGGGAAAATCAGGAAGTTTGGTACCAAATGGTTGGCTGCCCGGCACATAGTACCCTGGCTGTCCGGGAATATTTAAACCGTGCTTTTAATGGAAATGTTATTGGCTTAAATCATACAGTAAATTGGCCAGCCAGGTCTCCTGATTTATCGCCAAATGATTTCTTTCTCTGGGGCCATTTAAAAAACAGGATATACAAAGATAAAAAATACCCAAATCTAGACGAGTTAAAAAATGCTATTTCTGTCCAATGCAATAGAATTTCAGTTTACCAACTAGCGAATGTAAGAAGAGAATTTTATGATCGCCTCGGTTATTGTCTAGCAGTCAATGGAGGAATATTTGAACATCTTAAATCCTAAAGTTCTAACAATTTAATAGTACCTACCTATTAATTAGTAAAATATTGAAACATGTAAAATGTCATAATTAACCTTGTAATTGGATACTTTATTTTAGTTTTATTCAGATTAATTTGTACTCATAAATACACCTTTAATATTTTCGATGTACGAGTTTTTATAACAATAAAGCACACATTTCAAAATGACAACTTTATTTGACAGTCATCTTTTACCTTGACTGGTGCCCGCAAATACGGGGCCATAAAAAAGGAGAAATAGTTAAAAAGAAATCGGCGATAACCCGTAAACGGGCTCATCAAAAATATCTAAAGTTATTCTTTTGAATGTGGGTTTTAGTGCTCTTTAATAAACCTAAATAGAATTTTTCTCTAAAATAATTAGGGAAGCCAATAATTGACCCCATTTAAAATTACATGGGATTTCCTATGTCCCGCTCGACGATGCAACACCCGGTATAATAATTTTTTTTAATACCAGTGTTTCAAACACTATCTCTAGCAATAATTTAGAAGTTAAATTCACTAAATGATTTTCAAGAAATATATATACCGGGTTATAACCTGAACATGGGAAATCCCATGTAAATTTTGAGAAGGCTAGATATTGGCTCCCCTGTATATGTTAGAGACAAATTGTATTGTGATTTTTTGAAGAGGCCGATATAATAAACCCATGTGCCAAGTTTTAATAAATTTTAATGAGCCAATCCTAACTTATTCAATTAAATGTGATGGCAAAATTTCAAAATTTTCATAGTTTAGGTAACACCAGCAAATTATTATTTGGCGTTGACAAAACGAAAAGTAGCGTCAGTGACAACATTTTCATTAAATGCGCTTTAATAATAGCTAAAAATGAGCTATTCCATTAAGGAAAAAGTAACTATAATTAAGTGGTATTATACAGGAAACAGTTTCAGAGCAGTGTCTGAAATGTTTTCAGTTCAATTCCCTGATAAGCCTATCCCTTCCATTTCATTAAGTAAACTTATCATTAGTAAATTTGAGTCCAAAGGCACTGTAATAAATAACTGTAAATTCTCAACTCAGAATGTCAATAAAGCTGAAAAAGGGATAATAGAGATCTTTATATTTTACTGCACGTGGAGGAAAATAAAATGATTAGTACGAGGATTCTTGGGCAAGGCGTAGGAGAAGATCAAACCACAGTGTTGCGCACTTTAACAAAACATAAATATTATCCTTGCAAGTATGAAAAATATCAAGAGCTACGGCAAGGTGATGAACGGAGAATGGTACCTATTCTGTTTTGAGGTAATAGAAAGAGCAAATAATGATAGGGATTTTTTGAGAATGTTTTTTAATGTGAAATAATCTTTACTCGTTATGTCCAGCTTTACGTCAATTTTTGACAATAGCGTCATAGAAATGATTTGCTGGTGTTTGCTGTATTACCTAAACTATGAAAATTTCGTAATTTTGCCATCACATTTAATTGAATAAGTTAGGATTGGCTTATTAAAATTTATTAAAACTTGGCACATGGGTTTATTATATCGGCCTCTTCAAAAAATTATAATACAATTTACAAATGTACAAGGGAGCCAATATTTAGCCACCTCAAAATCTTCATAGGATTTCCTATGTTTAACTAAGCCGGGCATCACCTGGTATATAAAAACCCTTCTCCCTAACTTAATAAAATAACAATACTACAACGCAGTGCACCAGACAATTTAAAATTAGGATGCTCAATATTTTCAAACCCCGCAGAATAAAAATAGAACATGCTGCCAGGAACAAAGGGTGTAGTAAAGTAATCTCAAGGGACGTCGACAAACCTAAAAATCCCTTTAGTAAACGACGTCAATTGCCATTTTTGCCGAGTGTGGAATACATTTATTAGGTAATCACTAGTACTTACCAATTAAAAAAAAAGTTTTTCTTTTATTTTTATTTTTTTTACGTATTAGTATCTTATACCTCATATACAGGGTACTTATTTTAATGAGTGATTTTTAGACCAATTTTAATCAATCTACCAGTAGCGTCTGCGCTAACATATCCAGGGTGTCCCTAAAAGGTCTGTACATAATCTGAGCATATATTCCTGAAGCCAAAATAAGGCGATTTAAAGCAACTAACCTTAGTCCAAAATTGCTCCGTTTCCGAGATACAGGGTGGTAAAGTTAAAAAATAAAAATCGAATTTTTTAAAATTAATGAACATTTTTTAACGTATTACTTTAAAACTTGATACCCGGGGGTTTTTTGGGATGCGAAACCCGAATACGAACACCTTTTCACTGTGGCCATTAGAGGGCGCTTCACAATGCACTTTTTATGGTTTAGAATGGCCATAACTTTTTTATCAGTGTAGTTTTTTCCTTTTTTTGTTAAAGAACTAATTTTTTGAACATTTTGAAACAAAAAAGGTTCTCTTGTGAAATTCCGCTAAAGTAAGCCGTTTTTGAGATATTTCGGTTTTTAGTGTTCTATGCCTCACCGGAATTATTAAATTATTTTGAATAAAAATTTCCGCTATTAGTAAATTTTCGGCAGGAAAAAATGTTTCACTTGGGTTAGTTACAGCAAGTGTTGCAGGAAGAATTTGAATATGGATTTTTTTTTAATTAAATGAGGAACAATTTTATTTTAAAAGTAAATTAAATTAGCATAAAGTTTTAGTAATTGTTCAAAATGACCTCCGTTAACATAAGTACAAAGATTAATACGACGTAAAAAGTTTAAATTTACTCTTTGCATCAATTCCGCATTGTTCTTTAATATGTTGACTGCATTTTGAATTCTTCCCCACAAGTCCTCTTCATTATTAATCGGTCTGGAGTACTGGAGTATACCATCGTAAGACCCCCATAAAAAATAATCCAACGGAGTCATATCTGGTGATCGTGGCGGCCACTTTATAGGAGCGTCATTTCCTCTACCGATCCATCTGTTTGGATACTGTCGATGCAAATAATTGCGGACATTTAAACTAAAATGTGGTGGAGCACCGTCATGCATAAACCACATATATCGTCGAAGTTCTAATGGCAAATCTTCTAATCAATGTGGCAGCGTATTTTGTAAATGTTTTAAATAATCCACACCATTTAGCCGTGGCGGTAAAATGAGAGGACCAATAACGAAATTGCCAATGATTCCTGCGCACACATCAATTATTCTAAACTCATGATAATGAGTTACTTTCGTGGCATGCGGGTTTTCAGTAGCATAAACATGTTCGTTATGTAAGCTGGTTACACCACTTCTTGTAAAACATGCTTCGTCAGTAAATAAAATATGCTTAGCAAAATTCACATCTTGTTGTCTTTGTTCGGTAATGAATCGAGAGAAGTCCAATCGTTGATCGAGATCCGGAGCCAAAAGGTTTTGTACCTTTTGGATATGGTATGGATGAAGCTGCTATTCTTTTAATGTTTTATTAACTACATCCTTGGATACTTCTACCTCTAAACCTAACCGTCTGGTGCTTAATTTTGGATCTTCAGTAATTCTTTCCAAAATTTGTTCCTCAACCTCATTGCACATTGCTGTTCATAATTGGTAGTTAAAGGAGTGAAGCTACCGGTTTCGCGAAGGCGTAGTAGCAAATATTTGTTGGTTTGGTATGCGCCGATTTGGATATATCTTTCCCTGTATACCCTAACACTTTCGCGGCCATTCCCTTCACAGTACCCAAAACCAATACCATATCCGTCATTTCTGCAGAACTGTATCCTTCAGCCATCTTTACAGTCAATTTAAAATTTAACTATGACGTTTCAAACACCTTATTTATTCTCGCATCTTACTGAAACACTTACTGTAAACAACATAGACTGATAGCGAAAATTCTTAAAATACGAAAAATGTTTACATTTAAATAGTCTGTCTGTTGCAAAAAAAAATTTAAGGTGTTTATCAAACAGGTAAAAAATCCGAGGAAAGTATCTAAAAGAAATACATTTTCCACTGCTAATTAACTGATCACATTTCATCCTCAAAGATAACAGCAAACATTTTTTATTCAGAATAATTTAAATATTCCGGTGCGGCATCGAACACTAAAAACCGAAATATCTCAAAAACGGCTTACTTTAGCGGATTTTCACAAGACTACCTTTTTTGTTACAAAATGTTCAAAAAATTAGTTTCTTAACAAAAAAAGGAAAAAACTACACTGATAAAAAAGTTATGGCCATTCTAAACCATAAGAAAAGCATTGTGAAGCGCCCTCTAATGGCCACAGTGAAAAGGTGTCCGTATTCGGGTTTCGCATCCCAAAAAATCCCCGATACCAAGTTTTAAAGTAATACGTTAAAAAATGTTCTTTAATTTTAAAAAATTCGATCTTTATTTTTTAACTTTACCACCCTGTATCTCGGAAACGGAGCAATTTCGGACTAAGGTAAGTTGCTTTGAAACGCCTTATTTTGGCCTCAGGAATATGTGCTCAGATTTTGTACAGACTTTATAGAGACACCCTGTATTTTGATATTTTTGATCGAAAAAATGATACGCCACTGTTTTTCATAATTACGCTTTATCTATCACTGAACAAAAATTGTTTCTAGACTTTTTTTCGTGTGATGAAAAGTTTCCGATTAAAAAAATAAATGACATTTGCTTACGCATATCGCTACTATTATACAGTTGAATAACATGTTTTTAAATTTATTTCGAACCCTATGAGCCTTCGGGAGCATAAAAATTCAAAGATTGTCAACCACCCCAGTGTATATACCGGGTGTTGCATCGTCGAGCGGGACATAGGAAATCCCATGTAATTTTAAATGGGGTCAATTATTGGCTTCCCTAATTATTTTAGAGAAAAATTCTATTTAGGTTTATTAAAGAGCACTAAAACCCACATTCAAAAGAATAACTTTAGATATTTTTGATGAGCCCGTTTACGGGTTATCGCCGATATCTTTTTAACTATTTCTCCTTTTTATGGCCCCGTATTTGCGGGCACCAGTCAAGGTAAAAGATGACTGTCAAATAAAGTTTTCATTTTGAAATGTGTGCTTTATTGTTATAAAAACTCGTACATCGAAAATATTAGCCATGAATTACACTTCTGAAGAAAAAATTATAAAAAATACCTGTACATATTAAAAACACGCGTAATATTCAGGGTATTTCGTCGCACCTTTAATGGCTCAATTATTTTTTTTACAGTTCCCTGCTTTAAAGGGATTGGTGAGGTGAACGAGTCTATTGATCCCTTATTGCATGCATTTGAATGTAAACGAGTTGCTTTTGTGCTTAATGAAACACACCGTCGATATTTAAAAGTTTCTTTGATAATTTTACGCTTGCAATTTGCAACCAAGGGGATACTTTTATTTTTATTTGTTTCGCCATGACTGATTTTCGGCATTTTTCTGTTAAATTATAATAGTACTCAGGGCCGTAGGTAAGGGGGGTTTAGGGGGTTCAAACCCCGCCCCTAAGACAAATCCAAAAACCCTCTCCCACGGCCTTAGTAGAGAAAATAATAAAATAAAACCTTCGTAGACTTTTCGACTTTACGACGTCCAAAATCGTGGCTAAGAAATTTAGCATTAAATGAAAGATTAAACGGGTTACCGCTAAACGGTGTTTCATTAATATTGAGAAAAAATTCAGGATCAGGTTTCCTGCTTGAAAATATGAAAACAAGTTCCTATAAATCTATGTAAGGAAATGCTTCGCTGTATTGAAGTTTTATTTTCTAATTTTTGCTTCTTTCTCAATATTTTTTATTTGGACTAAAATGTGTATCTAGGGGTTTTCTGAAATGCGAATTTGAGGTTAGTATGGCTCCCACTTGTAGAGGGCGACACCTACATGTATTTTTTATTCTTTTAAGGAGACATAACTTCTTTATACGTGCACGTATTACACTTTTAAGCAAAAAAATAGATGTCTCTATTATTTTTACGTAGAAAACGCATTCTTGGTGGAAGTCGCTACGAGCAATCGTTCGCGAGAAAAAGAATAATAAAGAAATAATTTATATTTATTTTTAGGATTTGATAAAATTGCATTTATCTCCGAAACAAAGCCGAAATCAAAAAATTATCAAAAGGTACTTCGCATTAGACATTACGCAGCCTACATAACAGTGCTATCAAAAAGAAAACGGCAGTGGCGTACGTTTTTAAGCAGTGAAAGTTATTCTGAATTTTTTCGCAGTATTTCTTTAATAAGGGAGTGATTTCTTTTGTGTTTCCTAAATTGTTTTTGTATCTTGCATGGTTTTCGAGAGAAAAAAAAATAAAGAACCGCGTTATTGCATGTACCAAAAACATACCTATGTATTTCAAAGTTAATTAAAATATGAGGTAAAGGTAAGTTTTGATGTCTGATTTACCTGTTTTATCAATAACAAGTCAAATTAGTCTACGGTCAAAAATGAATTATTTTACTAACGCTGAAATGGCCCAGATGCATTTTAATCAGGGCCTAGCAATTGGAAATGCTGAAGAAACTCGGCGAATCTATCGGAAACGTTATCCAAACAGAGTACTGCCATGTGCCAAAACATTTAGACAGCTCCATGCCAATCTTAACAATAAAAAAAAATGTTTCAAAATTGTAAGGGTTAATGGATAACGTCTAGCTACGACGCTGATAGTACTCGTAAGAAAAAGAATTATGCTAATCAAAAATAGAGAATATTCCTCATTTTTCGAATTTTCTGGGAGAAATAAATAATAATAATAAATGCTTTTATTGTCAATAAGAAAATAATATACAAGCTGGAAAAAAACGTAGGAAAATAAGTAAGAAATAATAATAATAACTAATAATAATAATGTACTATTCCATTTCTTTGACAAGGGCAGATTTCGCACTCATCTGAGCAGTGAGCAGAGCTTTTACAATCAACCCAACAAAACTTGCACTCTCTGTATTTTTTATCCCCAAAAACTTAATTTAATCTGTCAGAACGACATCAGAAAGTATAAATGACTGATTAAAACAATATATAATTGTAATATAACACAACAATGCTAAAGTACTGTAACAATAATAACCATAATACAATAACAATTATAATATCAATAATACACCCATACTTTTTACCCTCGATATCCTTACACAATTAATATATACTTAATTACAAGAGACAATAATCCTAAACACTTAATCATTGTTGTTCATCAACACTTGCCTAATATTGTACTTAAACGTATAGGAAGTCTAGCTTAGTGTGTTTTATTGCTTGGTGACGTTGTATGAAAAGGATCCACGATATTGGGTTGTCCTGTGCTGTGGTAGAGTCAAGAGGTTCTTAAATCTAACATTAAGGTTGTGAATAGAAATTCTAAATTTTCGCTTTTTCTACAAATAAGCCGGCTTCTGAGTTATTATTATTTTATTTCCATATTGAGCCACCCCAGATCTCTAAGTGAATAAGAGACGCGCCATAAACCACAATAACGTTGTCGAAAGTTTCCTGGTACCTACGTCACTGACTAGATAAATTTAATGTTATAACAAAACCCAGTAGTTAGTAAGCACTATATTACAAAAGACATCGCATTGTTCAAGACAATAAATAAAGTGTAAAATACGTCTCCAATATCTACCTATCATTGGATATTTCAAAATTTTTGAAATTGGTTTTTAAATTTTACAAAAATTTTAATTTGATGGCAATGACGATGACGTCTAATTGTTTACACTATGTAATGCATAACACTAAAGTGAGCAGATATGCTATATGTTATTCATATAATATTAATAAATTAATTATTCAATCGATCCGGATATTGAAACCGCACTTCCTATACTAGTGTGTTTAAGTATTAGCACATACTAAGGCACACTGATATCATGCAAGATAAGGTCATTTATTTTTTTTAAATAACGAAACTAATGATATTACCTACTGAATAAATTATTCTGCAAGGATATGTTTAAAATACTGCATGCTAATTAAAACACAAAGTTTTCATACTTATAGGGTAATGAATTTGTCAACGGGTTTCTGATGATTAGTCGCTTAATTTCTTGTTTTACATCAAATATGTACACCAATGTACAGTGCGCGTTTGTAACTTGGAATAAATTCAGTAAGTCCAGGACACTGTTCAACTGAGGTTGCCCGCTTTATACCACCCAGAGCGGTGCATGGTAGAAATACACGACGAGCCACTGCAGCCCACCAGTACGTGGTTCAGCTTAGTGCCCTCGAACGACACTGTTTCAAAATTCTTTCATCTGGAGAACGTCATCACTCTGGAACGACCTCCCTGAGATCGTGTTCCCCAACGAGTATAATCTCCAAAGATTCAAGACCAACGTGAATCGTTTCCTGCGCACACGCACCGCTCCTAGAGCGCCATAAAGGATTTATCCTGTAGTGCTGTTTTAAGTTTTTTAATCCTTGTCATTTAAGTATAAGATATGAAACAAAATAGTTTTATTTACTTTAAACAAAAAAAATTAGTTCGATTTAAAAATTCTTTTGTTAATAAATGCTCATTCTTCTTTGGCAATATCCTAAACGGAAGAAAAACTCGTTTCGAACATTTCTAGTAACTTCAGAAGAAATTAATTCGTGCTTTCAACTCCTCAACATTTGTCTTAATTAATTAGTTATCGGGATATTTCTCTCTCAATAAATGAAGAAGGTCATTTTGTGTTCTTCTCCTATCTCCGTATCCAATCATCACTAAAATTTCAATTTTAAAATAACTTACTTTCGACAAAGGACAAAGGATAATTCTGTCAAGAAATGTCAAAACTTGTTGCTTTAAATTCATACAAAAAAAGTAAACAAACGACAGATTAGTTTAAAGTATAAAAATAAAATTAATTTTTGTTTCATATCTTATGAATAACAAGGAATAAAATTTGAAATTTGGCAGTTATGTGTAACTTAATATGCTGTTAAAAAATAGGAAAGAAAAAAACTCGGGTTTCCATTTACAAGAATTCCCAATGGTGTTATATCTCTAGTTTAGGACACACTGTATCAATATTTTTTTAATAAAAAAGACCACACCTCAAAATATCAATACCCAAATCCGAGCATTTTCTAAAAAAAAAACCATACTGGACTTACTCCAAGTTACAAACTAGCACTGTATAGTAGACGGATCAACTAGTGAGGTACCCGTTTTTTTTTTTTTTCAAAAATTTATATCTACATTATAAGAATCAATCTTTTTTTAAATTAATATGAGTATTTTTCAATCAACTTGATATTGGGTAAGTCTCACTTTGACTTTAATGTTTCCTTTACTGGTATTTTTCTAACAATGTACTACCCTTTCTAGTATCCCCTGAGGATGAACGTTTAAACGTTTGAAACATGTAGGGAGCTCCGAATTTTTCATATATTAAACTGTGGAGGAAGACTGCATTGTTTTACGTACATTGTAAGTGAGTAAGACCTTTTCTTCAATCTTTTTTTGCTGGTAGCTACTGTTACAGTGTACAAGATTATTGATAAACTGCGAGCGAAAGTACATTGCCCTCTAAACTTGTAAAAAAGTCCCAGAATTACTTCTGTGGCTTGCCTGTTAATCTCTACGCCTGAACTGTTTTGTAACGATTTTTTTTCTAAAACATTTGACGTAAAAATTATACCCATGTTATTAAAACAGTGCATTTTTCAATATTTTAAGACTTGGAATGCTACAATGAGAAAATTGTATGGTATGCAGGGTGTCCCGAAATTAAGGGGCAATACGTTACCACCATATTCTCTGGCTAAAAATAATAGAATTTTTTCATATGGACACAAGTGCAGAAATGCTTGTTAAGGGAGCTACACCCCCTTGAATGAAGAACCCTAAAATCGTTTTTTTTTAAAATATTTTCGAACCCATTCATAATTAAATTTTGAAATTAGGTATGATTCTGCGTAAAAAAGGTACCCTTACTTTACCGCGATAGGACTTACAGTTTTTGAGTAAAATCGTTTTAAAGAAAATCACGTCCATAAAGGAGTTAATTAATAAAATTATTATTATTCTTAAAGCTTTTATATCAAAAATGTACTAAAAACTACAAAATTAATGAAAGTAAATGCTTTTAAAATATACGCAGTCAGCTCTTACGCCTCTTACGAAACTAAATAAATTGAAAACGAAATAAATATGACAACTTATTTAGAGAGTAATAATGCGACATGAAATAGGGTTGTTTAACAAAAACTTTTTGAAGAATCAAATTTAAATTTAGACCTTGAGAAGGTGTTCAAATAGACCCCCATTTTCTCTGATACAAAGTCCAGCTCTACGGCGAATGTTGTGAGATGCCCGAAGAATCTGAAAAGGATTTCTTCTTATTTCCTTTCCAGCTTGAAAAATTCGCTGAAGCAGATCCTCACGGGTATCCACCTCCGTTGCATAAACTATGTTGCACATATGAGCACAAAAATTTCAGGATAATTCTCATCTAACCAGTTACGAACAGGCCGTCCAAAATGGGCAGGGGCACCGTCGTGTTGGAAATACATCCCCAACCTGGACCTTAAGGGTACTTCGTCCAACAGTCCTGCTAACTGATCTTGAAGAAAGGCCAAATATCTCTCGCTGATTAAATTATTGGGCATTTCAATTGGACCAATTAACTGATTTCCAATTATTCCCGCCCACAAATTAACGGAGAACCTATATTGACAATTATTTCTTCGGACTACTCTTGGATTTTTATCGTGCCAAAAGTAGACCACAAGATTTTGATTAGCAAATTTTGATGTTCTAAAATCCACCGACATAACTCTCATAGCAGTGAGCAGAGCTTTTACAATCAACCCAACAAAACTTGCACTCTCTGTATTTTTTATCCCCAAAAACTTAATTTAATCTGTCAGAACGACATCAGAAAGTATAAATGACTGATAAAAACAATATATAATTGTAATATAACACAACAATGCTAAAGTACTGTAACAATAATAACCATAATACAATAACAATTATAATATCAATAATACACCCATACTTTTTACCCTCGATATCCTTACACAATTAATATATACTTAATTACAAGAGACAATAATCCTAAACACTTAATCATTGTTGTTCATCAACACTTGTCTAATATTGTACTTAAACGTATAGGAAGTCTAGCTTAGTGTGTTTTATTGCTTGGTGACGTTGTATGAAAAGGATCCACGATATTGGGTTGTCCTGTGCTGTGGTAGAGTCAAGAGGTTCTTAAATCTAACATTAAGGTTGTGAATAGAAATTCTAAATTTTCGTTTTTTCTACAAATAAGCCGGCTTCTGAGTTATTATTATTTTATTTCCATATTGAGCCACCCCAGATCTCTAAGTGAATAAGCCATAAACCACAATAACGTTGTCGAAAGTTTCCTGGTACCTACGTCACTGACTAGATAAATTTAATGTTATAACAAAACCCAGTAGTTAGTAAGCACTATATTACAAAAGACATCGCATTGTTCAAGACAATAAATAAAGTGTAAAATACGTCTCCAATATCTACCTATCATTGGATATTTCAAAATTTTTGAAATTGGTTTTTAAATTTTACAACTTACTTCGTCCAACAGTCCTGCTAACTGATCTTGAAGAAAGGCCAAATATCTCTCGCTGATTAAATTATTGGGCATTTCAATTGGACCAATTAACTGATTTCCAATTATTCCCGCCCACAAATTAACGGAGAACCTATATTGACAATTATTTCTTCGGACTACTCTTGGATTTTTATCGTGCCAAAAGTAGACCACAAGATTTTGATTAGCAAATTTTGATGTTCTAAAATCCACCGACATAACTCTCATAGTCCCCAATAGGTCGTCCTTGCCCACGAAGGCGTTCAAACGAACCATTATCCATTAAATTTCTATGAACCCTCTCAAATACTTTGCGGTTGCGTCCAGGAAGTCTCCGTTGCGGAAAACGTCTACGATATTCCTGTACCGCAGCAAATTACAATATCCGTATACAAAATGGATATCGGTAAGCTCGTGGTTTGAAAAATTTTGCATTTTCTTATTCATTATGTCTAATTTTACAACAGTTATAACAGCAGACAATATCTGACACAGAAATGTCAAAGGAAACAAATATCAATTTTAGTCCATGGCGTTCTATACAGAAATTTCACTTTATTATTATTCTTATTAATTATCTCCTTTATGGACGTGATTTCCTTTAAGACGATTTTACTCAAAAACTGTAAGTCCTATCAAGGTGGACTAAGGGTACCTTTTTTACGCAGAATACTTTGAAATTTCATAATTACTAAGAAAATAATAAAAAAACGGCTGGTTGAAAAGATGGGATTATTTTAACCCTTAACAACTCCGGTATGTGGCACCTATGACTAATTTTTTGAAATTCTGAATTCAGAAACTGATTTATCATTAAAAGTTTATAACCATACCTAATTTCAGAATTTAATTATGAACGGGTTCGAAAATATTAAAAAAGAAAACGGAGGGGGGGGGGGGGGTAGCTCTCCCTTAACAAGCATTTCTGCACTTCTGTCCATATGAAAAATTTATATCATTTTTAGCCGGAGAATTTAGTGGTAAAGTATTGCCCCTTAGTTTCGGGACACCCTGTATACCTAATATATATTAAAAAATATATATTTAAGTTACCTTACAATTTATAGCTAAATCTATGATATTCCAAGAAAACCTGTATTATTAGATTTGATATATATTTGCATTGTTATTTTAAATATATTCTATGGTTGTCCCAGATGAACACAATATAAAATATATCTAAAATAAATTTAATTATTTTCAAATTAACGAAATATTTTTCATAAATTTAAAAATTGAACACTCTATATATCAGTTTTATTACTAAAGAACATCAAACATGCTGTACGAAAGGTAAAAAAGCTGATATCAGGTCCTCTAAAGTCTCATTCGAATGCTTTCTATTATATTATTATCATCCTATAAATGTTTTGTTCGCTACGTACAGGGTAACTGAAATTAGAAAGCAAATGCTATTAAGGTGGTCATTGCTTTACTACCGGAATAGTAGATAAAATAATATACAATTATTGTGCCCAATCAGTGGAACGATATGCCGGTCAAGGACCGCGGATGTGAATGATATAATAAATTGTAGATTTGGCCTAAACTAGAGCTGAGGCGCAACAAGATTCTCTTTGGAAAGTTTAACCATTATTTTATAAATATTTTTTAATGACAAATTAATAGGACCAAAAAACTACTACGTACATTATCTGACTACATCACAGGCGGGCTTTCGAATTTTTGACAAAAACATCGTTTCGTTAGTGATTAATGAGACTTGCTTGACGTCAGTAAAAAATCTCTAGCAGCTCAGCAAGTCTGACAAGACGTCATTTGAAATTCTCTTTTATGTGCTAATCTGACTTCTAATAGCATCCATTTCCATACTATTCTGCTATTGGTATACAACCGAAATTGTTTATATTTTACTGAACGGATATTTCGGTTAATATTGGTCTTACAAAAAAATTTAAATTGGCAATTTTGAAGTATTTTTTTATGGACATTCAGAATCGGTGATCAGAAAAAAACAAATTGGAATCAAAAACTTCAAATTTTTAAGCAGCCTTTGGTAGACTGAGTAACACTCTAAAATCAGATATTCCAACTTTTTTAAAGAGAAAGGTCTTTAATCAGTGTATACTTCCGATGCTAACTTACGTAGCAGAAACATTAACAGTGACAAAGAAGGTAGTAAATAGAATTCGCGTTGCACAGAGAGCCATGGAGGGGTCAATGCTAGGTATAACGCTAAGGGACAGAGTCTCTAATGTTAGACTTCGCCAAAGAACTGGAGTAACAGATGTGATTGATCGCATAACAACGTTAAAGTGGAACTGGGCTGGGCATGTGGCAAGAATGTCAGACGGAAGATGGACAAAGTTGATTCTGGAGTGGAGACCCCGACAAGAAGCCTTTCGGAACAGAGGTCGCCCACCAACGAGATGGACCGACGACATTAGGAGAGTGGAGCCAAGTTGGATGAGAGCAGCACAAGATAGGGGACGTTGGATTAGACTACGGGAGGCCCTGTAGACGCAACCAGGCTGATTGATGATGATGATGACAAGCAGTCTTGGCAGTCTACATGCTGTCAAGAAGGCTCCAAGTTCCTTACAAGGTCATCAAAAACAAAAGTAAAATTTTGCTAGCAGTTGAATTCGTTTTGGTGTGTCATTTGTCATCACTGAACCGTGGCCGTTCTAGGAACCTTTTTTTGACAACGCTGATAGATTTTAAATTTTGTTTAGAAAACCTTTAAAAGTTTTTCCGTCGAATACGAGCACCAAAAATAATTTTCGAAACGACGCCGACGGTCACATTTTGCCTATAAAATATCCTTAATATCTGTGCGAAAGTTAAAAATAGTAAAAGGTCGATATTAATAGCAGATAACAAAAATAATAACAACCATTTTTGATACATACACAAAACCGGGACCAATTTAGATATACGTACTTGCGTCATTCTCGTTTTATCCAACGAATTTAATCGGTGGATTAATGTGTTAAAGATTTTCCTAACATACAAAATATATCCAGAAATTCCGCGAACTAAACAAAATTGAGTTCCTGGAAAAGCAAATGTTTTCTACTTTGCACAAAAACAGGCGAGAAAAACCCCAGGAAATCTTGGAACATTGTTTACAACATTTCGGCAATATTACCAGAACCAATTTGGTGCGGGAGTCTGACAAGACTGTATAAAGTTTTCGCAGTTAAACTGATGTATTGAAAGAAATCGGAATGGCACTTCCATACCATGCGAGTGATCTCAAAAAGAAGTTCCATTAGGGCCTTTTCACCTACATGAGGCTTTAAAATCATTTAAAGCTTTTAAATTTACAAGGCAATAAACATGACGTTGCTCCATTTCAATTATTGCCTAGTTTACTTTTTTAGTCAACCGTTAATAAAGGTATCCGGCCAATTATCCACGTCCGTTTTCGTCATCGAAAGTTCAGGTTAATTGTCTCGAATACCGACCAGAAAAAAATGCAAGCAACTTAACTAGAACCTATTTAAACCTCGCCGAAGTATTGCGTCAACATTGACGTCAATACTCTATGAAAGGTTGTATAGATAAATTTCACTAAACATTCATTAAAATTGTCCGAGCAATTACTCAATTTTTTTCTTCAATTGAATTATAATATAATATTTAAGAGGATGATAGGTCAGGTTACATTGATTGTGACCCGCATGTTATTCGGTATAGTGTAAGGACCGAATGATGGCGCACTGGGTGAATTCCCTAGTTTAATTAGTTAATTTTCTGTTGCCTTTCTCTAAAACAACTGTTTACTTAATGCAGGTTATGGTATCATATTACAAGGATTCACGACAAACACTGGTCAATACTTAACGTTTACATTACTAACTGCTTTTTTACATATTTTCCTTAACTATCATTTCAAAGTGCATTACAAGAAAGCCCCGGTATCGTAGGGAGTTCAATTTTGTACTTCAGAAAACGCGGAATCGCTAGCTGCTTAGCTCCACTTAAAAGAAACCATTAATTACCCAAAAAGTCCTTAAAAACGTGTAGCGTGCGTAAGAACACTTACTTCACGGAGTCATCTTGTAATTGCCCAAGAGCGTCAGTAAGAGCACACTTGCTTCTCCGAGCCATCTTGGAAGACTGCTAGCTTCACCCTTGCGCCGTGCTTCTTGCTTCTCTCAACGGGCGCGCGATGCGACTCAACCTATTTTTCGCCCAATAATAGGAAGGTACCGTTGCGCGCGCTTTTTAGCAGATATTCAAATCGCACGCACACAGCACTTACCAACCTATTCTCTTTGACGTATTGATACGCGTTTCCACAACAGTGTATTCACCAACTGGTTGAACATTGACATACATTAACATATCGTGATCCCACTCGCAAAATACTATTCCGCTAAAATTCCCTTTGTTGTATCCGCACAGATCTTTATGACTAGCACATCACATATCCATTGTTCAGTCCTTTAGATTGTCAACCAGTTCACCGATTCGATCCAATTCTGATAGACAGATCCGTACTCCATCGTTGTATCTGCTGCCATTTCACCATTATATCAGTCCGGTATTGTGCAAGCTTGAACTTAAATACATGGTAAATCGAAAAATAACTAAATAGTGCCAAAAGCTGTCAGTGGCTATTAAAGGATTAAATGAAATAAAATTTACTTTATTAATATGATAATAGATTCGAAAGTTGACCCTGGCTTTTTATTGCCTATTATATACCAAAATACCCGGACTTATAATGATGACATTTAAAAAAATTTGTTTGTGGATGCGCATAATAGAGAAACTTGTATTTAAATCAAAACATTGAGACAAGTGGATGTCGAACCAGTGATATAATGAGCTCATTATTAAATATTATACGCGAAACAAGAGACTCATTAAATTGTCTAGTTAACTATGTCATAAACCTATTTTTCAACCAATCAAAAATAACGCGAGATTGATAATCAATAAAAGATCATTATAATTACTAAGGCAAATACTAGATGCATTTTATTCCTCGTCTTATGGAAATTTTTGAGGACTATAATAGATATTTATGTTATAAGGATCATAATAATGATTGTTTATGATCCGAATTTCATACAATATTTTATATTCCGACGATTTTTGTGTTTTTTTTGATGAATTTTAAGTTTTCGTCAGTAAACTAATAGCTTGATTTTAATAAAACCAGGTAACTATAGAAATATTTGTTTGTATTGTCATTGTCAGAATAGAATTTTTAATTTTAACGTTTATATAATATAATATGGATAATTTGCCATCGAAGAATTGGCCAATAAAGCAGTTGTTGGTTTGTTGCCCGAAAAGTCTAAAGGCATATATATAAAAAAACTTATGCCAATTACAAAACTTGGTGTTCCCAGAAAAAGGTTGTCAATATCGTACACGAAAAGGTACTTTTGGCATATTTCAAGGAAGAATCATTGAAGAATAAAAAGTCTTCGAGTTTATGGAGTTATTACTCTATGTTAAGGAGTACACTATTACTTAAGAAAAACGTCGACATAAGTAAGTTCAATCAATTGATAGCTTTTTTAAAACGAAAATTTAATTCTTACACACCCAAAAAAATCCAGGATTTTGACTAAAGAAAATATTGCAAAGTTTTTACAAGAGGCAGACAACGAAACATACTTGCTATTAAAAGTGTCAATGATAATAGGTATAAGTGGAGCATGTCGAAGAGTTGAGTTAAAAAACTTAAGGATAGAAGATGTACACGATGAGGGGGTTGTTTTTCGAATTCCCCGAGAATTTTACGTAACGCCTGGCGATGTCGAAGGAATAAATATGGTGCAGCTTGTTCGGACCTATGTAGCAATAAGACCCCCCGATGCCGAAGTTTCTCGTTTTTTTCTATCATTTAGAAACAACAAATGTACACAGCAACCAGTGGGTATCCATACTTTCGGAAATATGTGCAAAACGATCGCTGCTTTTTTAAAGTTACCCCATTCCGCCGAATACACAGGTCACTGTTTCCGGAGGTCTTCAGCTTCACTGCTGGGTGATTCAGGAGTCGATCTTCACACTATTAAACGCCATGGAGGCTGGAAAAGTGACACAGTTGCTGAAGGATATATAGAGAACTCTTGCGAAAACAAGAAAAGAATTTCAGCAGCCATTCTCGGGAAGAAATCATCATTGAGTGTTTCATCGACTGTCGTTCCCGCAGAAGAAACAGAAACCATAGAAATTAAAAATCACAATGCATAAATTTCAACTCCTATGTCCAACATCAATTTAACGAATTGTAATAATGTTACTTTTAATTTTAATCATTAAATTTTGTTCCATTTTGTTTTAAATAAATTTTTTCATTTTTGCGTATATTTTTCATTATAGTACTGTCCTATAATGAAATCATTATAGTACTCAGCCCTATAAAGTATGTCATTTTGACACTGAAAATGAAATCCATAATAATGTCATTATGACACGTCGGAATATAAAAGAACTTTAATTTAAATTCAGAGCCTCAAAACGGAATACCATTCTCTGTTCTTCATCACCTTGCCGTAGCTCTTGATGTTTTTCATACTTGTAAGGAAATATTTATGTTTTTTTAAAGTGCGCAACACTGTGGTTTGATGTTCTTTTACGGCTTGCCCAAGAATCCTCGTGCTAATCATTTTATTTTTTTCCACGTGCAGTGTAATATCAAGATCTCTATTATCCCTTTCTTCAGCTCTATTGACATTCTGAGTTGAGCATTTACAGTTATTTGTATATTTATTTGGACTCAAATTTACTAATGATAAGTTTAATTAATGAATTGGAAGGGATAGGCTTATCAGAGAATTGAACTGAAAACATTTCAGACGCTGCTCTTAAACTGTTTCCTGTATAATACCACTTAATCATAGTTACTGTTTCCTTAATGAAATAGCTCGTATTTAGCTATAATTAAAGCGCATTCAATGAAAATGTTGTCACTAACGCTACTTTTCGCTTTGTCAATGCAAAATAATAATTTTCTGGTGTTGTGTGTGCTGTATTACCTAAACAAAAAAAAGTTCGTAATTTTGCCATCACATT
Source organism: Polydrusus tereticollis (assembly GCA_963920685.1). NCBI lineage: Eukaryota > Metazoa > Arthropoda > Insecta > Coleoptera > Curculionidae > Polydrusus > Polydrusus tereticollis. The sequence continues at coordinate 5,638,542 of OY987331.1, forward strand.
TAATTGAATAAGTTAGGATTGGCTTATTAAAATTTATTCAAACTTGGCACATGGGTTTATTATATCGGCCTCTTCAAAAAATAATAACACAATCTTTCTCTAAAATGTACAGGGGAGTCAATATTTAGACGCCTTAAAATTTAAAATGGGATTTCCTAAGTTTAGTTATTTTAGCCTTGGGAATTTCTGCAAGCACTTTGTATGGACCATTTAGAGACGACGAAATAGAGATATTATGCACTTTATTTTCCCCGCGCCTGGCTTTACCCACCTCTCCACTACTTTAATATTATTTGCAGGAATGTAAAGGAAAACCCACTTTTGTCTCTACTGCATGCATCAGTTGTTGAGGTAACGTTGCCGTTAATCAAGAAATTGTCGGTACTTTATTACGAACCATTAATATTATTTTGTAACAAAGGAATGACGTGTTTTGCAATTCTCTATACTTAGCTTGTTTTTATGATTATAATTAAAAATGTAAAAGTCCCATTGACGTCAACCAAAAAATGAAAATGTAAGATTGACGTAAGGGTGTGTTTTTATTGCCGATTACAAATCGATCCCAACCGAAACTGATACAGCGAAAAGTATTGTTTTGTTAAGTAATTCGTCAATTTAAAAAACTTATGATTTTGAAATTTAAAGAGATAAAAATGTTTATAATCGATATAAAATCCATTGCCTTACTTTTTAATCTATGAATTTATCCATTATAAGTACGGGTACACTAACATGACTGATAATTTGGGCGTATGGAATAATCTTGAAGTAATTAATGAATTTTGAAATATTTGTCAAAAAGCAACCACACATCAATTAGCAAAAATTCCAACCATCACTGGTACTGGTAGAATAGTAACGTAGTAGTATATTGTTGGGGAAAGAGGAGTGAATGAGGAGTAAAATAAAGCACGGGGAACACAATGAGGTCCTCCAAATAGGACGGGGCAAAATCCTCCTGCTCCGCCTCATTTTAAAATTATAGCAAATACCACATTTTTAACATACTGGAAGAATACACAGCAACTATACTCAATTAACAAGGACATAAATTCACACTAGACAGTGGTAAAGATGTATAAAGGATATTACAAATCTTTAAGGTTAGTTTAGAATAATGACAGATCCTGTGCGAGAGAGGTTATTTGAAACCCTTAAAAAAATTGAACAAGATTTTTATGATCTAGTTAATGAATGTGTAGAAAATGCAATGCAGTGCAATCCAGAATCCTGTCATATGTACGAAAGTGATGCTGATTATTTTAGACGTGGTGTGGAAATGATACAGAACTACTATGAAACAGAAGATATGCTCAAGCTCGTTGAAGATTGTAGGACAAACGGTTTTATTGAAGAGTTGTTCGAGTTTAAAGAATTTGTGTCACCAAATGATACGGCTGCATATTTTTTTTTTTTTTTAATATGATTTTATTGTCTATTGACAATCTACTTCAACAAAAAGAAAGAGTATTAAGCAAATTAGATGATATTCTTGAACTTGAAAGTGAAATGCCCATCGACATTTCTACTTATATAACACTAAGTGTTCTTAGTGGTGTGGAAGATCTTCAGGCCAGGTTTTATGTAGTCGACGGATGTCGGGTCCATCCCTGTATAGGTTTTCAATTAGATCGCTTTGGTGATTTAGGAGCCGATCTTGGTATTTGGTGGAGACTGTTCTAATAACTTCAGTTACGTACGGGATATGTAGGTCCTCATGTAGGGTCTGATTGCTGACATACCATGGAGCGTTGGCTATTGAGCGGAGGGTTTTCGACTGGAATCTTTGTATGATTTTTATTCTTGTTGGCCTAGCGCATCCCCACAGTTGTACGCCATATGACCAAATGGGTTTCAGTGTTGCTTTGTATAGTAGCAGTTTATTCTCTGTGGACAGTTTTGATTTACGTCCCATCAGCCAATACATTTGTTTGAATTTGATATCTAGTTGTCTTCTCTTCGCTTGAATGTGTTTTCCCAGGTTAGCTTTCGATCAAGGAGTAAGCCCAAGTATTTTACTTCGGTTTTGACTGGTACTTGGGTTCCATCAATGGTAACTGGAGGACAATTACTGATACGGTTGGTGAAGCTCACTTGCGCTGACTTTGATTGATTAATCTTAACTCTCCATTTCTTATGCCAATTGTTGAGTCGGTTTAGGTGGGTTTGCATATAAACTAATATTAAGTGTTGTGGAAGAGGCGAGACTTGCTGAGATGGGTCCCAGTCCGTTATTTCATTATGTGTGATTAGTGAAGTGAAAATATTAAACATGGAGTCAATAGTTACTGAAATGTATGAAAACTTTATTATGTCAGAAGCTTGTTCGCGTTATTATGCTCTAGTGGGTGATGATGATGATGATGCTGAAGCACAAAATTTTCCATGGTACATAGACTATATGGAGCACCTTGCTCTTTGTAAAAAAGCTGCCAAGGCTTGCTTAAACTTTTTAAAGACAAAGAATTTAATAAAATTAGTGATAGAACTTAAGAAGTTAAAATTATATGAAGATATAAATATTATAAAAACGAAATATGATGAAATAAAACAATAAATAAAATTTGATTTTTTAATCATTCATGAAAAAATTATTATACATATAAAATACATTATAAAGTGCACACATAGCTGATGACTTAGAATGAAAAAAACATTTAGGTGTTGATAAATGTAGAATTGGTTGTTCATTTATTTCTACTATTGGCTTGGTACAGTATTTCTTAATATAGTCAACTTTTTCGCTTTCTTTAACATAAACGAACTCTACATCTTTGGTCAACTCCTCGATAATAGTAGGAAAATAATGAAGAGGGGTACATCCAGCATTCCAGTTTATGCAATGAAAATTTTTCATTAACCACACAGCTTGCCTGTGTAAATCGGGTAAGAGTAAGCTTAATGGAAATGGCTGTTTAAACACATAGTGACTAATTGTATTTCCATCATATGCTGCCAACTCTTTTGGAATAAACTTGTTATGCTCATCTTTAAATCCTTGCACATCCAAAACTAATCGCATATTTTCAAAGAAGAAAATTTCTTTAAGATAAATTTTTTAGATGTATATTCTTGAATTTGATTTTTTAAAATCTGTAATTTTTGAATAAAAATTTTAATGTGTTGCATGTTAGGTGAAGACATGCTTATGACACACTAGTTAAGAAACTTAAATAAGCTTAGTTTATAAGGGACGGGATTATAGTTGTTTAACAATTTTTGTGAGTGGATTATAGCTAAAAATTTTATCATGTATTATGAGACAATAGGCTGCTGAATTATGTAGGGCGTCCCATTCTACCATGTTTTGATTTTTGAAAAGGTAAAAACTAAAGGCAAATCCCTTTGCGCCACTTAAAAAAAAGATCATTGGATTTATGTTTTAAAGCAATAGAATTATTCGAAATTTATCATCACATTATGATTGTTTATTTAAAAGTATAATTCTCTTATTGTCTCTAGTGATATAATTTTAAGTGTTGACAAGATTTATTAGAATCCTTGTAACGATTAGGTTTTTAAAATAGTTCCATGACGTAGTTTTTTCAAGTACTGATGTTTTGGGATTTACTATAAAATGCAGTCTATTTTTTTTAAGGCAATAAGTTCTTACTAAATTAGGAAAAATCAAAACCATTTTTTTTTAATATGAAATAAATATGCCTAGATATATACCAGGTCATCTAGATTAAGAGTCCACCATTGCATTGGTAACTTTGTTATTATTAAAGATACTTATTTAAATGAGCAAGTACTAGTAGTATTTCTACAGCTCGGTAGGACACAAGAATTAGAAAAGCAATTGAGAATTTTGTTTCTAAGTTTTGAAGTAAAATACCATTTTTTTTTTAACTTATCAACTCTTAAGCACTATTTTTAATAACCAATGGATAGGAACCAAAGTCACAAGCAAAGGTAAATACAATAACCTTTTAAATACTTAAGTTAGAGAAAAGATAAACGAGATAGATGGTAGGAGCACTACAGTTCTAAAACGTGCACCAAAATGTATTCAACAAGGAGGTGATACTTTTGAACATCTTCTAAGAAAAAATTAGCGATTTTAATTTTGTTTTGTTATAAGTACATGTGTAAAATAAAGTTTGTAGATCTATCTTTATTGTTTCACTTTGGGGTTTATAACTTCTTTAATTTTCATCCCAGGAGAAAATAATTGAGTTTTTTGTTGAAAATTTAGATAAATACAGGGTGTTCCATAACTTATGGGCCGTAGAGCAACTAGAGATACCTAACATCAAACTAGACCGATTAAGTCATATAAGTTTTTTCGAAATGTTACTCGTTCTAGAAATACAGGGTGTTGAAAGTGAAAGCTTATTTTCGAAAATAAGCCATAGTTTCAAAACGGTTCAATGAATCGAATTGAAAGTTGGCAGTATTATGTTTTTATGAGTAAGAAATAAGAATTTGTAGAAATTTTTAAGGTTCACACTAGAGGGCGCTAGTTACATACACTGGGTTTCATAAATCTATGATTTTTTTTCTTACCTGTGATATTAGGTGTGTTTGAATTAAAGTTTCTCAAAGAAGGGCAATTTTTAAGCTAAAAAGGTATACTCGCTTGATCTCAATATCTCTAACCGTTTTCGAGATATTTCCGTTTAAAATATATACGAACCAATAAACTCTTATGTAAATTATGCGGAACGGTTATTAAGGCAAAAAATGCAGATAATGAAATTTATTCTGCATAGCATTTTTATTGAAATTATATATGTTTGTTACAGGTTGCAATCAAAATTATAGATAAGTCCCAGTTAGATGCTAGTAATCTCCAGAAAGTGTACAGAGAAGTAGACATAATGAAAAGACTGGATCATCCCCATATAATTAAACTTTATCAGGTAAGCTCCCTATTTGCATAGACCTAACAAGAGAGTGTATTCCTTCCTGGTTGGTGGGCAAAACACTTTTGCTTTGGAACTAAGTTAAATAATATAAACAATTATGTTACTTCCTTTTGACTATAGGGTCAAAATTAATTGACCCAACTTTTTGGCTGAATAAAAAACTCCAAACTTTCGAGTTGTTGTCTATAATCATATGAAATTGTTTATCGCACCTAATTTATACATTAATTAATAAAACATTAAACTATATTATCACAGCAATTTCCTTCTCCCTTCCTTGTAGGTGTATAATTACCAATTTACAAATTAAAAACAATTAATTAGGTATGTTAACATAATAAGTATTTATGTCAGTAATTAAAATCCAATTACCTCCTGTGTCTGCCAATATTTTAACACAGTGTTTACAACATCTTAGTCATTAAAATTTGGACTTAACAAAATCATTAAGTATCTCGGAAAGGAATGCAGCAAATGTTAGACTTTTCAATATGTATTCTCTTTAGGAAGTATTTATTTTCTCATACAGTGTGTATCAGCCAAATGGAATAATACATGGGGGCGTGTCCGAAAAAACGCTCGGACACGTCGATTGGTATTTCTAGTTGCGCATTTTTTTCAATAAAAACTTTTTATACAGGGTGTATCATGTAACAGTGACCAATACTAACGTTCTTAGTTTAAATGTAACACCTTGTATATTATTCGATTTTTGGATTCTTCAGAAAATTCTAGACATATTTCATGTACAATGTCCTATACCTATATTCAACTGTTTCGGAAATAATAAGTGTTTTCAGATTTATTGCAAAAATTAACAACACACTAAAAAACTAATAAGTAAGTAATACTGGTTATTTCTTAATAATGTAAAAAACAAAAAAAAAAACATTAATGTAGGAGATGTTGAAAATTGATGTTACAATGTTTTTACTGATATGAAATATAAAAAAGGTATAAATAGTTTTGTTTACTTTTGTTTAAAACGCCTGACCTTAGCAAATTGTTGTCTGTCTGCATGACAGTAGTTGTCAGTGTCATAGTCGTTTGAATTTTGTTAACTGCATATCAGAAAAATGGTTTATTTAACAGATGTGCACAAAATATCAATTCTACAGATGATTGGTTATGGAGATAAAACACGGACACAAATGGAAGTTGCTCGCTTATTTCATGAAAAATTTCCAAATTTGCCGCCTAATTCAATGGACAATTAGTAAAATAGAAAAGCAGTTTCGCCAGCTTGGACATGTAAAGCAGATGAAAAAAGTAGCTGCCAATGCAATAAGTGATGATACCACATTAGATATTATGCTTGAGTTTCCGGAAAACCCACATACTTCTAGTCGAAAAACAGCCCCAATGTTCGATGTTTGTCATTCATCGATTATTCGAACATTACAAGAAAATAAAATGTATTCCTATAAAATAATACCTACTCATCAGTGCACCTTTACACTTCACGGTCATGCTAATCGTCAGAATTGCCGCTATTGGTCTAGGGAAAATCCTCACTGGATGAAAGAAGAACATACGCAATATCCTGAAAAGGTTAACGTTTGGGCAGGAATTGTTGGAGATCATATCATAGGTCCCTTATTCAGTAATGGCAATTTAAATGGCGATAATTATTTAGCACTGCTCTAAAATAATGTCTTGCCAACTTTGACAAACATATATCCTGATCCAGCAAACCCACAGCTTCCAGCAAATATGATATGGTTTCAGCAAGATGGAGCACCGCCCCATTACCAAATCAATGTCCGGCAGTACCTCAACCGAGTATTTCCAAATTGGTGGATAGGGAGGCGTGGATCGATGGAATGGCCAGCACGATCCCCTGATCTGACGCCATTAGACTTCCTCTTATGGGATTATGTCAAAAATATTGTATACAAAACTAAACCTCTCGACTTAGCTGACTTAAGAAGACGAATAAGGCTTGCGATTAGATCGGTCACGCCTGAGATGTTCAGTAACGTTAGAAGAAATTTCTATTTAAGATTAGGATGTTGCCAAGTCGTTCGCGGCGAGCATTTTTAACATCTCCTACATTAATGTTTTTTTTTTGTTTTTTACATTATCAAGTAATAAACAGTATTACTTATTAGTTTTTTAGTGTGTTGTTAATTTTTGCAATAAATCTGAAAACACTTAATATTTCCGGAACTGTTGAAGATAGGTATAGGATATTGTACATGAAATATGTCTAAAATTTTCTGAAGAATCTAAAAATTGAATAACATACAGGGTGTTGCGTTTAAAATAAGAAAGTTAGTATTGACCACTGTTACATGACACACCCTGTATAAAAAGTTCTTATTAAAAAAAATGCGCAACTAGAAATACCAATTGACGTGTCCGAGCGTTTTTTAGGACACGCCCCCATGTATTTATTATCGAATTTATTCAATTTGTCTGATACACACTGTATATCCATATAATTATGAGACTCTTCTAATGTTTAGATAGCAATGTTTAAACAATTATTAATTATTGTTTATACCTATGCGCAGACCATAATTTATAGTAATATTAGGTTGGCATAAAATAATTTAATTCAATACTCAAGCACCCTTTTACCAAGGTGCTTCTATTAACAAATGTTATTAATATACAAGGTGTTTCAGAAGTCCGGTACGTAACTTAAAGGGATGATTCCTTTCGATATTCTAAGAGAAAGAGTTCATGTTAACAGGTGTCCGAAGTTGCCCCGTTGTTGTTTTCAAGTTAACGTCAGTAGCGTACATTTTTTTTGTCAATAATATTCGTTAAGGTGCTCCCCGGGACGCCACTGGACTTAATAAATTTAATCCAGTTAGCGCTAATTAAGCCCCTTACTATTATGAATACGGGACCAAATTTTAATAAAGTCGGGAAAAGGATATTTACGATATTTAAAAAAATTATAAAGAACAGATTTAAAAAAAAAAACTTTAACACCCTGTATATCAAAAACGAGGCAACTCTGGACACATGTTCATATGAACTTTTTCTCTTAGAATACCATGAGGAATCACCCCCTTAAGTTACGTACCATACTTCTCAAACATCCTGTATAATAAAAATAACATGATTGTATAAAGTAACAAATTGTAAAAAATTGTAAAATAAATAAATAAAAATTTTTCTTATTCAATCTAGCTTTTAATAATGTGATTATGGTGTGGTCAAATCCTGTAACGTCAATAACCTAAGAGATACATTCGCCGATATTGTAAAATATCAGACTCAATTAACTGGAGGATATCAGGCTTACGTCAATGGTTTTTTTGTAATTGATTTTGAAATTTTCCATTCATAGATACTGATGTAATATCTTAACGAGGTATTGGCAATTTCACGTAACACTAATTTTTAAAAAAACTGTTGCATTTAATCCATACTTTTGGGCATTACACAGTGGGCTTAAAAATGTTTAAAACCAAAATGATAAATTTTTGTTTAGAAACAATAATTTTATTAACAATGAATTTTTTACTATAAAACATAGCGACAAAGCCTCTTTTTTTTAATAAAAGAAATCAGGTATCAAATGAATAAACAATATGAAAAGGCGGTAGTTATTTTCCATTTTTATCTTACTTTTTGTTTCGTTTACGTGCGTCATATGTCAGAATTTATTTGTGTTTTCTGCCAAGAATCCATAATATCTATTATGACTAGTATATGACTGCGCGGTAAAAACCTTAATAATATTTAAATGCATGAACCTAAAACAAATAATTATAATTTATTATAAACCGGGATAGATTATTATTTTCTATTTATATTACAAAAAATGTATACCGACTACCACAAATTCTTATTCTGTTGGTAATGGAGACAACCAAAATCTAACCTGAACTAAACTGAACTAACCAAAATCAAAAGAGAATAAGAATTTTCTAAAGTAGATTAGTGAGTTTGGTGAAACATTACTTTTGCTGTCACTAATGGCGTTAGTAAATAGCTATTTATACAACAAGTTACGATATAAGGGTCTTTTAGGCACGCGACGTGAAAATTGTCCTACGAGGCGAAGCCGAGTTGGACAGCACGTCAGAGTGACTAAAAGACATTGTTTCGTAACGAATGGTATACAATATTTTTTCTACGGGCGTTTTATAATAAAAAACTTAATTTATTTTACCAAACATTTTATTACCTGTGTTTCATTTACACCTTTCATGTCAAAAAAATTGACACTTGTCAAAAAACAATTCGAAAGAATTCTTGCAAACATTAAGTAAAAAATGAGTGATTTAGAAGACTCAGACATTGAAAATGCCGCAAATGAGGCAATGGTGAACCTTGTTCCTCAAAAACCAAAGAATTTGTATGAGGGCACATACGAGAAATTCAAAAACTCCCGAAATGTATTTTGAAGATTATTTACCAAATAAAACACTAACGATTTCTGACGGGTGAGATTTTCACTTTTGACAAGGGTGATTTTCACCGGAGAGCGGGAGATTATCGCTGAATAATCAGGTGAAAATCAACCCGCTTTTATAATGGATGAGGTAAATAATCAGAAAAAGTCGTTTTGGCATATTTTTCACGATCATCCGATGCCTATTATAAGCCATCAACTTTGTGGAGTACTTACTCAATGCTTCGAACGATGGTTTATTTAAATAAAAATGTTGACATAAAGACATTTACAAACCTAATCGCATTTTTGAAAAGGAAACCTATAAGCACAAGAAGCCGAAAGTTTTTTTCAAGGAACAAATAGAAAGATTTGACAAAGAAGCAGACGATAAGAACTATTTATTGGACAAAGTCATTCTTATTGTGGGAATCTCTGGAGCATGTTGCAGAGAAGAACTCACATACTTAAAGATAAATAATATCGAAGTCTCGGAGTCTTTAATTAAAATAACCATTCCAAACACTAAAACAAATGTTGCAAGGAGCTTTGTAATTAGCGAAGGCTCTATTGACGGCATCAACTTCTTGAATGTTACCCAATTACGTCCAGCACACATCACCCATGAAAGTTTTTTTAATCACGTACAGAAACTTCAAATGTTCCAGACTTCCAGTGGGCATTAATACCATTACTGCATTAATACCATTGGAGCAACACCAAAGAAAATTGCTGTTCTTGGGGCTTCCAAAGGCAAATGAATATACAGGCCACTGCTTTCGAAGATCTTTAGCAACTTTTTTAGCGGACATTGGAGAGGATAAATTAATGCTAAAGCGACATGGAGGTTGGCGGTCAAATGCCGTGGCTGAAGGGTGTATAGACGATTCTTTAGAAAACAAAAGAAAAATTTCCGAAAAAATTTTTGGTGAAAATTCTTTGGACGCTAACAACAAACGTGTTAAATCTAATGAATCAGAATGTTCTACCAGCTCTACTAGTGGCATGGGTTTAATTGATATTGCTGTTGAAGATTTATTTTCTATTTTTAGTTCAAATTCCTCAACTATTTTACAAAGAGCAATATCTCAACGTACTGTTTTAGGTTACCCAAGCATTAATTTTAATTAAATTAAAATTAATTTAATTAAATTAAAATTAATTTAATTAAATTAAAATAAATTAAACTTACTGTACTTTTAATATTTGTAGTAAATAGGTAAAATTATAGTCTGTGTTTAGTTTTTAATTATAAATAATTACTTTTAGGCACAGCGTGCTTAAAAAACTTTTAAACACGCTGTCCTTAAAAAGAGGTTATTTAAAAATCAAAACGACAATCAAAAAGGGGTTATTATAAAACGTCAGTAGAAAAACTAAATCTGTTTGCCCTTTGGAATGTGGAGAAAGAAATGGCTTCGTCTCTCACATTTGAAAACAATAACAACCCCCCTTGCAAAAGTTCTCTGTTTCAAGTCTACACCATGAATTCTGGTTTCAAAGATTCTTATCATGTCATTTGTCACATATGTATTTGTCGTGCATATCCAACGCTATAAATTTGTTATTTTGCCAAAGTCGTGGTCTCCAAATCGTAATGTCATTCACCTTTCCTTCGAGGTTAATGGGGTCATCTATATTTTTTGGATAAATTTAACTTTTATATAACGATTCGTGATTAAGAGCACCGAATTTTAACCCGAACCGTCCCATCAAAATTCTGTTAAACCACTCTTAGTTTGAAAACATGTTTTAAAATTGACAAAATTAATCTCGTCACAATGGGCAATGCTAAACTTTACAATTGAATCTCTAAACTAGTCTGCTTTAGTGTAATATATTCCTATAATTTTGACCTTTGCATCCGTCTTATTAGACAAAGCTCGCGTTCAGCAGAACATAGCGCTCGAGAAGCGCTACCCCAGATAAAGCCATGTATTGTCGGATGCGAAAGAATTACTTTGTCCTTGACGCTGGAGTTCCAGATGACCTACACCAACAAATTTGTGCAACAGAGAAATTATTACTAGAAAAATTGAAAGAGTGTTATCTGCACCAATAAAATGTAATCATACTGTGTACTAAGAGAGTTAGTATTTAATAGGCTGTTCAAAGAATATGGTATTCACCAATAAATGGCATTGAGATAGTAAACCCTCTGTTAACGAAAAAAATTATTATATTATTAACATCTCTTGGTCGCTATGCAGCACTTCTTTACTATCTGAGGACGAAAATTTAGACGAGGACTCAAGTAAATTGATTCTGTCGATTCTGTCTTTGTTCATACAATACATTAACGATCTTTTGGAAAAAAATAAAAATCCTCTATATAGCTTCGCTGATGAGAGCACATTTGTTTCATCTGTTACTTTGGATGCTCCGACATCGGCTGCCAATGCACATCTCTATAGGCAGCAAGAGGTATCACATCCCAACAAAGACCTTGGGGTGATTGTAACAAGTAGAATTTAATACCAAAAACCCCAGGCGGCAGTTTTTCCTAAAAAAGTTAATGTTGAAGAACCGGATATAGTCCTGGCGGGACCCTTGATTCCCTTGGCTTCATCAATTCATTTACTGGGCGTCAATTTGGATAGTCATGTCTTGGCATAGTTACGTCGCGGCCATTGTTAAGACAGCCTCGCAGAAACTAGGAATTCTTTTTTCGAACTAAGAATCTCTATACACCCCAGCAACTTTTGATGCTCTATAAAGCCCAAATTCGACCATCGCTGGAGTACTGTTCGCATATTTGGGGCTCTGCTCCCAAACATACCCTGAGATTGCTAGATTCCATTCAAAGAAGAGCCATTTGCTTAATCGGAGACCATAAGCTGACAAACAAGCTGGAAAGCCTTAAACATCGAAGGCAGGTTGGCGACATAAGTCTATTTTACAAATATTTTCATGGCAAGTCCTCAACTAAGGTTGCCCAGAGCGGTATATGATACAAATACACGACGAGCCACTGCAGCTCACCCGTACCTGGTTCAGCTTAGTGCCCCTCGAACGACACTGTTTAAAATCTCTTTCATCTGAGGAACGTCATCACTCTAAAACGACCTCTTTGAGGCCGTGTTCCCCAACGAGTATAATCTTTAAAGATTCAAGACCACCGTGAATTGTTTCCTGCGCACACGCACCGCTCGCAGAGCGCCATAAAGGATTAATTCTGCAGTGTTGTGCCTTAGAATAAAAAGAAAAAAAAGTCTGTAATGCGATTTAACTGACTGATAAATATTTAACAGTCTGATAGATAGTTAACTGACAATGGTGATTACGACTGGTATTCTAGATTTTATCATATTTATAGGTCGGTTCCAAGCCCTGGCAGTTTCAAACTGTCAAATACAATCAAACAGTTGTAGGACTTAAAAAAGGCATCCTGTCGTGTACATGCAATACGAATCTGGTAGACTCTATTTCTGATTAAAAACTAGTCCCGGACTGTTGGTTGAAACAAGCTTTATATAATATCATAAAAGAGAAAATATTGTTGGCAACATTTGTGGTTGCTATGAAAGTTTTTTGCTAGGCAATTTCGTAAATGACATTTTTTATGAACCGTTAAAAATGTCATGCATATGCAATTTAAAAACAAGAGGAACATTTGCCATATTTTTCTCTCGAATGAAATTCGACATGTCATGAGAAAATGAGCAATAAATACTAAAACATAGTTTTTGTTTTAATGCTTGGTTTGGCAGTAACTGATTATCTAACCCAACCAAATTTTGTCGCTGAAAACCATCATGTTGCTTTTGTTAAGGTGGGTCCAGGTAACAGAAAACAGCTCGTTGTCATCGTATTTTATAAGCTATTTAATTGTAAGCTAGTATTAAATAAGTTTAAATGGTCGGTAAGTAGTAAAACAGCTATATGTTATGTTCAAAGTTCAGAATTAACCAATAGACCTAAAATTCTCATTTTAAAAATAAGGTAATCTGCATTTTCCCATTTTTTACGGCTTTAATTGTCAATTTGTAAAATTGAACAGAATCTTAACTAGAAGTATTTTAAACTATTTTATATTGAGGTTTTAGTAGTGCCCCAGCTTTTTTTTGCTAACCAACAGTACATATATTCTCGCTCTATTTATCGACACCACGCCACCCGAATGTAAAATACAATTGAGCTGGTACAGAGGTATGCTGACTATATCTTGTGATGGCTGGCCATCCCAGGGGGTGGTACGTCCTAAATAACGCGCAATTAATTATTTATACTTTCTACAAAAATTTTCTGGCTCGTTTTGACACATTATCTCTTACTTCCCCCCTTTGCCCGCCCCTCGTCAAGTGGTTAAAACATAGACAATTCACACATCTACATTTCTTAACTTCTTTTCTTCTATAAGAAAAAATGTGTAAAGAGCAAATCGTTTTGTTTACTGAATGTGTACAAAAATAAATTTATCCTCGATAAAACCAATTAAAACAGGCTCGTAAATGTTACCTTCAACTTGACTGTTGTGACGCCAATGACGCCCGTGACGTCATAGCGTCGCCTGGCAACGACTCTTGGCCGTCGCCAGTGTTGCCATTTGTTGCTATCGTACAACAAAATAGTATGTAATAATTGAATTATAGTAGATGTATAAATACCGATAAATACCTACTTAGGACAGGAAGATTGGTCTTAATCGAGAATGATATTTTTGCAAGCACGTGCCAGTAATAATGGAATTTCGGATTGTCCTAATGCGAACATTTGTCGGGAAAACACACGCACTGCGAAAATAATCTATTAAACAGATTTTGAGTGACACATAAAAACAAAAGCTCGTTGAACACACAAACCAGCTAAAAGTTTTAATTTACATAAAAATGAAAAGTTGAATTTGAGGTTCAATTAAATTAGGTATTTGGTTCAGTAATAACTAAAAATTTTTTGTCAAAATTTAAATTGAATTAAAAATACTATAGATCCAAAAAAGCCCATTGTTGTCCAATAATTATTGTAATACAGTGACCCGCAATACCTATAATACAAATAAATATTCAAGTTCGCGGGAAGGCAAGGTAAGCATGTGGTGAGGGGTGGCTGACATTTTATTGGCTGTCAAGAGAACCTTTTTTAAAATAATATATTTGCCTCACCCAAAATATTTGGGTAAATCAAAGAAACTCACGTAAAAATAAAATTTAAATATTTAGAAGCTTTGTAATAAAGGAAAAAAAAATTTTAATACAGTGCAAGCAAGAATTATTTTCATCCAAGAGGGCTTGGACTGAAAAACGTAGGGATTGGTGTAGATCACAATTATAAAAAGACGATATATCTAACCAAATTTAGCCTAAAATTGTGTCAAATGCATATTTAGACATAATATGCCAAACTGATGAATATTAAAATAAGTAGACAAATACAAATTTATTTTGTTGTTTACAAAATTAACAAAGTAAGAATAGAGAGCAAGGAAAATAAAAATTATAGAAATCTCCAGAGAATTATGGGCTTTAAAAACAATGACAAAATCACAATAAAATACTTCAATCTCCACTAATAATATTATTGTACGATAAGTAATAAGTAGGTACGTTACAACAGCATTCACAGACGACAAGAATCAATAAAACGCGGCAACAAAGTGTAATAAATAGTAAAAGTGCCGGAATCTCACGATACTATCACCTCAACTTGACAAAACACACATCAAAATGGCTTCCCAGTCGCCACACCATCCGCTGCAGTGTTCTTTTGGCAGTAATTTAGCGTACTGGCGGCGGCGCGCGGCGGTCTATTTGCGACAATCGTAGCTTATTGGTTCAAAATCAAGGATTAGTGAGTATGATGAGAGACGCAAAAAGTTGAAAAGTTTCAAATTGTGTTTGGCGAATTCCATTGGTAATATCAGTGCGGCACGAGTGCAAAATTCGTAAACCATTGGACAGTTCAGTGCAAGTATTTGTAAACCATTGAGAAACCCATATCTACTAAATGTTACAATATAAATATTACTTTTCAAACATATGCAAAATATTTATAAAATATTTATCAAAAAATATTTTTAACCAAATATTTAATAAATATTTAGTATAAGTAACAATATAAATATGAATTTTCAAACATATACAAAATATTTATAAAATATTTCATAAAAAATATCGTAAATCAAATATTTAATAAATATCTACTAAATGTTACAATACAAATATTACTTTTCAAACATTTATAAAATATTTATCAAAAAATATTGTTAACAAAATCGTTAATAAATATTTACTATAAGTTACAATATAAATATGAATTTTCAAACATATACAATATATTATGTATCAAATATTTCATAAGAAATATCGTAAACCAAATATTTAATAAATATCTACTAAATGTTACAATATAAATATTACTTTTCATTCATACTCAAAATATTTATAAAATATATGTAACTAAAAATATTGTAAACCAAATATTTAATAAATATCCACTAAGTGTTACAATACAAATATTACTTTTCAAATATTTATAAAATATTTATCAAAAAATATTGTTAACCAAATATTTAATAAATATTTACTATAAGTTACAATATAAATATGAATTTTCAAACATATACAATATATGTATAAAATATTTCATAAGAAATATCGTAAACCAAATATTTAATAAATATCTTCTAAATGTTACAATATAAATATTACTTTTCAACCATATACAAAATGTTTATAAAATATTTTTAAAAAAATATTCTTAACCAAATATTTAATAAATATTTCCTATAAGTTACAATATAAATATACATTTTCAAACCTATACAAGATATTTATAAAATATTTAATAAAAAATATCGTAAACCAAATATTAAATAAATATCTACTAAATGTTACAATATAAATATTACTTTTCAAACATACACAAAATATTTATGAAATATGTAATGAAAAAGATTGTAAACAAAATATTTAATAAATATTTACTATATGTTACAAAACAAATATTACTTTTCAAACATATAAAAAATATGTATATATTATTTTATAAAAAATATTGTAAACCAAATATTTAATAAATATTTCTTTTAGATAACAAATATTTAAAAAACATATAATATTTCTTTAACATTAAAAAAATATTTAATGAATATTTGATGCTATTGGGGTTATTACCACATTCTTGGAAAATTCTTTCTTGCGAGTGTCTTAAAAAAAAACTGGTGTTTGTAAGTAATCCATAAACGTCAAACAAGGTGATCTAGGTGGCAATTTAATGTCTGTTCGAAAACTGATCAATCTGTCGTCGAAAAAATACGGTTAGTAGTTAATAGTTTTAGCGGATGTATGGGCGCCCAGGTAGCCAACATGACGTTATTGACGTTAATAAGACGTCAGTTTTTAGTCATTTTTGGTCTTTGACGTCCGGTGACCAAAAAATTACGTCATTATGACGTCTTTTTTTAGAACATGGTTTAGACGTCAACTTGTAGACGTCTTATAAAGGTCTACGAATTACAAATAAGTTTTCTAGGTCAAAACCCAAAAATTTACCGGTAAGTATTTTCACCAATTTTTTACGTTTTTTTTTTACGATCAGTATTAGATTAACTTTATTAAACAAAATTTGCAGGAAATAATTTTTTTTTTCATAACACATTACAAAAATGAATTAAAATTCATAAAATGGATAACAATAATAAATATTTAATATTATTCTGTTTTCCCTAACTCCAGTTAGTTCCATCTGGAACAGTGGCGGCTCTTATATAGGAGCACTTGAGCACGTGCCTTCTTAAGATTCAGCCCCACATCGACAAATATTCACTATAAATTACATATTTGGGTAATTCCAAGATAAGTTGCTTGCTAATACATATATATTTTTTTTTTTTTTAAGTCAGCAGCCGTGATATATTTTGAAATACTTATCAATTATACACTTTGGATCACAAATCTAGCATCAGCAGTGCACTTTTTTCCTTTTTTTGCATTTTATGGTATATTACTAGATGAAAACATATATGACAGTCATATATGTTACTAAGAGTCAGAATGGGATGTAAAAGTAAAATGAATAAAGAAAAACACAAAATATATTGTTTACTGAAGTACCAAGAACTACAAAGACTCACTGAATGTTAAATTTAGTGACAAACCTAAAATAAACATAATATTTAAAAAATGGTAACATAGGTGACCGGCAGTAACTTATGTGACAAAAAAATTGAAGCTTATCTAAAACATAGAAAAACATTAATATTATTTTAAACATTGCGATCTAATGAACTGTTAGGCTTAAAACCTACAAATTTTTCATATAGAAACTAAAAAAGTGCCATTTCTTGAGGAATACTCTGCCCAAAATCGTAACAGCCTCTCTTAATTTTCGGATCTGATAAAACACAGCAAATATTTTCAGGCTTAACAATGTTCTTGTCTTCAATATTAGGAAAAACAAATTCATTTTTCCTTTTCCTTAAACAGTCGACTAAGTATGACATATCATCTTCAACTCCAAGAATTAAAGCCACAAAACGTTTTTCCATTTCATGTTTAGTTCCCTCATTATAAGTGAATTTGCATATTACAAAGTTTCCGATTGTAATAGGATGTAAAGAAGATCTAATTTGGTTTTTAATTTCCGATAAAGGAATGTCATCTGAATCTGAATATAAGTCTTCCTTGGCAGTGTTACTTTCTATTTCAATAATTTCTTCGGCTTCAATATTTATGGTTGGGTTTTCGTGTTCAAAGACTTTGATTTCTTTAGAGTTAAAGCAATTTAAATCCAGCACTGGTAATTTTTTACAAAAACAGGAGAATTCCCTAATATAAAGAGTACTTTCACGATCCAGTGACAAAACTTGATGAACTTTCATTATTCCTGGTATTTTCTTTATTGTTATGCCATCTTTTTTATGGTCCATATCTGTAATATCACATTCGCTAATAAAAAACATTTTTATTAATTCTGTTTTCTTCCGGACTTGCTCAAAAAAAGCCTTAGCATCTCCTACATCGGTTCCCCTAGCGACGAGATTGTCGGCAATTCTTTTTACAGCAGCACCGATACCATCCGGTGCTCCTTTTCCATGGGCAGCTTCTGAAAAATTCCAGGTGCCACACTTAAAACCGATCTGATGGAACAACGTTTTAAAGTAAAAAAAATTGTCTTTGTTTTTGTATTGTGAGGCTGGCCCATCGCTGAAGAAGTGGATGACGTCAATATTTTTTGATTTAAGTTCCAATAATATAGGCATTAAATGAGCCCACACTGCTGCTGGATTATGTCTCCTGGAATCAGAGACGGTGCAGTAAGACTGATGTTCTCCGTTTTCGAGGTAAACCACTACCGTTTGTAGAGTAGCTTGATTATGAGAAGCACCGAAGTGCATAGCTTGAATTTCCGTACCCAGTTTACATATGTAGTTTTCCGAGAAGTCGATATGAACAGCAGCTTCATCATAGCATAACTCTGACTTGCATATTTGGCTTTGTTTAAATTGGTGTCTGATTCGAAAGACATGCGGACAAAATTGCTCTTTAAATTCCTTATTAAAAACTGTAATTAAATCCTGTAAGTATCCTTCCTCTTGGTTCTTTACTGTTTTTGAAATTTGTTGTGTTTTTCCTTCTTTTTCTATTACATTTCTTTCTGTTTTCCAAACAAACCATTTAACTTTTTTATTAAAATAAATTTCTTTAGTTATTGCATTTTTGTCCTTACAAACTTGACATTTATTAAGCATACATGATATAGAATTAGTATCACATTTAACAGTTCCACAGAGCGTTTCTAGATCTGCGCTATCAACTAAATTTTCTCTGGTTATTGTATCCAGTTTTTTTTGTAGGTTATCATGTTTCTTGCATAGACATGAATCCCTTTCTGACAATTTGGCCTGGACTACGTAAAAAGGGCGCCATTTGAAGAAGGTAGATTTTCCCAAGTTGACGTTAAATTCTTTACAAAATTTTTTATGGAGATTGATAACTGATTGCAAAAGAAAGCGTTTTTGCTTCTTTAAGCCTCGAAAGGTGACTGTCTGTTTTTTTCCAGGAGTTTGCTGGCTATTATCATCACGGCAATAAAAGTCCCTTACTTTCTTGCGTAATTTATTAATACGGTTTCTCTGAATATCTTTCTTACTATTATCGGATCTAAATCCCAATTTTTTAGAAGCTTTAGCTACAAATTTATATTTTTTCACGTTCGGTCCTTTGCAAATTTGCGAAAGTGTTTGCTTTATTTTTTCACTTGGGGTACACTTGTAGGTGTTTTTTAATTCTGTAAGAAGAACGTCTTGGAATAATAATTTTTTTCTTACTGGCTGCGGTACTACTAGGTCTGCTAGTTCTCTATTTAGTTTAGATAATGGAGACTTAGATGTACTAGGTGTGTCAGAGACTTTTGTCTTTAGGCGTTGAACTTTTGACTTGTATTTGTTGATTTTCTTTCTTGCCCCTTCTAATGCCTCTTCTAACTTCGCAATGCGTCTGTACGCTGCTGATCGATCTTTTCTCAATCTTTTTCTTCCTCTTATTGACGCACTGTTCTGTAAAACTGGTGGTAATCCAGGAGGTGGAGTATTAGGAGGCGTATTTGTCATAATATGATCCAATTGCCGTTGTTCGTCCTGTTTTTTTTGACGACATTTCCTTTGCTTATCTTGCCAATACTTTCTTTTGCGCCTTTGTTCTCGTCCAGACAACTCTTTTATTGGCTTATCCAGTTTTAAATCTTTTCGTTTCCTTGCATGGTCTCGCATTTTTCTAAGAAATTCATTCCGTCGCTCCGGGTCTGCATTAAGCCGTTCTCTGTACCGCTTCTGCTTTTCTGCTGCGGTTAAAGCCATATTCTATAAAAAATAAACAAAATTGTAACAGGTTTTATAATTTATTATTCATAAATAATAATTTTGTCATATATGTTACCTTATGTCACATATGTTACCTAAGGAGTGGTAACATATTTGACGGTAACATATTTGACATTTCACACATTACAATTTAAAATTGCCGCCAGGTTCAATCTGATCGGCGCGTTCAGAGTAATAAAAGAAGTATTCACATTTGAGGTTATGTTTGCATAGTTTGTATACAATTTGTTATAAAAATACATATGATTGCTGGAGTAACATGTTTGACTTATAATAAACATACGCACCTGCTTTGGGTACTATATTTTTCAAACACTTTCTTGTAAATTCACAAAACACAGTAAAATTATTATCAACATCAACCCAAAACACTAAACTTACGTTTACTGGTCGACTGGTAAAAAACAATGTTGTCACGTCGCACGTTATTGTGTTTATTTCTTGGGTAACATATTTGACATCGTTCCCAGATACGCTAATATTTCATAAAATTATGGCAAATCCTTGAATGCATCTCACAAATACTTACCTAGTAATAATAAAGCGGTACATAAATAATTATTTGCTGACGGAAAAGAGCAAACAATATGAATCTTAACAATATTACGCGTTCATCAATTTGAAGGACCATGTCGGTAACTGGTAACATATATGACATTTACCTTAAAGATAACCGTTTTTTTTTGCAAATACGAAAAATTTCTCGATCTTTTTTAATCTCAGTTTTAGATAAGGTTAAATAAGATTGACAAGGAAAAAAATTGTGGCAAATTTTTAAACATTACCGGTAAAATGCTTTGAAACGCAATTATTTCAACTTATCTTGGAATTACCCATTTAGTTTACAATACAATGTCTGTTACAAAGCAATTCTAACATGATTTTATAAGCTCCCTGACCAATTATCGTTTCGCTAACTAAATATTTTGTAGCAGGTCTCTAATCCCGAATGCTTATCGCAGGAAAAATGTGCTCCGTGGCTATCGCTACTTGATATACTACACCGACAATTCAAACAATTTCTTGAGGATATTGAAAGCGAATATGGTGATCTCCTGTTTTACACTAAAGTAAGGTGGGTTGACACTACAGCGGTTTCTTAACTTGAATGAAGAAATCCAATTATTTCTGTCGGAAAAGAAAAACGAAGTCCCCGAACTCGACAACTCTGATTGGCTGTGTGACTTAGCGTTTCTTGTAGACATTACAAATCACTTGAATGTCTTAAATACACGACTCCAAGGCAAAGATCAATTGATTTCGCAGTTATACTCTCATGTTTCGTCCTTTCAATGCAAATTGAGTCTTTTCAGGACACAAATCAATTCAGCCAATTACAGCCATCTTCCGAACTACAAAAAAATTATGGAGAGAGTCAATACAACTGACGTCAATTTCGCTCATGTTCAAAAAATTGATATTTTGATACAAGCTTTTCAAAATCGTTTTGTAGACTTCAAAAAAGTTAAACCTCTATTGGACATTTTCAGCAATCCTTTCAACACTCACCCGAAAATGCGCCGGAATCAATGCAGCTGGAATTAATAGACATGCAAAATGATGATAGTTTACCAAACAAATTTAATGAAGGTAATTTACTCAACTTCTACCGTTGCGTTGATAAAAACGCTTATAAAGAGTTGTGAATAAATGCATTGAAATGCGCAAGCTTATTTGGATCGACGTATATTTGTGAACAAACGTTTTCAGTGATGAAACTAAACAAAACGAAAAACCGAAACCGTCTGGCAAATTAAAATTTGGAAGCAAGTTTACGTGTGGCGACAAGTAATGTGGAGCCAAATATAAAAAAACTTGTTAGTTCAATGCAATGTCATGCATCAAAATAATAAAAGATGAAATATTACATTGTAATGATTAGATTACCTTACGATTACATAATTGCAACAAACATTTTTGAAGGTTCTTTTATTTTTATCATTGTATGTCATACTATTTAAATATAAAAATTTTTTGTGTTAATAAGTATTGTTTGTAGTGGCCCGTCCTTGGCTTATATTTTTCCCGAGACTGTTCCCTATAAGTCTGTGCATCCCTGATTTAAAGTTGTGTCCGTTTTGTCAAAATGAGTTAGGGCGGACGCATCTTTATATAAACAGTGGAGGGTTTTCTTGTTCTGACAGGAATTTGCAGCGTTTTTTGAGAGGAACTGTCTTCATTAAAATTTGAAGAACGGTGGGAATGGAAAAATTGAAAAAGGGCAATTTATTTATAGGAAAAAATAGATAAAAATTAAAATAGAAAAAAAAATCGAAAAATCTTGATTTTATTCAAAAAAATCGCGATTTTTGATGTTTTTCAAAAAAAATCATGATTTTTTAATTTTGTAAAAATCCACAGCAGTAAAAGCGACGTTAGGAAAATTCTCGCGAAAATCGTCCATGCACAAACGCTGATTGTATTGTCACTCACCATTTACTCTAACCCCGTTTCGAAAATATGCTTCAACCATGGATTTCCTATGCTGTTCTGTAAAGCCCATTGCGGGAATTATTCAATAAATTGGATAAATTAGCCATGAATCAAAATGCTTGTAACGACTGTTAAAGATGACGGAAGAACTGATTGATTAATAATGCTGGTATTTACTGACACCCAACAGGTATTAAAGCTCTAGCGCTAAGCAGTACGCCCTTATATGCAATGATGATACTAACTATTAAGTATTATAGCGATCAAGAATAAATTTATTGTTTTTTTTTAAAGAAGTTTAAGAAAATTTGCAACTTAAAACGACTTCTCGTTAAAGTAAACTGTCCTTATTAAAATATGTTTCCATTTTTTCAGGTTATGGAAACAAAGAATATGATTTATTTAGTTTCTGAGTATGCAAGTCAGGGCGAAATTTTTGGTAAGTAGATATAAAATCAGTCCGCCCTAAAGGGCACTTATATTTACATAAATATACTGAATATGTATAACAATAAATCAAATCATGGGTCTCGATCTTGAAGCACATTATAAAAGTTAATATTTATTAAATTCTTTCCCGATAAATCATAATGTTCGGCGCCAAAAGTTAGCCCACGTTCAGGAAGGACCTTGGACGTCGTTCTGACGTCAGTTCTAGGCAAGATTCTGATAAATCGACGCACCGCGCCGGGACGCTGCGATATCAAGAAGCAATGAAAATGGTCCCTCGAGCTCGTCAAAGTTTACATTGTTGCCAACGTTCGACAGATAGTCAAAATTTTTAATTAAAATACTGCTTATTTTGTCTATTGTATGAGTAATATTCTATTTTTTTTTATTATCGCGTGTGAAATATTCGAGATGTTTTGCTGGCACAATAAAATGGGTAATAAATAAACAGACTTAACTGGTATGTTTAATAAACAGCCTGTTATAGTTGGGGTCAAGCAAATATTTGACGCGTGACACTTCCATATTGTCATGGGTGTCAAATACGGCAGGCCACTCATAATATAAAAGTTACTAATGGCTAATTTATATTATAATAATTACCACCCACTCGAAGTATTTGTATCTTTATCCTTTTATATGACTAAAAAGAGATATACATAAACCGAGTTACCTTCTCGTCGATTTGGTCAAATCATATGGGCTGCAGATCCGCATTTTATTTATTAATTTAATCGTTATACACTACTAATCGTTATACACTACTAAAATTGCTTTTGCTAAGACATGTGATATTAATGTTCAATGCCTTTTTCATGTAAAAATGATGACGAAATCCATTTTGTTGCTTAAAAATGTATTACAAGCACGTATAAAAAAGTTATGACTCCTCAAGAGAGTAAAAAGACACGTAGGTGGCGCCCTCTACAAATAAGAGCCATACTAACATCAAATTCGAATTTCGCATTTCAAAAATTGTTTACGAAAAACAAAAACAAAAATTAATTTTTAACAACCTGTATCTCAAAAATGAATGGCTTGCGGACCCATGCTTATATGAACTTTTCACCTTATAAATAACTGAGGAATCGCCCTGTAAAATATCGGACACTTATTAAATAACACCCTGTATACAGCGTGAGTCGGGAGGAATGAGCCTAACTCTAAGGGTGTAATCTATGCATCAAAATAATAAGAAAAAGCTGAAATGTTGTTATCCAATATTCATTTGTTTTCAAGTTACAGCGTTAAATAATTGACTTCTTCGTTTACGAAGGGCGCGCGTGGATCTTCTAATTGATTCGTGCCTTTCTTTAATATTGAGAACAGCATTTCTAATGAGTCTAATTAATGCATGCCTAGTATCTATACTTTTACGTTGTAAACCTCAGTTTTTAACCAACCCCATAAATTGTAGTCCAACGGCGTGAGGTCTGGCGATCTTGGAGGCCAACTAATAGAACCACCGCGACCAATCCGAACCCCTGGAAACCTTTGGTCTAAATATTGCTTGACCCGACGATCGAAAGTGGCAGGTTCTCCGCCTTGTCGATAATTCATTTCAATTCTGATATTTAAAGGAATCTCCCCCAGTAGTCCTTGCAATTCATCTTGTAAAAATCTTAAGTAGTGATCCCCTGTAAGGCGAGTTTCCAAAAGAAAAGGGCCAATTAAATTATCATCGATCATGCCGCACCACACGTTTACTGAAAACCTGTATTGAAAATTACTTTCGACTATTGCGTGAGGATTTTCGTCCGACGTCCGACCATACATGGGAGTTTCGATTATTATTGATGCCGTCACGGGTAAATGTAGCTTCGTCAGTAAAAAGTATGCGCGGTAAAAGATGATGATTATTAATTATCCACTCACAAACAACACAAACCATATTAGCGTATTCGAGATGTGAACAAATGTGTTGCATTTTATAAAATTTAAATAATACAAATCCGAAAGTTAACGGTGAATCATGACACTAATAGGATAGTGACAGCACAACAATCAAAAGCAAACAATAATAACATTTATTACAGGACAGCTAAATTAATGCAATATTTTGTTTTTGACTTATAACTTGAAAACAAATGAATATTGGATAACAACATTTGAGTTTTTTCTTATTATTTTGATGCATAGATTACACCCTTAGAGTTAGGCCCATTCTTCCCGACTTACCCTGTATATAAATACCTTAATCAGAACAATTAACTTTAATAACTTTATTGCTTGTTTATTTATTAATTAAGTTATAATGTTCTATACAGTATATCTACTTTTTCAGATTACATTGCAAGGTATGGAAGAATGAGTGAAGAACAAGCTAGGATGAAATTTTGGCAAATTTTGTCAGCTGTTGAATACTGCCATAATCGTAATATAGTACATCGAGATTTAAAGGTAAGCTTCTACTGATTTACGATAGGTTTACACAGGGTGTTACCTAATGATAGGCTAACATTTCAGGGTGTGCTATTGAGATTATATTAAGAAAAAAATACCTTCTTATATTGATTGATACTACAATCGATAAATTGTCAAATTTGGTAGACAACTTCTAGGCGTTAAGAGGCACTTTCTGATATAAAAAGTCTTATTAACATTTTAGAATATTTAATAATATATTAAAGTACACGTTTTATAAAGCAGCATTTTATCGCACGCGTACATGTGGAGCTTTATACAACTGCGCTAATAGAACATATACTTAAAATGTACTGTTTTTTCTAATTTGCATATTTTTTAAAATAAAAAATCATTTGTGAATTTTTATGACTAAATTTTATGTGGGTAATACACTTACTATCAAATGGCCGGTCTTCTCCTGTCAACAAATAATTTTAACTGTCTGGGTTTATGCAACCAAATATACATAACTGAAAAAGTGATTTTATTGTTGGTCACAACAAAATAGGTTTTATTGTCTTATGAGAAAAAATCGTGCGCCGGATAAAAGAAAATCAAGAGACGATATTTGCTCAAAATTGAATAAGGATTTAAAAAAAAAATATTTTAAGAAAAAGTAGTGGCGTGCCAATCTTTCATTCAAAAGTATTCAGCGCAAATCTAGCACATGTTGATGCATAGAAGGTGTGTATCAAATTTCACAAAAATATCTAAGGTCGTGTCAAAGGTATAATAAAAAAATGTTATGTTTTTCTTAAAACTTTAACACCCTGTAGTTTAGGTTAGTTCTGAATGTTTGAATCATAGGCTACTCTATGCGAAACGGATAATGTTTAAAACCCTGAAAATGCGTAAGTTTTTGGCAGTTTTCGTGCCATAAAACCTGATATATCTGTAATATTAGTAAGAAACGGTTAATTCTCTTTAGTGAAATTTGTTTAAAAATGGCGGCGAAATCGAATAGACCCAATATAGATGTAAAAAAAGATAATTTTCCCAGTTTAAAAATAGATTTTTGATTTATTTAATTTTTTGCATACTATATAAAAATTTTCAAAATTCGAAATATACATTTTTCGTATTTTAAGGAGCGCTTTTCGATGAGGTTTTCAAAATTTTAATCAATATTTTTTTTTAACCTACAGAAAAGTAAAGATGCTTAGGACACACGTTCATTTGAAGTTTTGTTTTCAGGAACCACATCGTGAAATACTAGCGTACCATTAAATTAACCCTTAACGTAATTCACATTTAAAACATTTTCCGCAAAAGCTGAAATAAAAACAAGTGCTAAGTCAGGTATTCCTCAATTTTCCTGAAATTTTCAATTTGTAAAATGTAGCTGGAAAAATGTTCGAATTATAAATACAGAAAAAAGTGTATCATGTACTAAATCATTATGATCGAAAATATTTCAAGGGGTAAAGACCAAAACTTAAAAAAAAAAATTATCGAGAACTATCCTCAACTCAATTTGGAACGACGAGGTAAACGCATTTGTCGTGTTGGCAGGTATTTTTTGTTGCAGTAAAATGAAAGAAAGTACCTATTCTTGGTAACAGTGTATAAACCCAAGCTTGGTCAAACGAAGAGATTTTTTTAGTGATTTAGCACATTTAAAGAATATCATAAGTTATGGCAAATAAAGTCACAAATTTAAAGAGATAGGGTAAAAAAACCAAGAAGCGTTTAAAGTCATATCAGATAAATTCGATATAACCGAGATTCAGAGGAAACTTCATAATCTTCGTACGCAAGCAAATCAGGAATGGAAAAAAAATTCAGCAAAGGAAAAGTGGCCAAGATACAGATGAAATTTACAGAACTACTTGGGATTATTTTGATGCACTCAAATTTCCTATCGACGCAAATTCATGGTTCCAGTGAAAAGTTAAAATCGGTTTCTGACATACACACAAATTATTTTTAACTGATTTGGATCTTCATGCACCAGAAGTAGGCCTATAGGGGGGACTGCCCCCACAGGAAAAAGCTAATTGACAATCCACTCTTTAACCAATATTCTCTTTTTCGATCTTTGTTCATGTTTTCTCAGTATACCCGATTGGGAGGGGGGGATTCCCCCTAAGCCTCAGTTTCACATCCCCACTGATAACCATGAATTCAAAATACATAAACTATCTTCTGGACTTTACCTTCTCCCATAAAATCTAGACCATACATTTATTTTTTACGACTTCACATTAATGATTTCTTACGGTAACAAGACAATAAAACCTAGCCAATTACTTTCGGATAATAGACACTGAAAAGAGCTCTTTACCAGGATCTATATAATTCGAACCCTCTTGATTTTTCAAGGATTTATAGAAAACCGACTACTTTAGACGCGTTGGAAACTTCGCCGGTAACGATGAAATTTTCGGAATTTTATTTTTATATCTATAATATAATTTATTACCCAGATGAATATCACTTCACTTCTGCTTATTTACGATAATATGTCATGTTAGATTAGTTACCTATTTTTTTTTATGGCTGATAGTCAATCTGTTCTTTTCTAGGCTGAAAATCTTTTACTAGATTTGAATAATAATATTAAAATAGCGGACTTTGGTTTTTCAAATTACTACACGGCGGGTGGACAACTTTCTACTTGGTGCGGATCACCGCCCTATGCCGCCCCTGAAGTTTTCGAGGGCAAAAAATACGTCGGTCCTGAGATTGATATATGGGTAAGTAAGTACATTTTTTACCGGTCAGCGTATCTAGATACTCTTGTTTGAGTGTATCATTGGCAGAGAGAGGTCAGCAACGTTAGGTTTTTGATAAAGCTCAAAATTCAATTAGCTAGTTTACGAAAATACTTTTAAACCCCTGTTTTATATTCTAGAGCCTTGGTGTAGTGCTCTACGTCTTAGTCTGTGGGGCACTGCCTTTTGACGGATGCTCACTTCAGGCCCTCCGAGACAGGGTCCTGTCAGGCCGGTTTAGAATTCCTTATTTTATGAGTGAAGGTAAGCTATATTGTATTTATTTACAGAGTCGCGTATACACCAGCCCTTAGACATTATTTTTTTCAACGCACTAAAGTTAAATAAATAGCACCTGATTTGATGAATTCTCGGAATGAATTAATAAATCCGAATAAATTACCTAAATAATTTAATTTAATTTATGTTAAAAGCTATTCCAATTTGTTATGGTATCCAATTTATAATTACGCTTGTTTAGATTTGGATAAGGTCCAGTGACGCATTTTTAATAAATATGCAGCTTACGTTAATAACTAACTGAAGAACATTTTAATAACTTTACTACGATAGATGCCACTAGTCTAGCTATAATTAAGTATAATAGTTGTTATTGTAATTCTTGTTGTAATTGTTTAGATTAAATACATGCAGGGTGACGATTTTAAAGTGATTGGCTTGGTACTGGAATTGCATAATATGAAAGAATTGGACATGCATTGCTTAAATTATTTTATATTATGCAATTTCAGTACCAAGCCCTTCAACGTTTGATGTCTTAGAATAATTATGCAACAGTAAATATCACATAAGACGATGATAAAATCCAACAGGCTTGTCGTCGTAATCTGCGGATTAGTGAAATAATTGAAACTTAATTCAGGTAAATAATAAACTACGTTGTTAAAAAACTGCAATGGGACTACAACAACACTTATTTCTTGATAATTTTTAAAAATAAAATTTTATTTCGGGTGATAACTTTATCTCTCAATTAGTATATTATTATCATTATTAATTAAAATTACGCATCAAAAAAATTGACCTCTTCGGCTTAGATCACAAAAAAAAGGCTGTTTAATTATTTGTTAAGTGTTCAAAAGCTGATAAAATACTTTGTTGCAGAGTAATTGATATTTATTTGTACAAAAAAAAAGTACTTTATGGAGAAGTTTCAACGACACGTAATTGCTGTTTCACATTACATTAGTAAACTCTGGCCTTTAATAGAAACATTATTATTTTTAGGAACAAATACGGGTTGATTCCTTATTAAATGTTTTTTTTTATATACAGTGTTCCGCTTTTCATGAATACACCCTAATATCTCGGTTAATAATAATGAGATTTTCTTGAAATTTTGGTGGTAATTGTATGTTGGAAAAATGAAGTATTTGGCATAGTGAATATTTTTATTTACCATTGGGGTGCGGTGTTGGTGGGGTAAAAAATACTTTTTTTTTAAAAGGATATTAGGGCTTATTTTAGATAACTGTTTCTATCACATTTAGAATCAGCATCCCCAAAAACCCCTTAATTCATATTTTCAAAATCTCAATTACCCTAATTACGATTTAGGTTTTTTCGAAATTTTGCTAAGATACGCGCGCTCTGTTACCGTTGGAATGCTGACCTGTTTTGTTTTTAAACAAATTTAGCAAAGAGTGCTTTGAAACAAAAAGTTCTTGTTTGACATTAAGTAATTCGTACCAATTGTCAATAAGTGAAGCAGTGTTACTTAACTGTTAATTAGATGGCACATAACCGAAGAGTAGTTCTTACAATTGGAGAAAAAGTAGAAATTATCCGCTTACTTGGTAATAATGAAAGATCTACGCGTCAGGCTGCTGGAATATTCAATGAAAGGAATCACGATCGAGCACCAATTACTCACGATACCGTTGCCAAAATCAACAGATTGTTCGCAAGGACGGGAGCGGTTTTCAAGACAAGACCAAGGAAGTACAATTTAAATCAAAGACATTATCTAGACGACGAACGTATCTTAGCAGAATTTTGAAACAACCCAAATGGTAGTATAAGGGTAGTTGCGAGGATACTGAATTTAACGAAAAACAAAGTATGGAGGTGTTTGAAACGCAATAGGATTAGGGCATTTAAACTAAAATTTCTACATAATCACGACGCCGACGGTTTGAATTTTGCTTATGGTTGCAAGGTTAACGACAGACTTTTTCTAAAGAACATTATGTTTACTGACGAGGCACGAATTGGGTAATTAATTGTAAAAACCAGTACAGTGAAAAAGTGAACGTGTGGTGTGGCATATTTAACGAACGAATTGTTGGCCCTTTTTTCCTGGATAACTTGGACAAAATTTTCTACATTTTTTACTAAATGATTTTTATGATCTTCTCATGGAATTGCCTTTAGCACAGAGACAAAACTTAATCTTTCAGTTACATGGTGCCCCCGCACATTATTCTATGATAGTTAGGAACTTTTTAAATGCACCTCTCCCTATGAAGTGGATAGGTAGAAATTCTCCTTTAGAACCATAGCCCCCCAGATCGCCGGATATTACCCCTTGTGACTTTTTTTTCTGGGGGCACTTGAAAAATAAAGTGTATGCTACTCGGCCGCGTAATAGAGAGGAACTTTGCATTAGAATTGGGCAAGCGTGTCAGGAAATTACTCACCAAACTTTAAGAAAAGTTAATGTATGTTTAAAAAGAATTGTTGAAAAGTGTATTGTTTTTAGAAGTTATGTTGAAAACACAAGAATCTAAAATAACGTAATTTTGTTAGCACAGTTACAAATAAAGAATTTACTAAAACAAGACTTTTCTTCTGCTAAAATCAGCTCTTAAGATTTTAAAAATATGAATTAAGGGGTTTTTGGGGATGCTGATTCTAAATCTAATAAAAACAGTTATCTAAAATACGCCCTAATATCCTTTTTCAAAAAAAGAAGCATTTATACCCCACCAACAACGCACGCCAATAGTAAATAAAAATGTTCACTATGCCAAATACTTCATTTTTCCAACGTATAATTACCACCAAAATTTTAAGAAAATCTTATTATTAATAACTGAGATATTATAGGGTGTATTCATAAAAAGCGGGACACACTGTATATAGGGTTGGCCAATAAGAACAAAACAATTCCCATTTCTCATATACTATTCTCTGGACTATTCTAAGAATATTTTGTTCTTTGATGATTTTTGAAAAGCCGTTTTGTTTCGAAGATACGGGACGAAAAAAATTCCCGACAATAACAACATTTTATTACCAAAAATTACATGTAAAGTTTCTCAATCTACAAGGACTGTAAAAAATGACTAACTCCAGCTAGAATGCAAGAATCCAATCTTTTCCTCATTGACTGCAAAATAAAAAACACACATGGTCTCATAGGAAATAATCCAATGGGTTTAAGGCCGGGGATCGAGCAGGCCATCTCGACCAATCCAGCGATCTCCGCATGTTACTGTTAAAAACTCACAAGCAACCACACTAAAATACGCTGGTGCACCATCGAGCATAGACCACATTGTATTTCTTGTTGCCAATGGTACATTCTCCAGAAACTGAGGTAGCGCTTGTTTCAAAAAGTTGCGAGACACCTCGCTGGTGAGTCTTCCTGGTAGAAATACCGGTTCAATTAGCCAGTCACCCACAATTCCAACCCAAACGATCTTCAAGTACCTGCTGTGGATTTTCTTCAGCCCACACATGATTGATGTGAAAATTCCTTATTGCATTTCTTGAGAAATCCGATTCATCGGTAAAAAGGATCAGCATCAGTAGTTGAGGGATTTGAACCAATGTGTGCAAAAGACATTGACAGAATGCAATCCGTGGAGGGAAATCAGCAGGAAGAAGTGCCTGAACGCGTTATATTATGTGGTATGAGTACAGCAAATAGTCCTCAAGGGTTTTACCAAATAGTTCCATTACTTACATTCAAAGCATTTGCAATTTTTTGAGTAGAAGTACCTGGATCTTTCTCTATCATATCCAGCGCATTCTCTTCGACTTCTACCGTTCTTACTGTCATTGTCATGTCAGGTTAGTTTTTGGCCAACCCTGTGTGGTTCCTTCAGTGGTAACACCGTAGTTTAATTACTAAAAATAAGGAATCACTGTTCCGTTAAGAGCGTAAAATACGGTCTTAACTTAATGATTGACCCTTAAAAAGAAACACAAGTTCAGTAGGGTCTTAAATTTTAGCCGTTTACACATTTAAAATAATTATTGCTATTAAAAAAATAATTACGGCAAAAAATTAGCGTATATATATTTTTTCAGACTGCGAATCGCTTATAAGAAAAATGCTCGTTCTCGAGCCCAATAAGCGATACACCATCCAACAAATTAAGAAACACCGATGGATCCAAATGGGTATTTTGCCTACTTTTCCACCCACCATTCCTACGTCCAACACTCAACCAAACGAACAGATTCTCAGATTAATGCAAAGTTTAGGAATTGATAGCTCAAAGACCAGAGAGGTAAGTAAAATAAAGCACAATCATTTTGGTCACACCATAAGTGTTGCAGACACTTTTATAATACAGAGTATCCCACGGTACTTAGACACATTTTAAATGCTAATAAGTTAAACAGGAATAAATATTTTGAGTTGGGGATTTTACAGAGACGTTAACGTCGCTCTGAAGTTTTCTTTTGGTACATTAGTTATTGGAAAATATAAACGGAAAATTCGATATTTCTTTTTTTTAGTCGATTCGTTTGGGATGTTATGACCATCACGCTGCAATATATTTCCTACTGCTAGATAAGTTAAGAAGTCAACTAATTGGAGGCGAAAATCAAACAGGAGTGCGAGAAGTTCAAAGGAGAAGACCCTCGAATGTGGCCGAACAAGCAATGAGAAAAATAGGTAGGTATACACTATGAGCATTTTAGATCAAAATGATGGCTTAAATTAAATGGACCTAAGAAAGGCTTTTGATGTCGTCAGCATCGATATATTGGGGAAAAAACTCTTTGGTATGGAATTAAGAGGGAATACAATAACATGATTAAAACATATTTGAGTGGTAGGAAGCAGTACGTAAGACTTGGCAGTGTAAATATTTTAAAGAATGAGTATGGGGTACCCCAGGGCTCGGTCTTGGGACTTATGCTTTATTCACTCTATGTCTTAAACTTGAGATATGCGAATCCCAGTGCGCGCTATTTCACATTTGCAAACGACACAGTATTGGTGTATCCTGGCGGAAAGGAGGAGGCATTGAAATAGCTATTTATACAACAAGTTACGAAATAAGGGTATTTTAGGCACGCGACGTGAAAATTGTCTTACGAGGCGAAGCCGAGTTGGACAACACGTCAGAGTGACTAAATGACATTGTTTCGTAACGAATGGTATACACTATTTTTTCTACGGGCGTTTTATAATAAAAAACTTAATTTATTTTATCAAACATTTTATTACCTGTTTTTTTTTATGATAAGGCACAGCACTACAGGATAACTTCTTTGTGACGCTCTAGGAGCGGTGCGTGTGCGCAGGAAACGCTTTACGTTGGTCTTGAATCTTTGGAGATTATACTCGTTGGGGAACACGATCTCAGGGAGGTCGTTCCAGAGTGATGACGTCCTCCAGATGAAAGAATTTTGAAACAGTGTCGTTCGAGGGACACTAAGCTAAACCACGTACTGGTGTGGGCTGCAGTGGCTCGTCGTGTATTTCTACCATACACCGCTCTGGGTGGTATCAAGCGGGCAACCTCAGTTGAACACTTGCCATGAAAATATTTGTAAAATAGACTCAAGTCGCCAACCTGCCTTCGATGTTCAAGGCTTTCCAGGTTGTTTGTCAGAGATCAAGCGAATAGCTCTTCTTTGAATGGAATCTAGCAATCTCAGGGTATGTTCAGGAGCAGAGCCCCAAATATGCGAACAGTACTCCAGTGATGGTCGAATTTGGGCTTTATAGAGCATCAAAAGTTGTTGGGGTGTATAGAGGTTATTTGTTCAGAAAAGTACTCCAAGCTTCTGCGAGGCTGCCTTAGCAATTGCCGCAACGTGACTATGCCAAGACATATGACTATCCAAATTAACGCCCAATAAATGAATTGATGAAGCCAAGGGAATTAAGTGTCCCGCCATAACTATATCCGGTTCTTCAACATTAACTTTTTTAGAAAAAACTGCCGCCTGAGTCTTTTTAGCGTTAAATTATACTTGGTTACTGTCACCCCAAGACAGAATTTCTTCCAGGTCTTTGTTGAGATGTGAGACCTCTTGCTGCCTATAGATGTGCATTAGTAGCTGATGTCCGAGCATCCAAAGTAAAAGACGAAACAAGTGTGCTGTCATCAGGGTGGGCGACAATATAGAACCTTGAGGGACTCCGGCGTTGATGTTATATGTGTCTGAAAGAAATCGGTCCATCGCCACTCGCAGAGAACGAACGGTCTTTAAGCTCGACAGCCATGAACAAAATTGAACCGGCATTCCGTATGCTCTCACTTTAGTTACGAGCCCCTCATGCCATACTCGGTCAAAAGCCTTGGAAATGTCCAGTGCTACCGCCCGGGACTCCCCATGGTGTTCTATTGCGTTGTTCCAAACATAAGTAGCATAAGCGAGAAGGTCTCCTGTTGATCTAGACTTACGGAATCCATACTGGCGGTCACTAATAATGTTGAAGACTTCCAGGTATTTTAGTAATTTTTCGTTGATAGCCTTCTCCATAACTTTTGATATAACCGAGAGCAATGCGACTGGACGATAGTTGTTTGGCAAAGTCTTCTTGCCTTTTTTAGCAAGAAGGAAATATTCCTTTTTTGTATGAGAAGTTAAAAAGCCTACAAAATACCGGTGTCAGTTCGTCAGCGCATGTCTTAATTACAATGACTGGAATATCGTCAGGACCAGAAGCCTTTCTAGTGTCGAGACTCCTCAAGATTCGTCTAACATGGCGGTGGCTAAAAACAATCTCGGGCATTCTCGATTCTACAGGGGTAATGTTCGGTGGAGTATTTCCCTGTGTTTCATTTACACCTTTCATGTCAAAAAAATTGACAATTGTCAAAAAAATATTGAAAAGAATTTTTTTGTCAAAAACTGCGGCAAATGTTAAGTAAAAAATAGGTGATTTAGAAGACTCAGACATTGAAAATGCCGCAATTTTTTATCACGTACAAAAACTCCAAATGTTCCAGACTTCCAGTGGGCATTAATACCATTGGAGCAATACCAAAGAAAATTGCTGAGTTCTTGGGGCTTCCATAGGCAAATGAATATACAGGCCACTGCTTTTGAAGATCTTCGAAGGTATATAGACGATTCTTTAGAAAACAGAAGAAAAAT
Organism: Polydrusus tereticollis; assembly: GCA_963920685.1. Taxonomy (NCBI): domain Eukaryota; kingdom Metazoa; phylum Arthropoda; class Insecta; order Coleoptera; family Curculionidae; genus Polydrusus; species Polydrusus tereticollis. Next base: position 5,673,906 of record OY987331.1, read on the forward strand.
TTCCGAAAAAATTCTTGGTGAAAAATCTTTGGACGCTAACAACAAACGTGTTAAATCTAATGAATCAGAGTGTTCTACCAGCTCTACTAGTGGCATGGGCTTAATTGATATTCCTGTTGCAGATTTATTTTCTATTTCTAGTTCAAATTCCTCATCTATTTTACAAGAGAAATATCTCAACGTACTGTTTTAGGTTACCCAAGCATTAATTTTAATAATATAAGTAACCGTACTTTTAATATTTATAAGAAATACGTAAAATTATAGTCTGTGTTTAGTTTTAATTGTAAATAATTACTTTTAGGCACAGCGTGCCTAAATAACTTTTAAGCACGCTGTGCCTAACAGGAGGTTATTTAAAAATCGAAACGACAATCAAAAAGGGGTTATTATAAAACGTCAGTAGAAAAAATATTATAAATGATGATCTTAAAGAATACCTCAATTGGCTGTACTAAAATAAATTAAAAATAAATGTCGTTTAAACAAAAAAATAAAAAAATCGAAAAACTGGAAATTAAAATAAGCACATTAGAGTAAGAAGAAGTTGAGAAAATCAAATACCTTGGACTAATGACTGATACAAAGTTAAATTAGTTCCAACATATACTGTGCAAACAAAAATTATTTTCATCGAAGAAGGATTGGACTAAAATACGTTGGGTTTGGTTTAGATCACCATTATAAGGGAACGATATATCTAACCACATCTATAGTCTGTTGCTTAATGCGAGAGAGTAATAAATTATTATTGAACTATGAAATCCACCTCTTCGCCGTATTCCATAGGTGTAGTCCAATTATTATTATTCTACCTATTATTATTGACTATGAAAAGAAACTGTAATAAATAAGGATAAAAAGACTGCCAACAGAAGAAACATACACTTGTTGTACTTAAAAAAAGAAATACCTACCTTGGGCAAAATAATGTCTGAAATGAAAAAGGATGATTTCATTCCACCCATTGGTAAGAAGAAACTCTCGAAAACTTTGAAGGAAATTAATTTTTGTTAAAAAAAAATTTAAAACAGAAAATCAGTTTTTATAGAAAAAGACGAAATCATCTGCTGGCGACGACGATATTTAAGGGCAGTTAGACAATTTCGAAGGGAAAACACGAATATCTATTATGTGGACGAAACTTGATTAAATGAAGGCTATACCGTTGGTAAAATATGGCAGGATAAACATATAAAAAGCGCGAGGCAAGCTTTCATGGAAGGATGGTCCACTGGAATAAAAGCACCCTCGGGAAAAGTAAAAGATGAATAACTACTCACATTGGTAGCAAGAATGGATTTGTCGATGGCGGCTTTCTAGCATTTTAACCAAATCGGACTGAATACTATAATGAAGACATGAACGCTGATGTCTTTGAAGAATACTTCCAGCAAATGATAGATCTTATTCCTCCAGGGTCTGCTATAGTCATGGATAATGCCAGCGACCACTCAAGAAAATCCGAAAAAACGTCCTCTTGGGAAAAAAATGACATCATTCATTGGCTTACTGTAAATAAGAAGCCATTTCATAAAGATATGCTGAAAAGGAGTTACTGGAGATTGTAAAGTTGAATAAACCTCTTTGTACGAAATTTGTTGTCGACGAAATCGCTTCAAAACGAAATATAACTTTACTTCGCCTTCCGCCATATTACTGTAAATTAAACCCCATAGAATTGGTGCGGGCGCAACTTGAAGGGTTGGTAGCAAGGCATAGCACCACTTTAAAATGAGAGACATTGGAAACCTCTTGCAAGAGGGAATAAAGACGGTGGATTGTAAAAAATGGAGTAAGTGTATCGAACATGTTATTGAAATAGAAGAAAGAATGTGTGAAGCTGATAACATGCTAGAAAACACTGTAGAGCCCCTTATTATTAAGTATAGAGTATGTATTTTCGAGGCCAGAGCTATTAAGCACTGTTAAGAGAACTATTAGCTACATTAATAATTGTCAAAATCTAAAGTATTCAATAAAGACTGTTTTTAAAAATAAATAAGGATAATTTTTGCATAATACTTTTATGAAACACCAAATCAGTTTTTAAAATATGTAATCGTACTGGCACAACTCGTTCCTAAAATATTTTTGTCGTATTGCGTTCGAATTTGCACCCAAATGAGTAAACATCTATTTTTTTCCCAGGAATTGTTTTGAACTTAAATTTGTACATAAACTGAATAAATTTATTGGCAGGTTTCTTGTAGGTCTATAAAATCAAACATGGTCAAGGTTAAACTGCCTTTTTCACAAAAAATCGCAATGTTTGTATCTACAGCGTGTCCAGAAACCATCTTAACATATGGGAAACTTTTTTATTTTAGACTTTACGAAAAAAAGTGATTCTTCATAAAAAGTTCTGCATGGTCTAAAACCTAAAATGCAACTATCAGATATTAAATTCTCCCAGGCGTATACGAGGTAAGTCAAAAAATATGAATTTGGCTTAAAAGTAAAGTACCTTTATTTTTGATAATATCGAAAAAAGTTGATCAGAACTAAAAACCACGTTCAAATATGAAATTACGCCCATTTACCTTGAAAAAATTTGAAATTGAATTTTTTGAAACGTATGTCTACAATAACAATGCAAATTTAACTGTAGTTACATGTAATCTAGGATGGTTGTAACATACAAATTAATTGTTGATAGCAAGAAATGTTTGACAGCAACCGTCAAAACGCGTTAAAATTTATAAAACATAAAAATGGTAGCGTTATTAACTTCTGAGGAGAAAATTGAAATTGTTTTGATTGTGGAAGAAAAATTCGTAAAAAATAATAAAACCTAATTTTTCATTGCATTACCTAATTGTAATTTAAACGTGGTTTTTGGTTCTGATCAATTATTTTTAATGACAATTTTCGATATTGTCAAAAATATAATAAATGGTCTAAAGTTGCCATTCGAAAGGCGACTTAGCTTAAACCAAAGATACTGTGGCGTAATGTTGTTGTTTTTCCTGATTCCATAGTTTCTCTAATTATCTCACAGAATTTTTCAGAAAAGGGCGAGCAAGATTTTAAGAAGCGGTATTCATTCTCGTTTAGTAGGTCCAGCACGCCTTGGAAAACTAAATGAAACCATGACAACTAATTATTTTATTTGTCAAGGCGGACAGTTTCCTTTTAATTAAATATGGTGCTTAAATTTACAATCGAGGAAAAAGTTGAAATAGTGTTAATTGTTGGAGACCACTACAAGACGTACAGAGAGGCTGCTCAAATTTTTAATGCAAGATATCCAAATAAAATTATTAGCCATGTAACGGTTGGAGATATTTTTAATAAATTTAAAAATACCGGATCTGTAAGTAATAAATTTTCTGACAAGCATCAGGTTTGGCGTACGGACGAAGATACCCAATTGAATGTTTTGCTAGCTGTCGTGGAAAATCCTAAAATCTCATTGAGAAATATTTCACAAACTGTTCCACGACCTGTTACAAAGTCCACTGCCCAAGTTATTTTAAGGAAAAATAATTTTTACCCATACAAGCCAAAATTTCTTCACAAACTGCAGCCTAGAGATTTTGATTCACGATTTTTGTTTTGCTCTTGGTTTCAAGGTGAGGTAGAAGATGACCCACTATTCGCAAGAAAAATATTGTTTTCAGATGAGGCGATGTTCACCTCAAATGGAGTAGTGTGTTCTCAAAACTGTAGGTGGTGGAGTGATGAGAATCCCCATTTTGTAATTGAGTGTCGTGACCAGTATTCTTTTAAGACAAATGTTTGGTGCGGCGTTTTTAGGAACCAAATTGTAGGGCCGTACTTTTTTCGAGAAAATATTACCGGTGAAATTTACTTGAACTTTTTGGGCACGGAATTATTTGAATTTTTTCATGGACTACCAATGAATATAAGACAAACACTTTGGTTCCAACATGACGGCGCTCCATGCCACAGCTCTGCAAGAGTGACAGAATTCTTAAACCGGACATTTCCACAGAAATGGATTCGACGAAGATCAGAATTTGCTTGGCCACCAAGGTCACCTGATCTAACACCTCTGGATTTTTTCGTATGGGGATTTTTAAAACAAAAAGTGTATACCCACAGACCTTTCGAGAACATAGAACATTTAGAGAGAATTATCAGAGAATGTGTCCAAGAAATTTCCCCTCAGATGGTGAGAAATGCAGTAATGGAATTTTCACGACGTACAACCGTTTGTATGGAAAAAAACGGTGGTCATGTTAAAGCTTAGTGTAGTATTTCATTATTGTACTTTGTAATTAAAATTATTAAATATAGTTTTCCATTTACGGTATTAATATTATTGACTTTCTGAACACCCCGTATGTGCTGGCTCAAAACTTTTGATTTGAATGTTATTTTATCAACAAGCAGAACTTTTTATGAAGAATAATTTTTTTTCGTAAAGTTAAAAATAAAAAAGTTTCCCATATGTTAAGATGGTTTCTGGACACGCTGTATAATCTTTTTATGTTGTTTATATTATAATCCTATTGACGCGGGTCAATAAATTATCGGTTAAATAACTTAAAATCTACAATTTTGCCAGACAATAATTCTATTCTATTTCAGAGCAGCGCCGATTACTAATTCTTATTGATGTAAACAGGGAGAGCAAGCACCACCGAAGACTGCCGACGTCTTCTGCAACATTCTACCATCGCCCCTACGGCAAGCAACAGTAAAATTAACATCGGATCAACACCACAAAACTCCAGGCCAGTGAATTTATCTCCCATTCATGGAATTGATGCAGCCAAGCTGTTGGCAGCTACAAACAGTGAGGACGCATTGAAAATTTTAAATCAAGCAGCGTCATCAACGACATTTAGCATGTGCACGGAAGCTACGAGGTTGATGTCGACGTTGCAGATGTCCGCCGTGCCGTCAAGTTCCACGGAAACGTCTCCGTTCAAAGAATATACTAAAGGAGGCGGACATCCTTATCCCGTGGTGTTGAATATGCATCCCTTTGGAAGTCATGACATAAAGGGAAGCCTGGATCGATTTAGCAAAAGGTAAATTCAAATCTAGGCACGTTACTAAGCCTCGGGTGGACTGAGACATCCATCTCACAGTTTATACATGGTGTCTGGTGAGTATATGGCATCCTATCGGGAGCGTATAGAAGAGGTCAAAATAACCCTAAATTGTCCTAGAAAAAAAAAATCCCCTTAACGGAGATACAGAGTCCCAAAGGGGTACCCAGCGACTTCTCGGCTCTAACTTTTGAACCAACATGTATAATTAAATGAAATTTTAATATTTTATGTAGGCCATGAAGACACATAAAACCATACTACAGTAAATGTTTTACATCGTCAGCTAAGTCAGGAACGGAAATTTTCAAAATTTATTTAATAATCAAATTTTTTAACATAAGTTATTTAACACAACAACTTATAATTCGCATTAAAGTAATAAAGTTTGTCATTATTACATCTCATTAATGATCACATACATCTAACTTATGAACAAGCACTCGGCAATTGTGTGGATGTAAGAAGAATTTATTCTGATGTATTTCCAAATGGAAGTGTGCCGCATAAAGGAACCATTGAAAGGGTTGACATTTCGGAAATCACTTAAACGCAAGAATGTTAAAAATGTTAAAGATTTCCTTCGTCTTGTTTACTTTAGCAGATTTTCGAAATCCATACCTCTATACATTTTCTTAGCCGACGGATATTTTCTCCTTGTACTGAAAACAACATTCCAGGATTGTCTCGAATTGCGTTGAAATGGTGTGGTATTCTTTCTATCAGATCTTCCCTGGTGTAAACTGGCCTCTTTAAATTTTCCCATAAAATCCAATGGTCATGTTGGGCGACCTCGGTGGCCATAAAATAGGCCCACCTTGACCAGACCTATTCATCGATTACCAAAAGTATTTGATAGGTGCTGACGAACTAAATTGCTAAAACTAACCAATGCACCGTCGGGCATATAACACATCTGATTTCTAATTCCTAAGAGTACATTTTCTAATAAACCGTTTAAGTTTTGTTGCAAACATTGCAAATACATGGCATCCTTTAAGGCTTCCACACACCGACGCGGCCACGGCCACGGTAGCGGTGGCGGCCGCGGTGGCGATCATATTAGCGGTCGGGCGTATTCACACCAAAGCGGTGTGTGGAGCTGTAAGGTAGTTGCCGTTTACAGATTTTATATATACGAAAATATATTTTTAAACGTCCAAGTTTCATTTTTATTTCTACTATTTGTTATTATGATAGACGATGTGGAAGAATAGGGTTTGTTACTATTAGCTCTTTGTCCCACACTTTGTTTTTAGCCCTTATATTTTTATAATTTGGATGGTTTAAATTAAAAAGTATGGGATATAATTTAACATTTTCTATTAATAATTCTATTATATTATTTGCCATTACTACTGTCACTTCTCGCAGTCAAAGTTGACACGTTGTATTTGACCGTCACCGCATATCAGAACGCTGCCCTAGGCCGCTTGATCTAGACCTGTCCGCGCTGGTATGATTTCATTCATTTATTTCTATGTGTTTAGATTGGCCGCCACCGCTACCGCGGCCGTGGCCGCGTCGGTGTGTGTAAGCCTTTAATCTGCCTTTAATAAAGGTCAAACAGTCCAATGAGATGATTCCCAATAATCCCCGCTTACATGTTAACCATGAACTTTTGTTGGTGCTTTGTCTGTACTGTCTCATAGCGATTTTCTTCATGCCATCAGATATGCAAACTATGGCAATTTATTACTCCGTCTCGGCTGAAAACGGCTTCGTCCGTGAACAAATCAATACTAGTAAAATTATGATTTTGTCTCAATCGTTGCGAAAGCCAATTTACGTAGTTGACTCTTGCGGGATAATCAGCAGAAGACATTACAAATTATACATGTTTGGCTCAAAAGTTAGAGGCGAAAAGGTACCCTTTTGGGGCTCTGTATCTCCATTAAGGGGTACTTTAGGATTTTTTCCTATGACAAATTAGGGTTATTTTGTCCTCCCCTATACGCTCCCGGAAGTAAGCCATATACTTACCGGATACCCTGTATTTTCATTTTTAATGGATTGTTTTTTTTTCAGTGGATTTAAAACAAGCGAAGTTCATATGCAGTATTCTAGCTCAACAGATGAGGGAGTAGAAACGGATTTAGAAGAAACGTCCCATGGAGGTCCCAGATTGAGTTACGCCTCGTCAAGTTCCTCAAGCGGTGTGGTGAACAATTTTAATACATCTAAAAGTCTTAGCCAAAACCTAAGTTGTGATAGTAACTTCGAAAGCTTAGAATATGCCCTGTCCGAATCCAGTGAATTAGCCAGTAGTTTGCCAAGTTGTACGTCAACAGACAAAAAGCCTGAACCCACCTTAACTAGTTCCAACGCATTATCTAGTACCAAATATACCATAGTTCCTAGATCAGTTCTTCATAAGCACAATCACCTAGTTCATATGTCCAGTTTTAAGACCACCAGAAACTTGACACGATCTCCAGTAGACTTTCGAGAAGGTAGACGAGCTAGCGACGGTCTTGTAGCTCAGCAAGCTGCTGATACTCCTGGAGGCACTTTGGCTTTTAACTCTCAGAAATTAACCGAAAGCTATAAAGCCAAAGGCGTTCTGGATATGGGTTTAGTTCAGCGCGAAGCTTTAAGATTGCAAAGTCAGTACCAAGCAAGAGAACCGCCAGAGGAAGTGTCGCACAGGCAGAAACAGCACACTCAGTACATGCAGCCGAGGACTTCGAAAAAGATTAGTTTGCCGGATAATTTTAGTTATACGAGTACGTGCGTTGAACCAGTGCAACTTCAAACAGCAATGCAGCACAGGTTGTTGCAACAGAAACGTCAAGTTTTGCAGAAACAATGCGCGATGGCCCATCAAACGCCTAGTAGTACCGTGGATGCCAATCAATTATCCCGCCGGCATATGTTAAGGCAGGCTAGTTACAAAATAGCCCAACAACAGCCGGTATTGCCTCCACTGCCGCCCCTACCCTTATCAGAAACGGAAAGTAAAGACTTGCTTGCATTTCAGTCATTAGTCGAAGGCTCGGGGGATTCCTGGAATGCCCTATCGAATAACATGCAGACTGCTTGCCAGATCGTAGAATCAAATATCAATTCTAAGAATATTCCATGGCAAAATCAGAACCCGACGTGGAATCAGGTACTTCAGCGATTGTAGTGCTGTTCCGCTGCATCTTTTGAGTTTTTCTATGCTTAGTTTTATAAGCATATTTTTAGTGCTTGTTGACTAGAGTTTATTATCTTAGAAAACATGAAACAGTCATAAATTTTATTTTACTTTATATCTATTTTTCAACGGGGAAATATAGAGGAGCATTAGGTACATATATACTTAATGCAAAACAAAAACCGATGCACGTCATATCCTTCGAGTGACGTCAGGTATAGACAGTGTTGCCCGCTTGTAACCAAAATATCCGAGTCAGGGAATTACACAGTTTTTTTTTATAAGAACAAGATAAATATACAAAAATTTCTCATAGTTTATATATTTGTTTACTGCATAATACCTTTTACCATCAACTTTAGTAGATCTAACGCTTCTTTTATTTTCATCTTGCCAAGATCGACTAATGGTATCATTCTGAAAAATCCATGTTTCATCCAAGAAAACGAATTGGTGCAAGAATGCTTCTTTTTCTTTTATATATTCTATATAAGCTACATGGTAAAGTTCCATAAGCCCTCGCCTCAGTTCATCTTTTTACCATCCGAAGCCTATTTTCTTGAAAAGGCTTCTTAAAGAGTTAAGACAACCCTCAAACAGTTCTTTGTCCTTTAATTTCTAACTTAAAGTTGTCAAAATTACATGATGTTCTAAAAAAAGTTACAGCTTATGAATAACCAATGTAAACTATTATAATTTTTAAATAATACAACTTACTTGTTTCGTACATTCCATAAACAGTGTCACGGACAGACCTTATATCCAATCTTAACACATTTACAACTCTCTTTATTTAGAACGTTGGTTTTAAGGTGATTCTAATAATTTATTTTCCTTAACTGTTGTTGAAATTGCGCTTACAGTGGAGATATTCAAATTTAGAGCAGCTCTTTGCACCGACTATTTAAATGCTTCGGCATTTTTCACAAATAGTAAACAACGTAATCGACAGAGATATGTATGTGCACTTTTGTTTCTCATCAGAACAGTTTTTTAATGCTATTTATGAAAATATCTGGAGTTCTTGTTTCAAAATAGACGTTCAACACGAAACCACAGAACAATTAAGGTTAGTTTTGCATGAAACGTCAAACCAAGTCAACGAACGAGCTGGCGCCACTGCACCGTTTTATCAGCCAATAAAATTCCAATTATAATAATTTGTACAAACTTAGGTAGAAAAAATATTAGTAAATTTAATATAAGTAAATTTTTAGTTTTAAATGACAACTTATATTTATTCGAATTCTTCCCAAAATAATCTTTTCAAGGACAAGTTCTTGTTTACTTTAAAAATGGCGGCGTAATAGCCATTTTATAAAAAAAAGAACAATGACGTCTAAACAAAAACGTATGCAAGTGACAAGGCAAAAGTAGTGATAAAAATTAATTAAATTGGGTCCTGTTATAATTATTCTTTAAGCACTGACATTTAAATTTGTTCTTCAATTTTGGAAGAAATCGATTTTTGTTTATTTTAAAAAAATCCTAACTTCAACCATAGTTTACAGAATTTTTTAAATGGTATGGTATCTTGGAAATTATATTGCGTTGCTTCAATTTTTATCATGTGTTAATTTTTAAATAATTAGCTTTTTCTTTCTCTTATTTAACATTGAAGCAAAACTCATTTTGACTTCCAAAATTCGTTTAGATGATTAAGAATGTCTCAGACTTTAATATTAATTATTGAAAAGTATATCATACTATTTAAAAAACTGCAACATTAGTTTAAAATTTATTTAAAAAACTGCAACATTAGTTTAAAATTTAACAATGTCATTGGTCTCTTCATAAATAACAACATCTTAATAATTACCCACTGAAGATGAAGGTTTATACCTTTGAAACATGTATGGGATTTTAATCTGAACTTATTTATTAAATTAGTGGAGCAGACTTTGAGTTTCATTCCTCACCTATTTAAAAAGGTCTGTAAACTATACCTTCCTATTAGCTGACAGCAAGTAACCCTCAAAAATATTATCCAGTGTTGGGATCCCCATATTGAGATAAAAATTATGAACTTTTCTTCTTACGTCACTTCCTCATCAATTTGTACAGGTGTCCTTCCTGGCTACTGCTTGGGAGGGGCTACCTTTCCAGATTATCTCTCCTTAAGATTGCTAATTTATTAACTCCCGTCATACTAGCATATCCTAATACTATATAGGTTTCGAAAATAATTATCCGTCATTTTTATAATAGATCTACAAGATTTCGATTACCAAGTTTACACGAGAGCTTAAAGGCTTACACACACCGACGCGGCAACGGCCACGGTAGCGGTGGCGGCCAATCTAAACACATAGAAATAAATGAATGAAATTATACCAGCGCGGGCAGGTCTAGATCAAGCGGCCGAGGGTAGCGTTCTGATATGCGGTGACGTGTCAACTTTGACTGCGAGAAGTCACAGTAGTAATGGCAAATAATATAACAGAATTAATAATAGAAAATGTTAAATTATATTCCATACTTTTTGATTGAGGCCATCCAAATTATAAAAATATAAGGGCTAAAAACAAAGTGTGGAGCTAATAGTAACAACACATCGTTTATTATAATAACAAATAATAGAAATAAAAATGAAACCTGGACGTTTAAAAATATACTTTCGTATACTTACATAAAATCTGTAAACGGCAACTACCTTACAGCTTCACTCACCGCTTTGGTGTGAATACGCCCGACCGAAATTTTGTTTATACGACGTGTTGGAATAAAGACAATTGTAATAGTTTTAATTGCCGTTGCCAATATGAAAATATCGGATTTGGCGTTTCACTTTGGCACTCGGTTGGTAGCATTGAGATAATGCGTATTCGCGTTTACACGAAGGTGAAATCCGGATTTAAATCGGATAATCCGCACATATTTCATTCGTTTTAAATTAATACGAATTATGTTTTTTAAACTGATTTAAGGGTGTTTACATAATTATGCGTTTTAATAAAATTTGTATTCCGTTAATGCGCACAAGAGCGTTCGTGTAAACTTGATAGATAACACGTTGGAAACTACACCAAATAGAGTATAGACCATTTAAGAACATATGATTTTGACAACAAATATAACCTAAACTTGTGACTTTGCCCCCCAGCAAATATAGCCGTTGTCAAATATGTAATTGGTAATTTCATGGCTTTGACATAAACTTTAACCTAAATTTGTCAAATTTGCCCCCCAGCGACGTCATCCTTAAATGTTCAATAGGATTGAAGTTTTTAATGTCAGTGTCAAAGGAATTGTAGAAGGGTCTAATTAACCACATTTTATCGTCGCTTTTCCGTTGTCACGTGCATACGTTGCTTTATAAACGCCATTTTGTACCCTAATAAAATATCTTTTAACAAACGGCGGTGATGCTCTGTACAATGACGTCGTTTACATTGGGTACATCAGTTATATTATAGCACTTCCCTGGATATCTACCCAGTTGTGGTAGATGTTTGCTGTCGAATATATACAGCACTGGCAAATGGTTAGGTATAACAATCAGTCGCTTAACGGGCAGAAAAGAGGACGTAATGTACCAATTTGATAAGTTAAATAAAGAAAAAGGAAATGTAAGCGGTAGCTTGCAACTCGGAAGTGAAAATCGGAGAAGTGAACGCGGGTAGAAGGCCAAAACATCGCGCGCTAAGATGCGACAAGGCATTTCCACCTTGTTTATTTACTTTTTTCCGTTAAACAATATTGATGTTATTGCAATAACCATATGCCAAACCTGTATATTGAATGTTCATTAAAAAAAAGTAATGATTTTATTCTTTGACCACCCTGAGAACTGGGTAAGGTAAAGGTTAGTGTCTACATATCCATATATTAACTAATTCTCTGAAATTTTGTGACTGCTTCATGTTTTTAAACGCTATATTTTTTATGATTACACTCTTGTAATGGCATTAGTATGCTTTTTCTACACCTTTTAATAGATTTTTAGAATAAATTATTAGTTCGTTTTTCACAAGGACTTTCTTATCTTTAATCAAAAAGCAAGACTGAATAGAGAAGGAACTTACGCGTGTAATTTAGATCCGACCTAAATATTACACATATACACTTAAATTATGATTAAAGTACTCTGCAGTTATTCTCAACCTATTTTACGGTGTCGTAATTGAAATTTACTGATAGGAATAACAAAGACTAAGAAGGAATATTCATTTTTGCCACATAGATGCCGTCCTTTTTCAAAGCACATATTATGCACACAATTTTCGTCCATTTACTCGCTCTGATCCATATGCTTTAGTCCGTCAAGTCACCGCTCAGGATTATCACTTATAATATCCCCAGTGATGCGTTAATTATTAGCGGAATTTTTTTGTTATCGAGGAAAAAATGTCACACCTGCCATTTTAAGCCAATCAAAAGCTCTCATTTTGACATGTTGCCATGGCCACGACAACTATCTCCGGAAATTATTTTCCTCCAGGTAATTACACCGAGATAGACATGATTTTCTTCCAACACAAAATTATTCTTTAAAAAAACATTTATCGACTTTGACAAGATGAGTTTAGATAAAATCAATTGACATTAAATTACTGTGATACATTATCTTATATTTGACTTTATAACAAATGGTAAAAAATAATTTTACACTTTCCACAAATATACAAGTTTTTTTTTAACTCGACATGTTTCGCAACACTGTTGCTTCTTCAGCCAATATCTGCTATAATGACATTTCATCATCCATAACCAACTAAACAATTCTACAACAATTATTTTAAAATAGCGGCAAATTACTCTTTTTTTAAATAATACCTAAACTCATGTTAAGTATTTTTTAAGAGTAATTTTGTGTTTTCCTAAAAAATGATATTTATTTTCCATGTTTTGACTTGTTTCCCAAAACTTTAGTTTGTTGCAGTATATCCAAAACGTGCTAACCGTTTATTTTTTTAATGAAGCGTGTAGGGCAGGGATGCACAGACTTATAGGGAACAGGGGCCACTCGGGAGAAATATAAGCCAAGGACGGGCCACTACAAACAATACTTATTAACACAAAATTTTTTATTTTTAAATAGTATGAAATACAATGATAAAAATAAAAGAACCTTCAAAAATGTTTGTTGTAATTATGTAATCGTAAGGTAATCTAATCATTACAATGTAATATTTCATGTTTTATTATTTTGATGCATGACATTGCATTGAACCAACAAGTTTTTTTATATTTGGCTCCACATTACTTATCGCCACACATAAAATTGCTTCCAAATTTTCATTTGCCAGACGGCTTCGGTTTTTCGTTTTGTTTAGTTTCATCACTGAAATCGTTTGTTCACAAATATACATCGATCCAAATAAGCTTGCGCATTTCAATGCATTTATTCGCAACTCTTTATAAGCGTTTTTATCAACGCAACGGTAGAACTTGAGTAAATTACCTTCACTAAATTTGTTTCGTAAACTATCATCATTTTGCATGTCTATTAATTGCTGCATTGATTCCGGCGCATTTTCGGGTGAAATGTTGAAAGGATTGCTGAAAATGTCCAATAGAGGTTTAACTTTTTTGAAGTCTACAAAATGATTTTGAAAAGCTTGTATCAAAATGTCAATTTTTTCAACATGAGCGAAATTGACGTCAGTTTTAGTGACTTTCTCGATAATTTTTTTGTAGTTCGGAAAATGGCTCTAATTGGCTGAATTGATTTGTGTCCTGAAAAGACTCAATTTGCATTGAAAGGAAGAAACATGGAAGTATAACTGCGAAATCAATTGATCTTTGCCTTGGAGTCGCGTATTTAAGACATTCAAGTGATTTGTGATGTCTACAAGAAACGCTAAGTCACACAGCCAATCAGGGTTGTCGAGTTCGGGGACGTCGTTTTTCTTTTCCGCCAGAAATAATCGGATTTCTTCAATCAAGTTAAGAACCGCTGTAGTGTCAACCCACGACTTAGCCACCTTACTTCAGTGTAAAAATTTTTTTTGCGGCGATATCTCAAAATTGCTTAACAAACTCACCATCTTTAACAGGCCGACAAGTTTTCGCTATTATTCGAGATATTTCAAAGCTAACTTCAGTAGCTGTTCCAGCATCTTGAATTGGTTTTGTAAACATAGCTTGCTGGCCTATTAGTTCCCGTTGTAAAGTGGAAATTCTTTGCGTTCGATTTTCGCCAGTTTTTAATTTGGTAAAAGTAGGATGCTGGGTTTCATAGTGCCTTTTCACGTTATATTCCTTCGGAATAGAAACACTACTCTTGCATATTAAACAGACAATTCTGTTATGCGATGAAATAAAAAGTATTTTTCGGTCCAAATATCTTGAAACTGTCGATTTTCATCTTTAACCTTACGACTACGTTTCTTACTGGGGCCTGGTTTATCCATATCAAAATTGATATTATATTGTTACGTAGGTAGAAGCCAAGTTCGAACGACGAAATATTTACTCGTCACAGATTACAGTTCTCAATCGGTATAACGTTCGCTTGTCCGTAGTTAAAACTTAACTGCCCCGGTAGATGGCGATGCGTCGTATTTATACGAGTTACCAAACATCGAGAACCTTCCACTTTGTTCGGGGATACTACCGACGTGCTTCGCGAATCTTAAAGTAATCTAGTTGATGCGACAGATTTCTAGTCTCGTAACAATATGCTTAGACCGGAGCGCGGCGAGTAGAATACTTTTAAAATTCGTTGGCAGGCCGCATAAATATCGCTTTTAAAATTCGTTGGCGGGCCGCGGTATGTGCATCCCTGATGTAGGAAGTAGTTTTTTTTTTTTTTGAAAAAATTGCTATTATTATATATTAATTCTAATTAATTAATTTCTAAGCCCAAACATTAGAAAAATTAAAATGTCCAAAAAATAATAATATGTGTAATGCTATTGCCTGATTAGGTGATTTGTGTTAAAAGATTTCCGGTGTACTGGAGGAAAATAATTTCTGTCAAAATAAAAGCCCTCGACTCGTCGAAAAATGTCTAAAATTTTCGATGAAATCGAAAGATCGAGCATGAGAGTGTTACATGTTTTACTTACATTAAAGGTTTGAACTAACCTGAAACTTGGTGGTTTCTGGGGACTTTATGTTTCTTTTATGACAAAAATTTCATCAAGAATACTGCAAAATGAACTAGTTACTAAATGCAAAAAAAAAATTAGTTACGCAGGCAAAAGAATATAGTTCTAATGGGTCGCAAATTTATTGAAACCTATTTACAATCTATAAAAACGCGATTTACTATTTGCGTCCTACAAACTTGGTTTACTCCATCTTATCATTGAAAAAGATTTTTTTCTAACTTATTTGGACAATTTTCTTTTTTAAGCATTAGTAGGTCGAAAAATTTATTGAAATCTATCTAGGTACAGGGTGATCGTGTATAATGTTACCCCACTTTAACTTCTCTGTTTCGCAATTAAGAAAAAAAAAGAGGATTCAAACTTAAATAGAAAGAAGAGACGTATTCCACAAGACGAGGATACTGAACTGAACATTTTACTCGCTATTTAAGAAAATCCGAATAAATCAATTAAAACCATTTCAACCGATTTAAAACAAATGCAGGACAACCTGAGAAATACATCATATGGAAAAATTAAAAAAACACTTAAATTAGCCGGCTACAAACCTTTCAAAATTAGACCCACACCAAAATTGACTGTCTGGCAAAGAGAAAAAAGAGTAGAATTTTGCCGTGAAATGCTGGGAATAATAAATAACAATAATAACTTTTTACAAACAATTCTTTGGACAGACGAGTCAGCCTTTTCTACCAATAGCATGATAAACAGGAAAAATACGAGGCATTGGACAACAGAAAATCCCCACAGTTACCGAGAATTCCAGTATCAGGGTCGTCAATCTGTAAATATATGGTGCGGCATACTTGATAATAAAATCATTAGGCCACATTTACATTTATTTGAAGCCATGTTAAATGGAAGTATATATTTGCGATTTCTTCAAAATGAATTAGGAGACTTTCTGGATGATTTGCCACCAGCACGTTTAAACCAAGTTACGTTTCAGCAAGACGGCGTCCCGCCGCACAACGTTATTGGAGTAACGAACTATCTTACTCAAATATTTGGAAACTGGATCGGACGGAATGGTCCGATTAAACGGTCGCCTAACAGTGCGGACCTCACACCCTTAGATGCTTTCTTGTGGGGCACAGTGAAAGATAGAATTAATGCGAATAATATAGAGAATCTTGAACACCTTAAACTACTAATAAGAAATTAAATAAATCTAATAAATACTAATTATCCTGAGTCGATCAGAAACTCCTTGGAAAAAATACGAAGAACCTTAATAAAGTGCATTACAGTTAATGGAGGTCCGGTCGAACAACTCTATATTTAGAATACCTATATTTCTGCTCTATAGTCTGTAATAAAAGTTTTGCTTTGTTTTATTTAGTTTGTTTAATTACACATGTTCATCATTTTGTGCTTGATTTAAGCTAATATCTAATACTATTTGGGATTTTTTTTTAATAGCGGGCAAAATATTCAGTTCAGTATCGTCATCCTGTTATCCATAGAAACGATACATCTTGACTTGCATGACCTTATTTCTTATATATAGTAACTTTCAAACATCAATAAGTCGAAAACGGATCAATTTAGATATATAGTGTTATATAAAAAAGTATGCTTAGAATTGTCCGTAGAATCCAATAATGCAACAATATACAGGGTACTCCATTTAAAAAAATATAACCTTGATCTGTCACGCTACTATGCATCTACGAAAATATATTTTGCAAAAAGTTTACATTAAATCCTACGACTTTTGTATTTAACAGTTTTTTCTTAATTGCGAAACAGAGAAGTTAAAGCGGGGTAACATTATACGCGAGCACCCTGTACATCCTAAAAATTCGATTTAGCGTATTTTGGATTTTTTTTTTCAACTTATTTGGGTATATAATTTTTTTTTTATTCCTTAATGGGTCGCAGATTTATTTAAACCTATTTGCAGTCTAAAAACTTAATTAGACTATTAGAATAGAAAAGTAATTAAAACTAAAAACTAACTCTGTTTTAATTTTACTTAGATAGTTTTTTCTGAAAAAAGCCCACACAGGGGACAAATCTGGAAACCAAACACAAAAATGTATACACTAATTATAATACTTAAAATAGAAATAAAAAAAAAATATTTTGCAAAGCCTAGATTAAATTTATAATATTTTTGACGTACACAAAATGCGTTTCTTAAAATAAGAAACGCGATGTACAATTCTTAGCAGATATTAAAAATAATGTGGGTAGTTTACGTAGCATATATAGAACAAACCTTACGAATTAAAGGTTTAATCATATTAAGCGAAGTCTTGCATGAAAGATAAGGATCAAAAACAAAGTCGTTTACCGAAACACGGGACTTTTGAAGGCTCCCCCCCCCCTCCCCCCGGGACAGAGGACATATATACAAGTCATAAAAAGGGGACTGTCTCGTTTAATACAAGACGTATGGTAGGCTTATGTTTGCCAGAAAGGTCCCGCATTAAAACTGCACACAAAAAAATTTTTTTTAATAAATTATCACTTATTTAAAAACTTTACAATGTCTTGTGTTTTTCATCACTTGCTAAATAATGGTAATAAGTCCTTTTTAGTTAGGCGTTTGTTTCACTAAAGTATTAATAATACTAGTCTCTCCTTAGTTTTTACGTATTTATAGTTTTAAAATATTTGAGTAATCCTATATTTTGTTGCTGCATTTTTAGCTATACGCTATTAGCTATTCTAACTAAAATGTAACTTGCCCTTAATATAGACACGTTTTAAAAGTTAAACTTTTGTTTCTATTTTGCTTTTGCATCTTGTGTTTTATAAAAACTAGTAGCAGTTCTATTTTAGGAAGTTTTATAATGATGCCAGCCTGAAAGATATTTACAGGGTGTAACAAATTCGTTGATCACTACCGTACGAAATACAAGGATGGGTAAATGACTGCAAAGTGGCGCAAGTTGATGCTCAATAATAATCCAGGAAGAAGATTCCGAGTAAAGTCCATCCGAACATATTTCGTTTGACCTAATAACTGCAATAATAGTTTCATTATATCGTAAACACCCAAAGAAACCCCTCCGTTACCTGTTCGATTGCCAAACCTACGTTTTTAAAAAAAATCTTGGTAAAATTACCCATATAAAACTGTCGATGAGCGTGCCAAGCAGCGGAATCTACCTGGCCCCAGCTGGTATCACTGTTTATATTACCGAAATGAAATGAAATAAGGGGTACTGCTTTGCACAGGAACGGATTTTGTAGTTTAATGAAAAGCCATAGTAATACTTTATAGTAGCAATGTTTATTATGTTTATTTTTACCATGACTTGAATTATATGTATATTAATTTATTATAAGTACAAAACAAGTGTAGAAAGTTTGCGTGCGGAAAAGGGCAACTTTTCGCACGCATTTAGGTAAAAGGAATAATAACAATAATTAATATACCTACTTAAAAAAATATATTTACATATATACACAGAAGGTTTAATTGTAATTATAAAACGTTTTAATCTATTCCTAATTCAGTCTCGCTATCACTATCATCCACATTTATAATAAGATGATGTATTTCGTTTTGTTGTGTAGTTATATAAGTCTTCAATTTTTAAGACATGGTTAACCGAATTTTCCCAACTTTCATCTGGAATTTCACCGAAAACTTTCTGTATTAGCTCTATTACACTGCCACTAAGAGTAGGTGTGCTATTTTCAGTTTTCATTTTTGATTTAATTTGATGCCACATGTGTTTAATAGGGTTAAAAATGCAATAATAGGGTGGCAGTCCCAACACAGTGTGACCCATTTCTTTCGCCATTTTATCACACACATATTTTTTTTTAATACTAAATGCCTTTAACACTTCTAACAGCTGTTTTTTACTATACGTCTCATCGGTACTTTTTCCAGTTGCCGGCGTGGTAGCTTGCAATGTCCATCACAATAACACTGTGTTCTGGTACATTTGAAAGCAAACTGTCTTAAAACCAAAAGAGCGGCGTTGGTATCTTCATGATAGTCCAGACTTGAAAATCCTTTATATTTTTTGCCGACAGTAATAAACAATTAGGGATCCATACATTCTCCCAACCTGCATGAATTGTAATAATTCGTTTTCCTTTATTTAAAGGGGCTTTATTTTGGCATTTTTCAGTTAAATCAACCCATCCCTTTTTGACAGTCTCATGAATGTCAAACTACGTTTCATCCAGATAAACTATTGAACGTTTTTCAAATCTAAACTTTTTTATTTCCCTAAGGTACAAAAAATCTCATTTTTCTTAATCTTTCGGACTCCATAATAATTTGTCTCTTGTTTATTATTGTCTTATACTTAAATCCCATCTCTTGCAAAGCGCGGTGAAGACTTGTCCTGCTACATGATATCGTTGTATCGTCAGTGTTTTTAAAGAATCTAACGTGGACATAACATTTTCTCGATACATTTGGTATATTTTCCTGCGAATAACATCATCTACGCACTTCATTTTCCGGTATCTTTGCGAACTTTTCTTTTGAAATGTTCTTTTAGCATAATATCTCGTACCGTCGATAATGGAACGTCATTTCACTGGTATTTTTAATAGCAAATACTTTGGGGTGGCCGCTCTTTAATAACGATTCACATACATTTTTCACGATCACTTTGACGTCAGAAGATAAATGCTTCCTGGAATGTTTAGGGTAGCTACATATCGCATTAGCTAAAGATTCCCAAGGTCTCCACATACTTTTAATATTAACTTGTTGCGCACAGTTTGAAAGTGAAATAGATAGGTACTAATCTTTTTCGAATATTATGTTTACTATTTATATAAGCTATATAAACAAGTACCTGTAACTAAAAAGTTTTGAGAAATATCCTAATAATTAAGTTGTATCTAGAAAACCTTAATTAGACAGTTTATTAATTTTTGATAACAAATCAAGTAATTGTTATTATGGCATTTAAAATAAATGTGGGTTAATACGTCTCTGCGAAAGCAAAAGTCGAGTTTATAAGGGGTTTTATTGCAGTTATTAAGCCAAACAAAATATGTTGGGAAGTACTTTACTTACATTTGAGAGAAACCGAAAAATTATCAAATAGATTTTTTCAGTTTGCACCTTTAATGTAAGAGATAAAAAAAAACTAATTAGGGCAACTTTTCATTCTCATTTAGAATATATAATTAGTTTTGCCATAATACGTTTTATTCTTCTGGAAAAACCACTTAAATACGGACCTGGCTTTTTGTGTAAAAGATCTAGGGCATGTTTATTCGAAACCTAGGTTAAATGTTAAGTTTGCAAAATAATAAAGGCCATAATTTATATTTTATTAATTTTTTTCTAATCCGGTCCTGTGTTACACATGATCTTTAATAACCACGGCTTCTTTTGTGTAAGAATACAAATTAACTCCTTGAAATAATCCTACAAAATTCATAGAGAATTAATATAAATGGTAACAAAATCCTTGGTAATGATGTTGAATTTTATTTAATTAGCAATATTATTTAATATTAAAACAAATGAATTATCTCTATTTCTTAATGGTTGACAGCACAGCGAAGGGTCATTAGTCGTAAAACCGCAATAAACCATAGACGTGACAATAACAGGTACCTGATCTTAAATTACACAGGTACTTTATTTCAAAGTAGAACATTTCCAACTTACTTTTACTAGTTGTGAACGTGTAATCGAACGCTTGTGGGTCTATTTAGTGAATAAACTAGATGGGATATTTCATCAGACGGGTATCACTAGTATAGCCTTTGCTTCGATTTGCTGAATGATAAATAAATAAATAACAAAATAAACATCTATAATGTCTTCCTTTTGATTTATGAAAAACTCTGCTCCTTTACCCAAATACCTCTGAGCATAGATTTCTATAAAAGGTGGTTGTACAATGCTAGTGCTTATTCGTTCAAAATTAATCAAGGTTATGGCTACGTTTGGACAGAAAATCAAGCAACGAAAGGGACTCAAGAAACCGGATCCTGTTAAAAAAACACATTTAAAATAATGTAGAAAACGAAATAAATCACTTAGTTTTGTAGAGTGACTTTGTGATGGACAAAACAAATGGTATTAACGTTACAGTATTGTCTTGACGCTCATCCCACTCTTAAAAGTACCTATCTTGTATCTGGGTATAGTTTTTCACCTAATGTTACAGACTTTAGCGTTATCGAAGGAGCATTACAACATGTACAAAGACTTTACCTACCGAGTGAAGACATCCAAGTAATGGAAAGTGGTAAAAAAAGATTCTTTATTATAAATGAAATATAAACAAAACATTTTTTTGGAACAGAAAAATTGGAAAAAATTATTGTTACAAAGGGCAAAAATAAACTGGCAGAAAATTCGGGAAATCAAGTTAGTCAAAGAAAAACCTCTTAAACTCTATTGTCAAAATTATTTTAGATCACAGTACTCAGTGATTAACCTTCAACGAAAATCTTCAAAAGAAAGGCAATACGTATAAATTCTTCAACCAATGTGGGAAAATGAAAAGGAGACAGCACCTAAGTTAAAAGACTTACAGTCTTTAATGCATTTGGTATCAAATGATGCCAAGGAATTTTATAAAGGTTTGTCTAATAATCATGCTGTGGATGATGACCTTGATGGGTTTTGTATTCCCCCTGACTTTGAAGCCGATGATGAACAGTGTACTTAGTTCTCTGCTCGGTTCTCTGCCAAGGTTATTTGTTTTTTTTTTCTATTTCAAAACAATAAACGCAATTAGTTGCCCCAAACACGTCAGAGAAGGGAACCGATGTTGTAATGGTCCTTGGATGATTTTTGGTTTTTGGGAGCACGGAACCAACCCACAAAAACTGATAAGAAATAAGCAATCTCATTAAAAATGTTTATACTTTTGATTTTAAAGGTACAGAAAATAAAAACCTAAAACATTTTCAATTCTTTTTATAATTTAATTAATATAAGAATTTATTTCGGTTGCATGAATGGTGATTTGTGAAGCCCCCACGAATAAAAGTATGCAAAATTAACATTTAACCTAGGTTTTGAATAAACATGCCCTAAGTCTTTTATTATAACATTTAAAGAATCCAGGTCCGTATTAAAAAAGTGAAAACTAAATGACTCCAGAAAAATTAAACTTTGTATGATAAAACAAATTACAAACTCTACTCTCTCGCGGTTTACGAGATCCTTGTGGTGATAAACGAATTTCTTACATCTTGTATACAGGGTGTTCAAAAAATATTTTACGAGCGATGATTCTATACAGGGTGGTTCAGAAGTACGGTAGTACGTAACTTAAGGAGGTCATTCCTGATGATATTCTAATTAACAAATTATTTATTTCCGAGATAGGCGGTGTTAAAAAATGTTTAATAAAATAATTTTGATGAAATAAATTCTTAAAGGAAACATGTGTTTTGAGATTTTCTGGTAGGGCAAACCGTTTTCAAGTTATAGTAATTAAAATACTTCTTTACAAGCTTCTTCAGAACTATACTTAGGAAATAAGCACTTTAAAAAAAAAACAGTCTAATATTTTTTTTCTGCGATCTTTCTGGTATGTTTTGATGCAAAAAGCAATGATTGCCAGTATTTTTATCCGTCGCTAAGCAATGAGACATCAGTAATAGAACATTATATTTCGTTTATTCACATCATACATAATCTTGCAATCTATGCTATTTCATCGATGACAGAAAAAATAGTATACAAATTTAATAAATAGTAAGAGAATACTACTTGGCAAGTGGTAATCATAATATGACATATAAATATGTACACATGTGAGAACTTTGTTCTCTAGCCACTTGCTGAGACCTTATACAATAAGGATTAACCAAATTATGCTAAAACAGCTATTCTCTGGGCTACATGCCCCAACGAGCGCTGAATTATATAGCACAATTTGGCGTATTTTGACTAACACTGTTAGTACTAAAATACAGACTCAGATTGCAGAAACTACCGGGAAAGAAAAGAATGAATCTTTATTTCCAAGGATAGGTTGCTACGCTGCTGCTACCTGTAGACCGGTTTCGAACTCTTTGGTTCTCGTCAGTACAGGGCAAGGATGGCGCCACCTGTATTGTACTGCCTAGGCAGAACAATATTGTGGCTATAGGGTGTTTCAATTTTCCAATGGCAGGTGTGCTCGCTTGTCATGCTTGCCCTGTACTGACGAGAACCAAAGAGTTCGAAACCGGTCTACAGGTAGCAGCAGCGTAGCAACCTATCATTGGAAATAAAGATTCATTCTTTTCTTTCCCGGTAGTTTCTGCAATCTGAGTCTGTATTTTAGTACTAACAGTGTTAGTCAAAATACGCCAAATCGTGCTATATAATTCAGCGCTCGTTGGGGCATGTAGCCCAGAGAATAGCTGTTTTAGCATAATTTGGTTAATCCTTATTGTATAAGGTCTCAGCAAGTGGCTAGAGAACAAAGTTCTCACATGTGTACATATTTATATGTCGTATACAAATTTGCATCCTTGTCTGAGAATATGGAATTTTTTCTACTAGATTCACAATTATTCATCAAAATAATTGTATTTATATTTTTTTTAACACCTTGTATCTCGAAAAGAAACGATTTGCGAACCTATGTTAATGTGAACTTGTTTTCCTTTTTTCATAATATGTAGAATCACCCCTTTTAACCCCGTAAGGCATTTCGCGAACGCCCTGTATAATATTTGTAATCAAGCTTTGTGGAGCTGCTATTATCTTTAAGTGTGTAGTGTGACGTATTAATGGAACAATTAGCAGCTTTTTGCTATGCTTTAACCAAAGAGTATAGTGGACCCAAACAACTAGAGTCATCTAATAGAAATGTTTAAACCTCCTTGACAAACCAGGTTGTCTTATCAAGAAAATCTTTGTCTCACAGGGACCTTCCAGTCTACCAACCCCAACAAATCTACAAGCGAACATATGGCCGCCATTACTGCCGTTGCGCGAAAGCCCCATCTTGGAATTAACCGAACAGATGGAGTCAATTTAGACGGTTTTCACTATCCTGTTAAAATTGCAAGGTTTCGTCGAAATTTGGCACTGCAAAGGTGGTTTATATACTAAATGCATTAAGTTTAAGACATCAGAACTTGTAAATCTATCTTCCTAACCTGGATCGTATGAATATTACGAAAATATGTTGAAGCTATGTCTTAATTGTATATAAGCCTAATCTTTGACAAATTAAATAATAATATTACCGATACTTTGTTCAAATCTTAAACTAAAATAGTTAGCCCATATAATACTAAGTCAATATTAAGATGACAATAACTAACCTTACAGGATTACCAGGTAAAAGACCTGCTGAAAATTTAAAAAGAATTAGTGGCATGTGTATGATATTATTTAGATTCTTGTTAGATTTTAGACGACGCGACGACGAGTGTCCTATCTGAACCTTTTCACTGCCATTGAGATAAAAACTTTGCCATTGCATTGCTGTATCTTCAAAAAGTAAATACTTTACTCCTGTGTATATTCTCTGAAAAATTACATTTCAATTACCCAAAATCCATAATTTGTGCGACGTCAGGGAAATGAAAAACTAATAAATGATGAAATTTCGTCGGAACGTCACATAATTTTTTAAAAATTAAAAAAACAAGAGGCAGCGCTAAAAAGGGAATTAAGTCCTTTAAATTAAAATATCACTTGACTCTTGAATCCATTTAAACTGTAAGAGGCGTAGCCCACCCTCGCTAGGGGGTTGAAACTGCAGGGTCGAAATTATTTGCAAAAGCTTTGACGCGATTTTTTTAAGTAACGATAAATATGAAAAATCTGGCTTCTCTCGTTTTTTTTTTAGCCAACTCAACAACTTAAAATATTTGAACAAAGTATGCGGTTTTATAACGTTAACAATATGTATAAGAATGTAAGTATTTTTTAACAACACTTGCTACCCCGACAGTGCTTTACATTGACATCGAAATATCAACGCTCGATGTTACGAAACGATGTATAGTATGGTAGTGATCAAAAATTGAAATAATCACGTTTAAGTGATAAATTGTTAGGGACTTGCAGTCAATTTTACTACTATAGCAGTAAAAAACTTACCTACTTTAAAAATGTAACCGTTAAATCCCATTTTTAATTCGACATTCCAAAGGGTTACAAAGTTTACTTACGTACGAATTGTGTGGTAGACAAATAGTTTGGTAAAATCGTGTAACAATTGTAGTTCTATGAAAGTTTGCGGTAACTCTTTAAACTTTTAATGATTTAAGGAAAGTCAATGCTATTTAATGATTTAGGTGTAATTTTTATACAAGATCTATCAATAATTATATAAATGTAAAAAAAAACACTAAAATAAGGGAATTGTATAAGTTGACTATATAAACTAGGAAGCGAATATTTTTACGAGCGACACGTACATGAATATACAAAGCGCGTCTGGCTCATAAGGTCATTTGGTCAATAACCCACCTACTAATTTCTAATCTAATTTATTTTTCAAAACACAAAAATAATTATCCTAAAAAAAGTGCATTTTTATACGAAAATTCCCCTCAATGCAGAATCGAGCTAAGAGAAGCACTAATAACACAGGCCTACGAAGAATTTGTGATTAGACAGTTTTTGTTTTCTTAAGTTAGTTTTGACGTGCTAATAACCAAATTAATCGTCGTTTGTTTCTATCATGTACAGTTTTTTTTTTGTCTATAAAATTGTTATATTTTTTTATTACATAAAAAAAATAATTTACTGATTATTGATTTTATTTAAGAAGCGCCGCTAATACTACAGTATTAATAGGTGAGATACTGATGGGAAGTCCCTATATTCGGAATAATCTATAAACCAGACGGGGAAAAAGCCGACGTGCGGCAGGGAATTCCTGAATTTGGAGGAATACTTATATCAATCAGAGCTTCGAATAGTCCACATTTAATTTAACCCTCCGTCGGTCACAACCCTGAAACTAACGAGTTTGGTCGCAATGTGCCTGACAGGCCACCTGTATTTACTCGAGAAGTAGATAAGAAATAATAATTCTTATTAAACCTTGGCTTAATTAAGTTATTGGGGTCACTGATGACGATTCTGATGTCAAATTTTCAAAATTCAAAATGGCGGATCCAATATGGCGACTAATCGAAGGCAAAATCTCAGAATAGACCATTAGGTATATTTGTAACTAGTCTGAAACTTGACGTACGGGGGGTTTTCGAGGTCGTTGAAATTTGAAGGAGGTTCTTAGGGTCGCTGATTATGAATTTGATATCAGTTTTTGGAAAAAAAAAATGGCGGATTCGTATTCAGCAACCTCGAAAACCCTCTTACTTACTTTTTTGAAATTCGTCGGCCATTTTAAATCCGCCATTTTGTTTTTTCAAAAATAAATGTCAAATTCGTAATCAGCGACCCCGAAAACCATATTACACTGATTTTTATGTATAACGGAGTAGTTTCTTTAAAATTAGTCCGATATTTGGAATCCGCCATTTTGTTTTTCCAAAAGCTGATATCAAATTCGTAATCAGCGACCCTAGAAACCCCCGTACTTCAAGTTTCAACGACTTCGAAAATACCTCGTACGTCAAGTTTCAGACAAGTTGAAAATATAATGGTCAATTCTGAGATTTTGCGTTCCAATAGTCGCCATATTGGATCCGCCATTTTGAATACTTGACATCAGATTTCGAAAGATCTTATATATTGATAAAGGCATACTAAGAAGGGTAAGCGCTTGTGCGGTCTGTAAAGAAACAATTAATAATAACAGCGTAAGCTTGCCTGTCAGGCAGGTTGCGACCGACGCGACGGAGGGTTAATGCGTAGCACTAAAATGATAACTTTAGTTTTTGTTTCGGTACAGTAATTTGTTACAAAAATGTTCCGTCGAAGTTGCAAAAATAAGCCCAATGATTGTTATTACATTTGCGGTAACTTTATTGTAAAAAAGTACGAGAGAAGTATTACTGACTTTGGTATAAACGCGTATCTTGCATACTTTTAAGTAAAAGTCGGAGATCAGGATGAATTTTGGGCACTGCATGTTGTTCGACAGATTTGCGAAAAGCTCTAAGCACTTGATTAAAGGAAAAAATCGTAGACGCCACGCAGATTAAAATTTCTTTAGGCGATCGCGTGTTTGTCGACTTCGCCCGTTCTCGGGCTATCCCGTCTTGGGTGCCGACCCTATGGAAATACACTCGAACCACTCGGTGAAATATACTATTGCAAAATATTTGGATTAGACGAAGAAAACCTAATTACCTAATAATTTCTGTTTACATTTCATGACACTAACACTTTACTTATTGGTGTTTATTTATTAGTTTAAATTTATGGTCTTTTGACTTTCCTAATTTTCTTTTTTCTTTCGGTTTTTATTTGTGTTTGTGTCATCAACCGCCCCTCGAATATACTAAGATGAAATTGATTCGAACTTTCATACAAGTCATTTTTTAAATAGATGTTGTGTGACATTAAAAAAAGCTTTGTTCACAATGAGAAGAACCGTGCGCGTTTTATTCATGATGATTTTTTGATCTCTTGGCAAAGAGTAACATAACCAATAAGAGGCGAAAGAAAGCCAGTCCGGCGAAACCAAATTTGTATGCGCATGCGCGAAGTTAGTAGTATATCAGTCAAATTTGATGTGTCATATTTTGTGATCAATTACTGTCAATCGTGTTTTGACATAAACAAAGTGATACTTTTTGTGGTTTTCTTGTTTTATTTTTTTCCATAGGTATTTTTAGTGTGTTAGGACGTATTTTTTAATAATTCCAAAACTCATTATTGTTTTGTGACTTGTCGGTGGTTAAAATATATTTGTTTAAATGTCGGAAATGAAGCTTAAAGGTGGAATAAACATCGTGTGCTTATCGTGGGTGTCCTAACAGAACCGGCAAAGGAATTTCATTTTTCAGATTTCCAACGGATACAGGGAGGTATGTTAAGAAAGAGTTAATCTATTTATATTAAATATAAGTAGTAAGAATTTACACAAATTGATCATAAAAAAAATTCTTTTAAATAGACAATGAGTAAAAGCAAGATTACCAACCAAACCAGCAATTTTGTATTAAAGAAAAGCTGGGTTTATGCAACATTAGTTCATCGTATTTATATTTTTAGTAGTTTTTTTTTTTAATGATCTTAAACTGGAAGTCAGCATGCCTTTTTACGTATATAAGGACTAGGCATTTAGCTATTTTTTACTGTGGGTGGTATGAAGGTCAAAGAATTTGGGTTCATCAACATCAAAGAAGCCGACAAAGCTTTCCCCTCTTATTAGTTCGGTTACTCTTTGCTCTTGGTTTTACCGCGTGCTGATCATCAAAGCATATTATTGCTCATGTCGTAAACCTCACCTTCGTGTATAAAAGCTATCATTATGCGTGCTCGCTGAATAATGCACAATTCTGTTACAGTATGTGGATTATACACATCTCTTTGCAAGAAACTAACAGTCAATAAGGACATGATAATCAATCATAATAATATTATGGAGTTACTGTAAATTTTGTAAAATATAGTTCTTATCTAGGGGTGATATAGCAAACTAGAAGTAAATTGAACTTGATGCATAGATTGGCGTTAGGGCGTATTGGACGTTTACAACTCAGACTGTAATAATAAGATAATAAAGTAGAATAAAAAGTAACTATAATGTTTTAAGTTACACAAGCTCACATTTCTTTTATAAAAAAAACATTTGTCATTCTCTGCTATACTGTGATATGAGAAGGTAACAAGAATTTAAATCCTATATTATACAAAGAACCCTGTCTGACCCTCCCCTACAAAAATAGAATATACTGTACCACGATCATGAGATGGTCATTCCATGTCACTATACTTTTTCTACGACTATACAGGGTATTCAGAATTATTTTAAACACGTATTTTGAAACCTGAAAAGCCTAAATATTAGACGGGTAGCGAGTATGGTAAAGTTTACATACATGACTCGTGTCGCACACTTGCCAACTATAGTGGGAAATGAAGTTTAAAAAAACACAAACCCAATTATATACAGTGTGTAAAAAGTCCCGGACCGGTCAATTATTTAGAAAATGGCGCACAATATAAAAAAAAACTTCCGGTATAAAAGTTGTAGGCCTTAAAAAAACCTATAAAACTAAAACACTTGTAATTATACAGGGTGCCTCAAACAGTTATGGTAAACAAAACTTTGGTTTATTTAAATGGAATGACCCCTTTTTAATCACGTTTTTTGATTCCTCTAAACATTCTAAACAACAATTATGAAACATGTCATATGGCTAAGCCCATTAGTTTAAGAAATAATTTGAGTTAAAGAACATAAATACAACGGGTAAGATATTACCTACATTTTGCATTTTTACAAGCTGGCACCAGAATGTTTTGCGTCACTGTCATATTAATTTCTGAAAATGTCTCTCAACGAAAGGGAACGTATAACTTTACTAATGATCAGAGGTTTTGGAGACCGACAAAGATCATTTACCGAAACAAAGCAATTTTTCAATATAACTTTTCCAAACCGACAGCCTATATATCAAAATCTACAGTTGTGAGAACAGTTCATAGATTCGAGGAAACCGGGTGTTGCAGAGAAAAAGTTCGTTCCGGAAGACCAAAATCGGCAACTAGTGATGAAAAAAAATTAGAGACATTACTTCATTTTGTTCAGGATCCACATTTGTCGTTGAGAAAAGCTGCTACCCAAGTTGATGTATGTTTTAAATTTTGAAATTATTTTAAAAAACAGTAATTTTTACCCCTATAAAATAACTTTAGTCCAGGAATTATCAGAAGACGATTTTGAACGTAGACCGGAATTTTGCGAAGTAATGATGCAAAAACAGGAAGAAAATAACATACTATCTCAAGTTTGAATAGTCTAATATTATTGTTTCAGTAAGCAGAACTTTTTATAAAGAGTAACTTTTTTCGTAAAATTAATATTAAAAAAGTTTCCCATATGTACAGAACTTAAGCGGACACACTGTATACCGGGTGTTGCATCGTCGAGCGGGACATAGGAAATCCCATGTAATTTTAAATGGGGCCAATTATTGGCTTCCCTAATTATTTTAGAGAAAAATTCTATTTAGGTTTATTAAAGAGCACTAAAACCCACATTCAGAAGAATAACTTTAGATATTTTTGATGAGCCCGTTTACGGGTTATCGCCGATTTCTTTTTAACTATTTCTCCTTTTTATGGCCCCGTATTTGCGGGCACCAGTCAAGGTAAAAGATGACTGTCAAATAAAGTTGTCATTTTGAGGAATATTTGAACATCTTCATAAATCCTAAAGTTCTAACAATTTAATAGTAACTACCTATTAATTAGTAAAATATTGAAACATGTAAAATGTCATAATTAACCTTGTAATTGGATACTTTATTTTAGTTTTATTCAGATTAATTTGTACTCATAAATACACCTTTAATATTTTCGATGTACGAGTTTTTATAACAATAAAGCACACATTTCAAAATGACAACTTTATTTGACAGTCATCTTTTACCTTGACTGGTGCCCGCAAATACGGGGCCATAAAAAGGAGAAATAGTTAAAAAGAAATCGGCGATAACCCGTAAACGGGCTCATCAAAAATATCTAAAGTTATTCTTTTGAATGTGGGTTTTAGTGCTCTTTAATAAACCTAAATAGAATTTTTCTCTAAAATAATTAGGGAAGCCAATAATTGACCCCATTTAAAATTACATGGGATTTCCTATGTCCCGCTTGACGATGCAACACCCGGTATGTAAGTATATTAAAAAATATTTTTAAAATGTGCGCTTTTGTTTATCCTGGTAGCAACTTATTACCCTCTTCTTCAAAGAGCCTAGCTCCCCAAGGGTGCATTTGAGAACCCATGATTATACGACCATATCCTATATTCTTACCAATAAAGTGAAACATTCCAATATAGTCGTAGAAAAAGATAAGTTTCTTGTAATTTGCCTTTGATTTTTAAATGTTAAATAAAAATCATTTAGTTACTTCAATGCAGCTTGAAAATAAATACAATCATCTACTTTTTTACTAGCTGAAAATCAATTAAGATTATCCCCCCCCCCCCCTAAAGTTTTTGATCCAAATTGATTTATTTTTAAAATATAATGTAGTAATAGTGTGAAAAATCAATAAACATTATAACAATATCATAACGTCAGCATTTCTTAGCATGTACCTACAGGGTAAATTTTTAAAGGGTTACACGTATCACGTATATAAAAACCATGAAATTAACTCAAATGTTAGACTATTTTAAAGAAAAAGAAACGGCCCGGAACAAAAATTCCGATAAGATCTATGGCATACTTTAAAAAACAAACCCTGTATAGAAAAGAAATGTAACGGAAGTCCATCTAATTATTTTAGTAGAAAAATAGGTATAACACTAACGCATCTTTTTTTAAGGGTCTATTAACACTCAATAAGTTAAGTTCAGTCTCTTTGAACTGCTTGTAATGATGTCGTTATTTCATAAAACTAAATATTTAAAAAATTTCACGGGACACGAACAATTTGAGTTAGCAAGAAAATTACAGCAGAGTTCATTGCATGTTAGTGGAACCTTAAGATCATGCTATAATCTGCCAAAAGAAATTATAATATATTACCATTATACTAGAATCCAGTTATAACATATCATTCACGTCAAATATCATATAAATATAAAACGTAAAAATGTGAATGCCGAAAAAAATGTTGTAGTTGTTATCGCGCCATATTTAAATTATCTGCTTTTCAGGAAAGCGTATTTGTAGACAGCAATAATATATTTATAGATTTTTTAAACTTAATATATAAGTTTTGTTTGATAT
Source organism: Polydrusus tereticollis (assembly GCA_963920685.1). NCBI lineage: Eukaryota > Metazoa > Arthropoda > Insecta > Coleoptera > Curculionidae > Polydrusus > Polydrusus tereticollis. The sequence goes on from OY987331.1 coordinate 5,705,858, forward strand.
TGCTTTTGTTATTGTTTATATTAAACATATTTAAAAATGGTTTAGTTTTATTTCACATTAGTTCCTTTTACAATCATAAAAACATTTAAAAATATAAAATGCAGTGGCGTGTTTACCATGGAAGCTAGGGAAGCACAGCTTCCCCTAAACGATTTACTTAAAAAAAGAAATAATCCAATACAATCCTACTAGAACTTACAATTAATTTTTAAAATTGTCCTAAATTTTATTTGTAAATCGGGCGAATCCGACCGCATTTTCATAAAGCACCCTTGATCAGAGAACTCCATATGCTATCTAGTTCTACTTCACGGTGATGCCCGATTGATTTCGAGACATACCGACGCGCCGCCGGATTGCGGGAAGCGATTGGAAAGCAGCGTATTGCCGTATATTGTTTTACTGCATCGAACAAATTAGAGTGGCGCGTGTTTAGGCGAAATTTAAAACCGTGCATAAATATTGGGAAAAGTACGCTGTTTTCAAACAGATTATTATTATAACAATGGATCCTGTTGCTAGTTCAAGTTCGGCTGTGTGTTCGGTTGTGTCAGATAGTGGTAAAAGGATTTTCCACTTATATTTTTGAGGAAAAAAAACAAATTATTTCCAATGATAGGCCCACTCCATCTATTCCTAATTTAACAAAAAAAACTAAACTTTATATTAGACATTTTCAAAAAGAATCATATAAAACTTGTGAATGGCTAACTGGTTGTGAAAATAAGTCTCTTCTGTTTTGCTAGCCATGCCTCTTATTTCCTAGTGTAAAGAATTTGTAGAATAAAAATGGATTTTCGGATTTAAATAATCTACATAAATTAATTAAAAGACACGGGTCTAGTAAGTCGCATTTACAGGCAATTATTAAAGAAAAAACTTTTGGTAATATAAGAATAGAACACGCATTAGACAACCAACTAAAAATTGCTTCTGAAAAACACAACCAGGGATTAGTAAAAAATTCGAAATATCATCCCCGATGGGGAAAAAATTTCAAATTTTTTGTTATTAAAATATTTAAAAATATATTTTAAATTGATGCACTTCATATGCGTAATAATTTGTCAAGATTTACCCAAAAAAGGGCGTGGCACCCCAAAAATTTTCGCCTGCGGCGCAACACTTTCGCCAGCCCTGGTTACAGCTTCCCATTGTATTAAAGTCTGGACAGGCCACTGATAAAATGTCACCAGAATAATCAATGAGTAACACACAACTTCTACAATTAATAGAAAAAAGAAAGAGTACATACAAAACACACAAAAAAAAAATATCCATCCTTGAGCTTAAAAGATTAAAAAAACTGCTGTAAACAATAAATTAAAATCAGAAAAAAACACTTAATTTAAAAACAAATGGGATAGACAAAGCGGGAAATAACATAAAAAACCAATGGAATATCGGAAACTCTTTTATAAAACCAAATGCTACTAAATAAACTATACAGACACATAAAACAAAATAATTAACAATACAGATGACTTGGCCTATAACTTATATAAATATTTTTAAGAAATATGTTAAAAAACTATTAAAGAAACTAAGAGTGAAAAAATTATATGGACTCGAACTAAGTATTCAAACTCTAACAAAGTTTGTACTAAGTGGTGTTATGCTGAAACTAACCAGCTACATACCATCGGGTTCCCTCTGCGACCAAACATAGTACATTCAAAAGCTCAAATAAAATAAAGAATGTTAATGTAATAAATAAAATTAAACATTAGTAATATAAGTATCCATTTTTCCTGGTCATACGCCTGATGATTTGCAAACAATGTAGCAAAACACTTTGCTTAAACAAACTAAAAATCTTCAAACCCCCTACAAAATATTAAAGCAACATTGCTATAGTGTTTCATTATTATGAAAAATTGGGTTGGTTCAAGGTTTTTAAACAAGACTATTTTTCAACACTGTATAAAATCAACACACAGAAATGAGACGAAAAGACTTGAGAAATGTAATAGAAACTGTTCAAACTTTGAAACCTTGGGCCAGATAAAATAAAAAACGACGTTTTTTTGATACATCCTGTATATTTTTTGTAAACAACTCTAGAAAATATACATACCTTTTTGTCGGGGCACAAAACTATGTTAATATTAACACTAAAATTGAATTAAAACTCCAATTTTCTGACAACTTGACGTTTCCCCCCCCCCCCCCCCCGGTGGCATCGCGACTGGTGCGCCATGTCTATATAAAATGTCTCTTAAAAAATCCCTTCAAATAAATAAATGTATGTTATTTAAACTGACACAACAGTGGGAAATTTAAACAAAACAGTAAAAAGTAATAAGTTGAAAAAGATCGAAACCATAAAATTTTTGGGACCTGTACTCGATGACAAGATGTTTAGTTGCCAATAGACAAAATGTTCTAACACTAAAGATTGAGTTTTGTTTCCCAGTTTGCTAATGCCTCTAAATTATACTAGTGCTTGACAATGAAGTAAGGGTAAAAAAAACTCTCAATAATAGAAAATAAAAGTGTATTTATGTATAACATTTGTTGCCATATACAAGTGCAAAGTTTTTATCTCGATCGATCGTCTTATACATGTAATAAAGTAGACCTATTTTACATACACATACCTAATAAAAAAAATGTATAAAGAGGTAAATAAGATGAGTGCCTTTAGTATCACTAAACAATGCTTCAAATTACAATACTCGAATTTAACATAATTATACTTTTTTACATATAAACAGTAAACTTACAACAATATCTATATTTTTATCCCTAAAACATTTAATTATTATATTATATTATTATACCTAAGAAGGCTACGAATTTTAAAAGGCACAATGCTGGACGGTTTTTATAATACATAAATTTCGACAATGTAGCTCTAAACTTTATCAGATAAACACATAGACGTAGCTGGACGGGGGGTTAGCAGGTTAGTAAAGTTATTTCAAATACCCTATCTGTAAATATTTTTTATTCTTACCCCTGTATGTTCTTAAACCAATGAGTCAACAGAAGATAGGTATTTTTAATCTCACTACAAAATAAACAAAATTTGTATTTTTACTATAGGGTGAAATGGGGCAACTGCGACTACCTAATTTAAATTTTCAAAAATATTTTTGTTTGGAATATTTGTTATGGTACTAAAAGAGTTTTACATATTTTTTAGAATGAGCTGCTAGTCTTAGCTAAAGATTAACGCAATAAAAATACTTCTGAATTAGAAAATACATTTTTTATTTACCCATAAAAAAAAATTCGACCTAGGCGCACTTACCCCAAATCCGGGGCAAGTGCGACAGCAGCTTTTAAAGTATTCACAGCCTGCATATAAGACAGTGCGGGGTAAGTGCGTTAAACTTAAAATATCTACAAATCTTTTGCAATTTACGGCGTTGTGATATCTCTTTAAATAAAAGACGTATTAAGTTTTTTGTAGTGTAATTTCATGACACCTGTCAAATGCCAATATTTCGCATGAAAACAAAATGTATTTCTTGGAGTTCTGCTTTTACAACAAACATATTTTAGGAAAAACATCTCATAAAAAATTATAAAATATTTGTTTATTTTGTTAAAAAAAAACACATTAAAGATATAGAACACGTAGATAACTATATTATAGGATACAAAATGCAATGCTTTATTTATTCTAAACAATAATTATTGAGGAAACTAACCGGAAATTTGTAACTTCCTCTCCGTGTGAGTTCTGGTGCAGGTAACATCGAAATTATAGATTCGTCAGCGACATTTGAAATGTCTTCTATATTCGGCCAGGTAAATCTGGGTTCCGTGATTGCAGATTTGGTTTTTAACCTCCTAACGAATTTGATTTCTACAGTTTTGGAGTCTAGTTCTCCTTGAATTTGACCAATATAATATTTCGCAGTATTTCTCTCTGTCGTAAGACTAACCAGTACCCAATCACCAATTTTTCGTTCGCTTAAACTTCTTTCATATAAAGACTCGTCATTATTGGTTTCATTAATAATATCCTCCATGGTTTCAAAGTCACTTTCAGAATCATTAGCTATAAATGCATCTAAAAAAAAACTTTCTTTTTCGGGTAGAGCTGTCGGTCTTCCCATTGACTGACTTTTAACTCCTCTTCGTCCTGAGTTATGATCACGTATTGTGCTTCTGGGTATTTTAAAGATTTTGCTGGCTCTTAGTGTACCCATTTCTCACTGCCTCGACTGCTCGTGTTAAATTATCTTTATTATATTCGGCATTTTTTGTTTTTCTCTTATAATTTCTGACCATGGTCTACAAGGATTTATAATTAATTTACGTCTTGGGGAAAGTGCACCTAGTAGGTGCACTTTCCCACTATAGTGTAGGTGCACTTGCCTCTTGTAAGCAAAAATTGGGGCAAGTGCATCCACCCACTTGCTGAGATTGGCATTTATTGCTAAATGTTGTGCTATAAAAAAACATGATAAGTATGATGTAAAATATGACACAAGAATAAAAAATATTTAGAACCTACCGTTTTTCACCTTAATATCCCAAGAAAACCAAAACTATTCGCATTTATTTGGCGAGTGGAAAAAACACGTCCTCCTACCGTCGCCGTTAACTAGACACTAAATGATCGGAACTCCGCGGGAATAGAAAGCGCGGTTACCAGATCTTCGAAGACTATTCCGTGTGATGTTCGAGAAGATATTAGCAGGTATGATGTATTTGTTGGCAAATGGCGCACTTGCCCCTAAAACGCACTTGCCCCACTTCACCCTATCAATATTTGATGACAATGGGAATCAATCAAAAAATTCTAGATCGGTTAATATAATGCAGACTTCCCCTCTTCCCCCACAGCTACGCCAAGTAGTTTATTTTGGGTGGGTTTTCTTATGTTTTTTAAATCCGGCTCTTGTCCTGGATCCTGAGTAACTAATTCTATTGAATGGCGAATTCGTGTTTTATTCATATAATTGTACTATTGTAGGGTTTCACGAAATTGTTAAAAGCACTAGATAAATCAGCTGAGGCCCGGGTTAACAATATTTAAGAAAAAATAATAAAACGAGCTTCATTCCTTTACAAGTGTGACGCCAAGATTAAAGGATGTGTCGCGGTAAAGTAAGCAAAAACCATTAGAATGTTAACCGTCGACTAAGCAGTTTTGATTACCGCGGTATAATACAATGCGCTTGAAAACGGTGGCTTGCTGTCGACTGAGGGCCCATTGCATTAGCTTTCTAGTGTTTATTATCAATAATTTTAATACACAAATGCAGTCATAAAGGAATGTGTTTTCATTATAAAAACAATGTTGATATTACAAATAATACATAATTATGCACTTACTTAAGAGAAATACATGTTAAGTTGCATGATATCACTGATACTAAATATCGTAAATATATAAAGAAAAAAATTCTTTATAACATGATTTTTACTCTAAAAATTCTTTTAGCAGAACCTACTTCCTACTTCTAAGTTAATCTACCAATAAAGCAGATTCACAGGAAGATCAAAAGAGGAAATTTGGAAAGATAATAATTAATGTCATTTTTATGCAATATTACTGAGTCAATATCTAATTTTTGGTCAGCACAATTCGAGTTTGTTTGATAAAGTTAGGTAAAAAAAACCAAAACATGCTCTGAAAAATTATAGACAACCTAACTACTACAATAAGTAGATATAAGTAATGCATTAAATTAAACTTTAAAATAATTAAGTACCTATCAAAAAGGAATAGATATTTACTTTAACTATCCTAAAGGCTTATAGCTTGAAAATTTAATACTTCACATAATTTATGACACCAAAATAAAATAATACTTAAACAGGAGCTTAAATACATTTAAAAATAATAATCAATATAGTTTGAAAAACTTACCTTAATAAAGCTACTTCTTAACCAAATATACATAACTGTATCAGATACTACTAGTAATTTGTATGTTTGGAACCTCTCATCAGGGGTACAAGCATGGCTGGAGGCCCAGCCTGCCTCAAAAACGGATGAGAAAGCAACTCTTGGGCTGTAGTCCTTTGTGCTGGATCCCGTACTAACATACGGTCCAAAAAAGACTGGAGTCTGGGTGAAACTTTATGAGCATTCTTAAGTTTTGGAGGAGGCATTTCTCTTATTCTCCTCATAGCTTGCAATGGAGGCTCATTAAAGAAGGGAGGTTCACCATCAACCATTTCAATAACCATGATGCCGAGAGACCAAATGTCAACTTCAGGTCCATAAGGCAGCCTTGAAATAACTTCGGGCGACATCCAATAGGGAGTACCTACCAAGGACTTTCGTTTTGGTAGTTCTTGGGAAACTTGGGCGCAAAAACCAAAGTCAGAGAGTTTGACTCTACCATCCAAGGCAAGCAAGATTGAATCAGACTTTATATCTCTATGTATGACACCTTGAGAGTGTAAGTACGCTAGGGCTTTAAGACATTGTTTGCATACAGTTGCTATTTGTTCTTCGTCCATTCTTGAGTGTGTAACAATGTCAGTTAATGCTCCTCCTTCAAGAAATTCCATGACAACCCACAATTCGTCATTGACCAAATAACTATCAAACATTTCAACAATGTTGGGATGATGATAATCTCTCATAATAACAACTTCATTGAATAAAAGTTCTCTTCTTTGCTGCTTTCTAAGATCCATTTTTTTTACAGCAACTTGCCTTCCAGTGTTTCGATCATGCGCTATGCAAACAGTACCGGTAGAACCTTCTCCAATCTTCAAAAATCTTTCCAGGTTTTCTCGTGGATCTTTTGATGAAACTACCATTTGTAGTGCTGCTCTAAACTGCAAATAAAACAACTACTTAGCTTTTTGCATGAATGCTGACAACAATACAAGAAACAATCTAGAAAGCTTGATGGAAAGTTTTTAAATTTCATAAAGTTGTTTTTCTAGTTTGAGGTAAACTATTAATAGGTTAACTTTTGTCAAATAGAGAATTTAGAAATACAGAATGCACTGATCAATAGCAAACCAAACTAAGTACTTTTAGAAATAAAGGTCTGTCTTTACCACCAACTAACTTTATTTGCCCCTCTAGGGTAGAAAACAAGGGTTATAGAAAATACATAAAATGATGAAGAATTAAAATAAATTTCTTAACGTTGTACTAGTTTCGATTTCATTGTATTTTGTTGTTGAATCACCCATTGTTCTCCCAACTGTTTTAACTACTTTTCATAACAAAATTTCTTAAATGATTAGTTGCTGATGATGACTTTCCCTAAAGTCGAAACTAGTACAATGTTAAGAAATTTATTTTAATTCTTCATCATTTTATGTATTTTCTATAACCCTTGTTTTCTACCCTAGAGGGGCAAATAAAGTTAGTTGGTGGTAAAGACAGACCTTTATTTCTATTTACAACCTCACCACAGAACATGGACTACTTCTTAAATCTTAAGTACTTTTAGTTACATACTGCAGTACAAGTTACTTATTAAATACTAAACTAAATTTGGAACTTTTTCAGTAGTATATGGGCCGGTAGTACTTAAGTATGACAAAAGACATATTATTATTTAAAATATTGACCAACCTTAGAGTAATTTAGCATAAGAAATCTCATCACTAAAGAAATAGATAAATACTTTTGTAAATACATGTATTGCTTTAAGCTGGATTTATAAACTCGAAAAGTTGGTGAGGTTGAAGTTATGACCAAGTTTGTGAGGTTAGATATTCCGAACTCCGAGCATAAAAATTGATAATCTCGAACTACCCGGGAAGTTTTCGAACCTTACATGAGCTTTACATGAACAACATGAACGAGTGTATAAATGGAACTGAGTGTTCCCTTTAGTTTAAATTAAACTCCTATTTCCAACACCAACTGAACCTCAACCACGCCAACTTTTCGAGTTTATAAATCCAGCTTTATACTTATTACTTAGATACTGTCCTAACCTAAGCGATTTCTTAGATACAAAATTTAATAAAATGTTACAAAATTACCTGTTCATGTGTAAGCCTTTGTTCATGGTGCTTTGAAGATGAGCTCTGTCCACTGCTAGATGTAGATGGATGACCACCAGTAAGTCCATGTGAAGGTAAATTACCATTTTTGACATTTTGATTAAGGTCAGGTCTTATGTGTGGTGGCAGGCTTGGATGAGGACCTTGACTGGAATGAGGATGTAAAACAGGATGTGCTCCCATTGCGGACTGTGGCATTGAAAGTACTGTTGAGGCAACTGACCCTACAGGAGATATCTGTGGATGATCTGGGCCCCTAGGTGGATAAACCATGTTGGTAGATGGTACAAATTGCTCTGGCATATTGCCATTTAAGACATGTTGATTTGCATAAGCATTTTGCATTTCATGATTGCTCAAGGATCTTTCCGCAGGAGAACCCTCTCGTACTTGAGGCTTGCTAATGCTTGGATCTCGTCTCATTGAGGGGTATTGCATGATTTGTTCCTCAGGCACTGCTGGTGGGACGTTGGCATTATTTCGATCTCTTCGTAACCTTGGAGGACTAGAAGATCTTAAAGAGTTTGATCTAGCAACATTTGATGTTTTGGGAAGCATAATTCCATTTACTGGCGGTTTTTGATTTTGATGTGAACTTAGTCTGTTTTCAGATTTGTGATCACCACGAACAATAGTTTTGAGATCTAAAATTTCTGTTGGTGTAATCTCGGAAGGATCCACAAGGGGTAGGGGTCGATTTGTGGACTTAAGAATCTGATTGTTGCCAACGATAGAGGCCCACTGAAGGGGAAGACCCACATACTTGCCCTCGCGTTTATCAAAGCCAGTATGTACTCTGTGTTCAAAATTAATGGGTGGAGATATTTGGGGTTTCTTTTTCTTCTTGGAGAACATCGTCGCACTTTAATATCGTAATTATTTAAATAAAAACAATGACCCGTTACAAATTCTTAAAAACGTCAACATACATTCTATCACATAACCTTGCTAACGGTGTTTTGTTTTAAATACGTTTTGATCAGCTTCAACTCACTGCTAATATCACAAGAAATCTGAATATTTTAAGTAAAGGAAAATCTTATTTTACACATAAACAAGGGATTTTCTTGAGAAAAATGCAAATGATGTAAATACTAAATACTATACTAACTTCTAAAAAGGCGAGGTCATAACGAGGTCATTGCCGAAAATCGACTAGAGCGCAGGGCGCTGTTCTCTCTTCTTCTTCCTCTTCTTCTTGTCAATGGCTTTCATCCAGGGGTCTGTTCTCTCGTTAGCTTGCGGAAAATAAGTTCCAGCCCAGATGCCGACAGCCATTGTGAATTTACTTTTTCCTTCCTTACACATTAATTAATAGAAGAACAGGACCGTTAATCAATCAATTAAGCACGAGGTTATTTTAGGTTTGCTCTAGACTCTATCTCGGTTATATTTTTAAAATTTATCTTTTATACAATTTTTACCTTTACTACCAGCCACTTAATATAAAGGAAGAAGAAGGCGGGTGGTTTAAAATAATTAAGTTACCTTTTTTACTTTTTTGCAGTAAAAGACTTCATTTGCTTTTTTGTGATAACGTACGCGACATTTTGCTATTGTAGTCGGTCGGTAACTTCGATAACAGCTTATTCGAGTTTCTTCAATGGGGAATATTTTCGTTCATTAGTATGTCCCGTTTAATAAGCTAGTCCCGGAAGTAAAGTGTAATTAAGGTGTAACCGTTTGATTCTAAATTTTGTGTTGGTATGTACTTTGGTTCGGCGTTGGTTGTAACGTGAAATGAAGGTTTGCTGTGCTTCTAATGAGGTAAGAAATGCCTGCATTTATACATAAGGGATTTTGAGTTTATAAAGGCTTCTCGCCAACGAAGACTTCTCGCGCTGTTCTCAGGATCTTATAAAAAAAAGTTAATAATTTGAATCTCTTATGGTAATTGAGAAATTAAATTATTTATGTTTATAACTGTATAAAATATATTTAATTAATTCAAACAATATCTCGTGAGGTAGCTACAGTTTAAAAATACTTGTAATGGCCTCTTCAACTTCAAAGGATTTCTTATTGAGAGTACATGCTGGTTTTTTCTTTATGCTGTGCCATTGCATTAAAAAAAAAAATTGCGCTCGGGGCGGCTCCCCCCCCCCCCCTCCCCTCCTAGCTCCGCCGATGCTGACTGACTGATGGTAATAAGGGGTAATATATAAGGGCGTCTAAAATCCTTTTGGTTTAGGTATGAACTTTTTTTTATGTAAATTGATGGCATAAGTCTAGTCCTGAAATGAGCCCAGAAATAATTGCTTACATATCCTGCATTTCAGCCATCGAAGCGAAAAAAACCTTGTATTTATATTATTTATACTTGTACAGTGAGGCCCAGAAGTAGGTAACGTCTAAATTTATATAAATCAGCGGTGTGGTTTTTGGAAAAGCGCTCAGACCCGTCGATTTTTATTTCCTAATGTGTTTTTTTATGGTAAATTCATGTATAGAGGGTAGCCCAAAAATACGTCACGACCATCAACTTCATTTTTTCAAATGAAAACATCTATTTTTTATTTCATTTTTGAATTTTGCATCGAATTACTTTTTCCGATGAAACTACGTTTTGTTCGCATGGTAATGTGAACTGACAAAATTGTTATTATTGGGCAACAGAAAATACGCATTAGATGATGAAGGATCACAGCCAGTACCCTCAAGAAACAAATAATGTGTGCATGGTGTGGAATAGTGCGCAGAAGAGTTATTGGTCCATTCTTCTTTAAACAGTCTTTTAACTGGACAAGTATATCTTGAATTTTTCCAACTTGAATTAATTCAGGCATTAGAGGCTTTATTTCCGCATCCATTGGATCCAGACTCCCCTGACGGAGAACTGATGTTTCAGCAAGATGGTGCTCTTCCGCACTATATGCTGCCACTGTGCGTACATTTTTGGATGAAACCTTTCCCAATCGGTGGATAGGACGGAGAGAGGACCTGTCGAATGACCTGCTAAGTCGCCAGACCTAACTCCGCTGGACTTCTTTTTGTGAGGTTACCTCAAATCGAAAGTATTTGTTGACAGGCCAAACAATCTGCAGGAGTTGAAAGAGAGGATGCGAAGAGACTTAATTGATCGTCTTGGGTATTGTCAAGCTGTACCTAAATGGCGCACATTTTTAACATTTAATTTAATTTATTGTTCTGTTCTTTTTAAGTAAACATACCTATCTACTTAGAATTCGATGCAAAATTCAATAATGAAATAAAAAAATAGATGTTTTCATTCGAAAAAATGAAGTTGATAGTCGTAACTTATTTTTATGATAAGGCACAGCACTACAGGATAAAACCTTTATGGGCTGCCCTCTATACATGAATTTACCATAAAAAAACCACATTAAGAAACAAAAATCGACGGGTCCGAGACACAGAATTTTAAGAGGGAAGTAGGTACCCTCAATTTTTATTTTAGAGCAAATTGTTATAAGCAAACTTTACTAAGGACTACAAATAAATGTGGTCAGATACAATTCTTCGTTGAAAACATTTAACTTCTTTACAGCAAAAATAAATTGTGAATGTGAATAATAAACAATATTTTAGCAATTACATGATAAAAGTGATCTAAAAACAAGTAGTTTAAAGTGAAAATTTATGTCTCCACATGCCTCCCTTCTTTTTCCTAGCAAACTATAGTACGCCTTGTAATTTCTCTTACTGTCGCCCGTATCATATTGGGAGTGATTTCTTGGACACAGTTTGTTATTACTGCTTTAAGATGGTCAATATCTTGAAAAGGTCCATGCCCATACCCAGACGGCACCCTATATTCCTGGAATATTCCCCTATCTGCCAATAGACCATAATATCTTGCAATATTCCTGGAATATGCACTGAATATCTCAAATGTATCTTATCTCATAAGAATATTCCATATCTATGCCATTGTAGATATGCCGGGAATATGCCGCGGGTATATTTATAGGATATGCATTGTGGAATATATTCAATTATTTTTTTTAAATACTTATTGATAATAATATATATTAATATAAATATCTATACAGAGTGATTGCGGTCTTAAATTCTATTTTTCCGTAACTTGATATAGGTATAGGAACTATTTATTTATAGATTATATAGAGGAAGGTGCATATATATGTATGCACCTAATTAAAAAATAAATTTAAATATGAAAATGTTTTAGACTTCATAAAGTTTTTGTGTAGGCATTTTCTGCATTTTATTAGTATTTTGTTAAAAATGAAACTTGATTTTTTTATCATATTATTTAGTCCATTTATAATAATAATATACGGTGTTGCTAGATTCCGCGTTTTAACCCTAAACTAAATTCTAAACTAACACATATTTTGATTGCAAATAAATTTATACTGAAAGTTTATATTTTATATATATGTGCTTAATTGAGGACTGCTCTTCTAGAAAAAAAGACAATCGTTATTTTTTAATAACAATTTTTTTAACACAAGTTTAACTAATTTCTGTTGCGTAACTCGGAAACGCTGCCTGTACGTTACAGAACTGACAGAACCTGCTTTAGTTAATTTTTTTTTCACCTTGTTTTAAAGAGTATCTAGTTTTTAGGTTTTAATTTTTTTAGTTATAAAAATAAAAAAAATATTAATTTTAGTGATGTTTTATTATACCAAATTTGTAACTCTACCTACTAAACTAACTGACCTGACCTAAATTAAATATATTTATATGAAAAAGAAAAAAAATTAATATTTTTAGCATATGCCATAAATATATTTTTATAAAATGCCACACCAAACATTGATTTTAAATGAATATTGACTACGGCATTCGATTATAAAATTTGGATTGTTGTCACTCCATCACCGACAATTTTGGGAGCATACCACGCCGTTGGAAGTAAACATGGCTTCATCTGTAATTTTTGAAAAAAAAAGGGTCAACTTCACAATCGCCTTGGAACCACGCGCAAAATAGGAAACGGGATTCAAAATCTCTAGGAAAAAGCGTGTGAATGTATTTCGGTTTATATGGATGAAATTTGTTTATTTTTAAAATATTACCTACTCTGCCCTCCTAAGCTGAAACGTCATATCTGACAAAATTTCAGATTTCGTGTTAAAGGCATATTTGTAATCCAAACATACATCTCTAACGTTTTCCTACAATAGAACGTCCTAACTACATCAAAAATCACTTATTTCATGCATTCAGTTCCGTCCTATCTGCAAAAAACCACAATATTACTAAGAGGGCTTGTCCTATCTTGATTTACTAAGCAAATTTGTCCTATCTACGTAGATAGGACGTTTTAGTTTAGTAAAAATTAATGGCATCAAACAATATTACGAAGAGGAATGTCGTATACATATATCAGTTAGGACATTTCAGCTTAGTAATTTTCTTCGAATTTGCGCGTTAGGACAAGAAATGCATTGAATTGCCGGCTGTACCATAATCTATAAAAGTTGTTATAATCAATGCAACATCGATTTGTAAAAACTGTTCAATAAGTGCTTTTTAACCGTGTTCTTTAAAATTATTAGGTGAGTACAGTTTATTAATTAAATTATAATTAAGGGTTGCACATAGAAGCTTTAGTTTGTGTTTAAATCTTATAAGATTATGATTTATTTGTGCGTGCTTATATGGTATACAGTGTGTCTCACTTCTAGTAGGACAGTAGTAAAATACACATTATTGCTATATATCAAGCCGTTTTACTATAAATAAAACTCACCTTTTTATGTAATTTTAAGGAGATCTTTTTTCTTATTACAGGATGGCTAATATAACCAACAGAAGCAAGAAATTAGTTACGCTAGCTTTAAACAAAAGCTTCCAACAGCAACTAAAAAAATCCAAAAATGAATTAAAGAATAAACGGAGCTATCTCAAAGCTGATTATGATCCCGAATATGTACCTGGTGACAACGTTGATTGCAGGACAGATGAACATTCAGAATCTCCAAAGAAAAGTTTGAAGGCAACTCATGTAATTCCCGACTGTAATAGCGTAAATTTTGAAAATAATTTCGTTAAGGTCAACTCTGACAGAGTTGATATTGGGATGCAAGGTATTTCGTTGGAATCCGAAACAATTCTTGAGCCACCACTCCCAAAAACAACTTTGGAATTTCCTCATGTTACCGCCGACTATGTACCTGAAAAGATAGTAGAAACTAAAGAAAATGAAGTGTATGAATCCAATTTTCACTTGGTTAGTAGCCTGGTTGAAGATATGATTAATTCATCTATTAATATAGCTGAAAAAGATTTCGAAAAAAACTTTACCAAAAAAGGGTTTCCTGGAAAAAGACGATCATTTGACGCACCATTCAAGAAAAGGAAAAATCAGAAACAATTAACTAAAGCATCTAAATCGGGATGTTGAGCATATAACCATCTGGTTAGATAATTGTTCTGCGCAGAACAAAAATTGGGCCCTATATTCCTTTTTTGTCTACATACTAAATTGCAGCGAAGTAAATCTGAAGCAACTGACTATAAAATACTTTGAGCCAGGCCACACGTTTATGTCGGCCGACCACTTTCACCAGAAGGTAGAAATGTCAATGAAAAGAGACAAAAAAAATTTTTGATTTCGATGATTTTGTATCCTGTGTTGCATCTGCCAATGGTAGAAAAACTGACGTTTTTAGCATGAACATTAGGCAGTTCTATACAACTGGAATGATCTTAGTTCCAAATTTAAATTAAAAAAGAGTCACTTTTATTTTAAAGACCTGGTCTTGGCTATTTTTTTTAAGAAACATGAACAACTTTAAATACAAAAAGGCGTTTGGACAAGACGAATTTGAAGTCCTTGATTTCCTAAACAACAAAGCCAGTAGAAATGGTTTTGAAAGGCCCGCTGAAAGAACACGCAACAGAGGTGTAGATGAGAGTGGAAAAAATCAAATTATTACAACTCTAAAACCAATTATCTCAGGGACCCGATTGCAATTCTGGAACGATCTAAGTGTGACTTGTGAAGCATACGAAGACGACTCCGATGAGTAAATAAGCAATATATTTTCTTAATCCCGCATTACTATTACTTTTATCTAAGATTGTAGAGATTTATGTTTTTTTAAGCTGTTGTTTTTACATATAATATATTCTGTTTACATGTTGTTGAGTAGAAGTTATGATAATTATTAAAAATAAAAATATTTCACATTGTATTTTTGTCCTATGTGTTTTCTTTGTTTCAGATTGCTAAGGAAAAACGTCCTAACTAACAAAAATCAAAGTTCTGAACAACTAGGCGACTTGAAAAGTATATGCACTGTTTTATATTCTTAAATGGTAACATATGCCAAAATTTCATTTTTTTTGCAATATATCTGCATAGTGAAAAATATGGAAACACAAAATCGTTAATATCTCAAAACTTCCCAAGAGTCAGATAGGACGTTTCAGCTTAGCAGGGCAGTACTATAGCAGTAGACTTCTTGACGTCAACTGGAATAGTTTTTGACAATTTTCTTAAAGATATTTTCGGGTCTTCGATAACCGCTTGCATTACATTGAGTTGCTTTTCTTCTGTTGTGGACCATTTGTTGTGTTGTTTCTTAAATACATTTTCGACGGAACCAGTAGCTTTAAATGTATTCATTGCAGTATTGCACATAGTTGTTGCAAAATTGTTGCAGGTTGCAGGTAACTGTTAAAGAAATAAAATAAAAAAATATTTTCCAAACGCTTTTTGATGGTACCCTGTAAATTAAAATATTTCAACGAAAAATTGTATCTGATCACTTTTGTACTCCTTAGTAAAGTTCTCTTATAACAATTTGATCTAAAATAAAAATTAAGGGTATTTCCCTAGCTCTTAACGTGTTTCTATATTTTCTTGCCGCCCTGTACATGATATCTTAAGTTTTGTTATGTCAATATTATTTGCGTATCAAGCAGAACTTTTTATAATGCATAACTTTTTTTCGTAAAATCAACAATAAAGAAAATTCCCATATGTCTAGAACTTTTCTGGACACGCTGTATATTCTTTAGAATAAACTTATTATTATTTGATATATATTTATTATCTGTTTATTTATTTATATTGATATTAATACACAGCAAGTATCGCATGCGCTTCCATTAAGCAGGTAGGCACCTATATCGAATATGTATAGTTAAGAATTATGATGGCAATGGCAATGGCAGTTTGTTTAATGTGGTATTTATTTAGTTTACCGGTGTACTTGGTATCGAATGGGTTGTGAAAGTGCTTTTTACACATTACATGCAACGTGCCCAGGATGAAACTACATTGGTAAGCGAATTTTTGAATAAAAAACTCGTATAGTGTATTAACATTAATAACCCATTAAACGATAATGGGTTGTTTATGTAAATAAAGTACCTGTGGCATTTAAAACGTTAAGAAGGGAGGGGGAGTAAATTTGACTTGGGTATTTCGTTGCAAACTTAAACTTCCTGTACTTATTTTTAAATAATTTAGTTTTTTTTCGGTCTGAATTTCAAAATCGATTTTTTTGACCGCAAATAAACTTTAAAAAAATTAAAATTAGCATCCTGAAATAGCGTCTTTTATATCTTTTTAGAATTTAAAATGAAGGCCATTCAACTATCCTGTTTTCGTAAATATTATTTATTGATATTATTCCCAACGTCAATACAGCGAACTGTATTAATACTATTCTAAATATTAAGTTAAAAAAATGTGATGAATTTTTTTTATATCGTATATAATATTTTAATCCAACGTTATGCTTGTAATTGAAGTTTTGGCCATACCTTGAACATCTTCTAGTTATATATTAAAGTCTATAAAATAAACAATTTTTCAAAAAATATACTAGAGAGCCCACGTAAACTCTTCTATGTAAGCCGCGCCGTTATTTAAACTCTTTTCACGCATAAGCATTTAAAACATGTCAAAATACCGTGGGATTAGAAATTCAATTATGACACTTAATTTTCCGAAAATTTTAAATCTCTATGTGGGATACCCGGTATTATCGGGAGTAGAGAGAAACTGAGAGAACGAGATCAGGTGGTGCTGGTGGTGCTGGTGGTGCAACTAACCCAGGTGGTGCAGGTGGTGCGTTTTACGATCTAACCCAAGTGGTTCGGTGGTGCGTTTTATGATCTAACCCGGGTGGTTCGGTGGTGCGTTTTATAACCTAACCCGGGTGGTTCGGTGGTGCTGTTTACAAAATAACCCGAAATTAAACCCGACTTTTTACGACCTAACCCGGATGCTTTCATGAGGCGGCTTCTTATCTAACCCTAACTTGAACCTGAATATTTATGAACTGACCCGAGATAAAACCCGACTTTTTACAACCTAACCCGGATGCTTTCGCGAGGCGGCTTCTCATCTAACCCTAATTTGAACCTGAATATTTATGATCTGACCCGAGATAAAACCCGACTTTTTATGACTTAACCTTAGTGAAACGCCGCTGCTAAAGCGGGATAATTAAATCCCAATTTTTATAAGCCATCCTTAAACCCAACTTTTTACGATGCGACCTGAGTCATCCTTAAACCAGACTTTTTATGATTTAACCTTAGTGAAACGCCGCTGCTAAAGCGGGATAATTAAATCCCAATTTTTATAAGCCATCCTTAAACCCAACTTTTTACGATCCGACCTGAGCCATCCTTAAACCAGACTTTTTATTATTTTCCCTTAGTTGAAACGCCGCTGTTAAAGCGGTATAGTAAAAAACATTATTTATATTTTCTATCTTAGTGAAACGCCGCTGGTGGGTAGTAAAGCGAAATAAAACCCTAATTTATATGGTCTAACAAGATAAGTATATTAAGGCGGCACATTTGTCACCCCGCAATAATTATTTATACCTAAATAACCCTCTCAAACCCTCTGCCGACTCGATTTAAAAAGAAAGGGACATAAACCTTTATTTATTATTCCGAAGGACCCTCATTAAAATTCAGTAGCATATCTAATAATTGATTCCAATTTTTGCACCACTTATATAAAATACAATAAAATAATTACCATCTAGAACCATTAACTAGCGATTTCTTTGTACTGGAAATGGATAAATTATAGGACTATCTTGTAATGAGAACAGAGTAATAAAAAGTAAATAAAACTTAAATACGTATAAAATACCAAGCAGGTATAGGTACTATACAACTTGTGTTCGCCATCAGGTAAAAGCCCTCATAATGCTTTTATAAAAATTTCGGATAATATCATAATATAAGTAAATAGGCTACAATTTCAGGAAAAAAGTAAAAAAAATTAATTCACAGTGTAAAATTGTAGTTAAATGGATTGTAAATACGAAATAATATAAAAAAGCTACCTTTTGTTTGCGATGATGTATGCACAATAACTCTATATTATTCGGCCCTTAAACTGAAAATACCCACTAGATAGGTATCATAAGCTGTATTTGTCATCAGGTAGAACCCCCAATAAAATTATGAATATTAGGCGTAGGCATCAAAGTAGCAATCTTAACTTATTTTCAACACGAGCATAAAAATATAGGGTTGTTAAATATTTTACAACCCTAATTCTCAATGGCAACAATAAGCAAATCACGTTGGTTTTTTAATTTATTATTAATCTGGCTAACTTAAGAAACTCACAATATAACGACCATCCAAAAAAATCATAATACATTACTGGGTGTGAAAGCAATTGCGCTGCAAAATATAGTGTATACCGACTCTGAGGTAGTTAATTAAAATCCCAATTAGCGCTAAAAAAAATCAATTAGATATTTACTTTAGATATTTTAATAAAAAAATTCAATATTCTCACCAACATTTAACTTTTGAAATTAGCATAATAACAAATCCTTTACAATGAATTAAACAAACGCATACATAATTTTAAAATCTTATAATGCGTAACAGCTCGAAAATCTAACAAGTTTCAACTAGTCGAATGACGTCAGTTTACATTTGTGGAGAATACCCAACTCTCGAATCATAAAAAAATGGTCAAACTTTGTCGGTAAATACCCTTCTATGGTGCAGGGGAAGGACAGGTAACTCGAGATGCTTATAAAGAACATTATTTGCTTATTTCTAGACTCTTAAAAATTAGATGCAATCGAACAATAAATGTTTTCATCATGTATATTTATCAGTAACACATTACCTTCGACATATGTAAATTAAAATTGATAATTACTTGCCTTAGTACTTTTTTAGAAGCTTGAATCATTGCATATAACCGTCTGAGGCTACCCAAACTTCCCCTAACATATTTCTCCGAAACCGGGGAAAAAGAGGTAAAAAAGCAAAATAACAGCTCCAAGTGTCTTTGCGAACAATCGGCAATAAAATAGAGTATTTCAGTTTTTAATTTTTCGTAAATAAAAGTTGGTTAGATTAATAGTCTCTGTGAATATAATAACATAAGCAAAGTGATATGCCGTAAATTTAGGAGTACAGTATAAATTATCCCTCTATTAAAATATACCGCAATAACTAACTAGCAAAGGATTTTTGATATTTTGAATATATTTGATGCTCATAGCATTATCACATTTCCAAAGACTCTAAATTTTAGAAAAATGCTCTAATAGAATATGTTTTTTTTTTTAAATACGACCTACAACAGTCTCTGCTACAGCATGGCTGTCTCTGTAGGAATTTCTGTGAGACCATAATAATTATATCAATAATCGAGTCGTCCTTATGATAATATTTTCTTCCAATATCCGACTCAACTATCCATAAAAGTTATGTTAGAAAATTCATAATTATTGAGCGCATTGTAATTTTTAAAAAGAAATTCACTTCACACACAAAGATGAAGCCAATCAATTCATGAAAAATAATGCAAGTCAGTATGCGTATGTTATGGCTAACTGTTTAAATGTCTATTCCTTCCACGTTTGTCGGAAGAAATACTTTTCTTTATACTAGTATTTTAGTTGAAAATAAGATTGTAAATCGTGTACAAAACAACCGTCCCTTATGGATTTGAACGAAAATTGTAGATTTGGCTATTTTCATGAAAAATAAATCTAAGTACGGAATAATGCAGGAGAGAGACCTATTTCTCTTGCATATTTAATTTCTTTGATAGTAAGAACTAATCTCTTTATTTTACAAAGTAAAAAAAAAGCTAAAGATCGCCGTTGTCAGTCAGGTATAAGAACTGATTTAACACGATGGTTTTTGTACAAACGTTCAAATACAATTGTATGCTTTTTAACCGATTATGTCGGAAAAATGACGTTTTATAGATTAGATATTTAGACGAAGAGGTAGCCTTCTCAATAAAGTATTGATTATTGTCCTGATAGCTAGACAACACTTTTTATGTTAGTCAAAAAAAAAAATATTTTTTTTCGAACGCTAGTACAGGTTTTATCGTTAACTAACAATCATTAAGAGCGAAAAATGTATAGGTTCACTTCATTTTTACATTATTTTACATTCGACAAAGAATAAACATCAATTTATTGTTTATTTTTTGAGGGAGTACTGGATGATACAACTCTTCTGGTGGGAGAATTGTGCATTTAATTAAACCATCTATATTATTTAGGTTTAATTTGTTACACGCATCTCCTACATACACTTCTGGATGTGATAGTGGAAATTTAGAACTTTTACAGATGTACGGATAGAGGGAACAAACATCGGCGTATTTAATTTTTTCCGTATCTTTTATTTCATAGTATTCGCATGTATTTCCTGTTCGTCCTCCATAAAAAGCATCTCTTGGATTTAGTTTTGTCAAAATTTTATTGTAATGGGTATTAGTATAGGATTTTATCTCTGGATTATTTTTTAATAAATTTCTAAAATCACACTCCCACATTTCATTAACTAAAAAACCGAAATCTTTTAGTCTCATAATTTTTGCCTTTGTGGTTTTATATCTTAAATTTAGCGTTTCTGAGGGGTCCTCGGAAAGAGGATCGTTCCTGCCGAACTTGTAGCATACAGTACATCCATGGAAATAACATCCTTGAAATTCAAATACCTCTTTTGTTTCGGAGCAGTAACCATCAACTTTTACACCATTTAAAACAGCTTCGTTACCATTAGCAGCATGTAAGATGTTGATTTTTCTGTGATTCTCGGTCCAAAGTAACCAATCTATGGCAATTTTGCTCTGCCTGTTTCTCCATCGGTATCCATTTTTTGGTATGATTCCTATAGTATTAGGCTTCAAAAAATTTCTTCTAAAAATTTTATTGCATGCTGAAGCAATAGTTGTAGCTTCAGTAAATGGACATACATTGGTAGTTTGTATAAGTTGTTCTCTAAACTTTAAACATGATTGCGCAAGGATTTCGACATCCGATACGCAGTAGTCTACCAGATCTCTTTGCATATCGAAACCATCATTTTCATGCTCTACAAACCATTTAAGAAATTTGGCTCTGTCTTCTTCTTTCATACTATCTGGGGAGTAATATTCAATTGATGGTAGAGGTCCTATATAGTTTTCATTTGCCTTTGTATTAAATAGGTGCGGGAAGTAGCCTTTTTTAAAAATATCCTCAAGTCCAAATGCCTTCGGTAGTTTGGCTTAAGGCATAGGGAAATAGTTAAGTGAGTCGATAAATTTTACATTTTCAAGTTGCATCGTAATTATTTTGGTACCTCTCATGATTAACTCAGGTGTAAAATCTGTCTTTGTCATAATATAGTTTAATATAAACTGGTGATCAAAAGCCTGACCATTATGGGCTATTACAATAATTTCTTTAAAGTTTTTCCTCATTTGTAACAAATGGTTAGTAAATGTTCCCGCTGGGTCTATACCTCTGACTTTTTGTAACTTTAGACCGCTTTTTTTTACAAGTATCTGCTTCAGAATCCATGCACTCATCGCAGTATTGTTTGAAAACACAGAGATTGACTTGATGTAAAAACGTTGAATTTTCCAATAGTTTGTCTTGGCTCGTCTCTAAATCGTAGAATACAAAAAAGATCATCTTTAATCTTAGGTTTTCTCTTATCAGGCCGAATATAACATAGATGATCCTCGGGTGCATGTTTATTACAAATTTTACAATAAATTTCACCACATGCATGTGCTCTTTTGGCTTTAATGGTTTTTAAACAAATAGAACATAGTTTAATTTGTTCGCATACTGTAAATTTGCCTGACGAATAATCCTTTTTATGATTTTCGTAACAGTTTTGACTTCTAAAAAATTATAGACAGTCCTGGCATTTAATTTTTATTGCTATTTCACAAGCAGAGGCTTGCTGACATGCCTGACAGGTTCCACCACATCGGTGCTCATTTTTGTGATCATATGGGACGTAACACTTTTCACAAAAATAGTTAGAACAAAAAGCTGCTGTCAGCGATGTAATTACATTAAAATGGCTTTTGTAATGTAATAAGTTCAGCCGTTTATTGCTTTCAGTTGAACCTTCAAATATAATATTTCGTCCTTTTGATCCATAGCTATAAACAACTAATTTATATTCTTTTAGATGATTTTGAAATTGTATTAACTCGGGAATTCCACCTCCTGCCTCAGGAATGCTAATTTTAGCTCTCTCCAACAATGATCTTGTTCTTTCGGTTTGAATTTTACTAATATCTCTTCTAACCTTACTGAATTCGGGATCTCTTTTTTTATGGACAATGGCGACTACCAAAGCACGTGGTAAACACAGGTTATCGATATTTTTAATACTTATAATACCTCGTCGCTTGTCGCATTCCTCGTGAAAGCTGTTATAATTTTTTCCTCTTCCCCCACCAACAGGTAATCTAACAGTTGTCACACTAAGACAAAATGATTCTGTATTAAGACCTGCTGAGTTTGACTGATAAATGCCACTTATAACACTCCAAACATCTTAAAAGGTTATGTCTTTAGCTGCTTTGAAGCGAATCCAACCTTCTCCTCGGTTGAAGTCTTTAGAGCAAAAACTAAAAGCCACACGATCTAAGGGTTGTAGGCCTTCTGTAGCGTTTTGAATAATTTGATTAATTCCTTTTTCCATCCAACCAACTGGTTCAACTCCCTGTGGAACAGGTTTTAACTTAAACTCTAGAGTGCGTCCTGTAAGGTTAAATTCTCGTAACTTTTTAACAACGTCTTTAACAATAATAAACTTCTCCATCTTTCTTTTTTTTTGTTGTTTTATAGTCTGCTATCTACCTACATAAAAAAAAAAAAAAAACAAGTATATTTTCATATTTTTATCGGTCTTAAGTTCGATTTCAAAAGCACACTCCCACTTTTTGATAATTTCACAGTCTAAGCACATAGATCTTATATTTTTTATTTACGATCAATTCATCTTTATTCGCCAATCGTCTCAAACGAGTCTGCTTTTGAAAGTAATATAGCCTTAGTATTCAGAAAATATTAATGATATCGGAGCCTAAAACATCCTTAACACTAAAAAATCATTGTGTTTCCTAACAAAACCCATCATCTTGTCTATTTAGCTTGCTTTCCTATTGTTTAGCAGGTTAAATAAAATTATTATTTCGCTCTTTTTGTCTGTACTGAATCGTTAGGGGAATACGATTCTAGTCCTATAAGAGAGACAGTTAAAATTTATGTAAGCAATCAGAAATCCTACACTATGAGCTACTTAGTTAAAATTTCATATTTCCTTCATGAATCAGGTAAAATTTGTGTTGTGTCGGTCAAAATTTATAAAATACGAAAAAAATGCTAGATGCATTTTTATCATGACTTTCTATCTAATACCATCTTATTTCAAGGTATAATTCGGTTGTCAAAATGAGAATCTAAAAAATCCTCGTGTTTCCTCACAAAACCCATCATCTCGCCTATTTAGCTTGCTTTTCTATTGTTTAGCAGGTTAAATAAAATTATTATTTCGCTCTTTTTGTCTGTACTGAATCGTTAGGGGGATACGTTTCTAGTTCTATAAGAGAGACAGTTAAAATGTATGTAAGCAATCAGAAATCCTACACTATGAGCTACTTAGTTAAAATTTCATATTTCCTTCCTGGGTCAGGCAAAATTTGTGATGTGTCGGTCAAAATTTATAAAAATACGAAAAAAATGCTGGATGCATTTTTAGCGTGACTTTCTATTTAATACCATCTTATTTCAAGGTATAATTCGGTTGTCAAAATGAGAATAAAATAATTTTCCCATGGTTTATGTCATCTTAAAAAAGTCAAAAGGTTATATTCTGTAGAGGGTCAGATACATTCAAATTTAAAAATTTTCTCCAAGAAGAATTTTAAGATAGTATTATAG
Source organism: Polydrusus tereticollis (assembly GCA_963920685.1). Lineage (NCBI taxonomy): Eukaryota > Metazoa > Arthropoda > Insecta > Coleoptera > Curculionidae > Polydrusus > Polydrusus tereticollis. The sequence goes on from OY987331.1 coordinate 5,729,944, forward strand.
TAAATAAAAATTCTATACCTCCAATATTTCTTGGAAACATATCGTGTTCTAGCGACATAACCCAAAAGTACCTCTATTCAGAAACGCATCGTACTTTTCTTGTCAAACTTGACTTTGTTGTAATGTTGTATGCAGAACACTTTGAAAACAAAAATTAGATTAGAAACCGCCGCCTCTTAAGGTATACTTTTTTAGGTCTTACATAGGGTACACTGGTATACAGAACAAATGTCATCTTTAATTGTCCCATCCATTACATTATTATAATCTTAAAGCACCTGTTACCAGCATTATCTGTTTTTATGGTTTTCATAAAACATAGCGATTACCGATGAAAATTAAACGAAAACTTAATAAATAACTTTTTTTTCAACTGAAATAGACTGATTTTCGATGGAAAAATGTTACTTATAACTAAAAATGAATATAAGACATATACGCAATGATATTTAGAATAAATCAATCTTTTCTAAAATTACTATGAAATATTCACAAAATCGTTTCGTTATAACCAAAGTAGCAAGGCTTGCAGATTTCGTATAGAGTTCAAACGCGATACTGAGATGATCTTTTTTTTATATTTTTGTAGGGTAATTCACCACTACGTTGTACTTGAGAGAGGACTTTCTTGAAAAATCCTCAAATTTCTCTGCAATTTTGTTCCTTCTAGAGTTAAATTCACACAGAAAACCCCGTATTCTTATCTTTCAGGTTGGTATATTAAAAAGGGCTTATTAGTATGGTTTAGAAAACAAGCAATATTAATTAACGGATGTTTTTTCGTCGTATGAAGAGTTGAAATTTTTTTTTCCACTCCAATGGTTGCGATGCAGAGAGTCGGGTTTCATCATAATCTTTCAGGGTAGCTCAGGTTAGTTCAGCCTAGTTCAGATGCAGAGAGTCGGGTTTCATCATAATCTTTCAGGGTAGCTCAGGTTTGATTGCATGTACTAAGGTTAGTGCTCCTTACAATCGGTTTCAGGTTTGACGCGCCCCCCTCAGGTTTGTTCAGGTTTCTCAAACACTTGAGAAACCTGAACTAACCTGAGGGGGGCGCGTCAAACCTGAAACCGATTGTAAGGAGCACTAACCTTAGTACATGCAATCAAACCTGAGCTACCCTGAAAGATTATGATGAAACCCGACTCTCTGCATCTGAACTAAGCTGAACTAACCTGAGCTACCCTGAAAGATTATGATGAAACCCGACTCTCTGCATCGCAACCATTGGAGTGGAAAAAAAAATTTCAACTCTTCATACGACGAAAAAACATCCGTTAATTAATATTGCTTGTTTTCTAAACCATACTAATAAGCCCTTTTTAATATACCAACCTGAAAGATAAGAATACGGGGTTTTCTGTGTGAATTTAACTCTAGAAGGAACAAAATTGCAGAGAAATTTGAGGATTTTTCAAGAAAGTCCTCTCTCAAGTACAACGTAGTGGTGAATTACCCTACAAAAATATAAAAAAAAGATCATCTCAGTATCGCGTTTGAACTCTATACGAAATCTGCAAGCCTTGCTACTTTGGTTATAACGAAACGATTTTGTGAATATTTCATAGTAATTTTAGAAAAGATTGATTTATTCTAAATATCATTGCGTATATGTCTTATATTCATTTTTAGTTATAAGTAACATTTTTCCATCGAAAATCAGTCTATTTCAGTTGAAAAAAAAGTTATTTATTAAGTTTTCGTTTAATTTTCATCGGTAATCGCTATGTTTTATGAAAACCATAAAAACAGATAATGCTGGTAACAGGTGCTTTAAGATTATAATAATGTAATGGATGGGACAATTAAAGATGACATTTGTTCTGTATACCAGTGTACCCTATGTAAGACCTAAAAAAGTATACCTTAAGAGGCGGCGGTTTCTAATCTAATTTTTGTTTTCAAAGTGTTCTGCATACAACATTACAACAAAGTCAAGTTTGACAAGAAAAGTACGATGCGTTTCTGAATAGAGGTACTTTTGGGTTATGTCGCTAGAACACGATATGTTTCCAAGAAATATTGGAGGTATAGAATTTTTATTTACTATAATACTATCTTAAAATTCTTCTTGGAGAAAATTTTTAAATTTGAATGTATCTGACCCTCTACAGAATATAACCTTTTGACTTTTTTAAGATGACATAAACCATGGGAAAATTATTTTATTCTCATTTTGACAACCGAATTATACCTTGAAATAAGATGGTATTAAATAGAAAGTCACGCTAAAAATGCATCCAGCATTTTTTTCGTATTTTTATAAATTTTGACCGACACATCACAAATTTTGCCTGACCCAGGAAGGAAATATGAAATTTTAACTAAGTAGCTCATAGTGTAGGATTTCTGATTGCTTACATACATTTTAACTGTCTCTCTTATAGAACTAGAAACGTATCCCCTTAACGATTCAGTACAGACAAAAAGAGCGAAATAATAATTTTATTTAACCTGCTAAACAATAGAAAAGCAAGCTAAATAGGCGAGATGATGGGTTTTGTGAGGAAACACGAGGATTTTTTAGATTCTCATTTTGACAACCGAATTATACCTTGAAATAAGATGGTATTAGATAGAAAGTCATGATAAAAATGCATCTAGCATTTTTTTCGTATTTTATAAATTTTGACCGACACAACACAAATTTTACCTGATTCATGAAGGAAATATGAAATTTTAACTAAGTAGCTCATAGTGTAGGATTTCTGATTGCTTACATAAATTTTAACTGTCTCTCTTATAGGACTAGAATCGTATTCCCCTAACGATTCAGTACAGACAAAAAGAGCGAAATAATAATTTTATTTAACCTGCTAAACAATAGGAAAGCAAGCTAAATAGACAAGATGATGGGTTTTGTTAGGAAACACAATGATTTTTTAGTGTTAAGGATGTTTTAGGCTCCGATATCATTAATATTTTCTGAATACTAAGGCTATATTACTTTCAAAAGCAGACTCGTTTGAGACGATTGGCGAATAAAGATGAATTGATCGTAAATAAAAAATATAAGATCTATGTGCTTAGACTGTGAAATTATCAAAAAGTGGGAGTGTGCTTTTGAAATCGAACTTAAGACCGATAAAAATATGAAAATATACTTGTTTTTTTTTTTTTTTATGTAGGTAGATAGCAGACTATAAAACAACAAAAAAAAAAGAAAGATGGAGAAGTTTATTATTGTTAAAGACGTTGTTAAAAAGTTACGAGAATTTAACCTTACAGGACGCACTCTAGAGTTTAAGTTAAAACCTGTTCCACAGGGAGTTGAACCAGTTGGTTGGATGGAAAAAGGAATTAATCAAATTATTCAAAACGCTACAGAAGGCCTACAACCCTTAGATCGTGTGGCTTTTAGTTTTTGCTCTAAAGACTTCAACCGAGGAGAAGGTTGGATTCGCTTCAAAGCAGCTAAAGACATAACCTTTTAAGATGTTTGGAGTGTTATAAGTGGCATTTATCAGTCAAACTCAGCAGGTCTTAATACAGAATCATTTTGTCTTAGTGTGACAACTGTTAGATTACCTGTTGGTGGGGGAAGAGGAAAAAATTATAACAGCTTTCACGAGGAATGCGACAAGCGACGAGGTATTATAAGTATTAAAAATATCGATAACCTGTGTTTACCACGTGCTTTGGTAGTCGCCATTGTCCATAAAAAAAGAGATCCCGAATTCAGTAAGGTTAGAAGAGATATTAGTAAAATTCAAACCGAAAGAACAAGATCATTGTTGGAGAGAGCTAAAATTAGCATTCCTGAGGCAGGAGGTGGAATTCCCGAGTTAATACAATTTCAAAATCATCTAAAAGAATATAAATTAGTTGTTTATAGCTATGGATCAAAAGGACGAAATATTATATTTGAAGGTTCAACTGAAAGCAATAAACGGCTGAACTTATTACATTACAAAAGCCATTTTAATGTAATTACATCGCTGACAGCAGCTTTTTGTTCTAACTATTTTTGTGAAAAGTGTTACGTCCCATATGATCACAAAAATGAGCACCGATGTGGTGGAACCTGTCAGGCATGTCAGCAAGCCTCTGCTTGTGAAATAGCAATAAAAATTAAATGCCAGGACTGTCTATAATTTTTTAGAAGTCAAAACTGTTACGAAAATCATAAAAAGGATTATTCGTCAGGCAAATTTACAGTATGCGAACAAATTAAACTATGTTCTATTTGTTTAAAAACCATTAAAGCCAAAAGAGCACATGCATGTGGTGAAATTTATTGTAAAATTTGTAATAAACATGCACCCGAGGATCATCTATGTTATATTCGGCCTGATAAGAGAAAACCTAAGATTAAAGATGATCTTTTTTGTATTCTACGATTTAGAGACGAGCCAAGACAAACTATTGGAAAATTCAACGTTTTTACATCAAGTCAATCTCTGTGTTTTCAAACAATACTGCGATGAGTGCATGGATTCTGAAGCAGATACTTGTAAAAAAAAGCGGTCTAAAGTTACAAAAAGTCAGAGGTATAGACCCAGCGGGAACATTTACTAACCATTTGTTACAAATGAGGAAAAACTTTAAAGAAATTATTGTAATAGCCCATAATGGTCAGGCTTTTGATCACCAGTTTATATTAAACTATATTATGACAAAGACAGATTTTACACCTGAGTTAATCATGAGAGGTACCAAAATAATTACGATGCAACTTGAAAATGTAAAATTTATCGACTCACTTAACTATTTCCCTATGCCTTAAGCCAAACTACCGAAGGCATTTGGACTTGAGGATATTTTTAAAAAAGGCTACTTCCCGCACCTATTTAATACAAAGGCAAATGAAAACTATATAGGACCTCTACCATCAATTGAATATTACTCCCCAGATAGTATGAAAGAAGAAGACAGAGCCAAATTTCTTAAATGGTTTGTAGAGCATGAAAATGATGGTTTCGATATGCAAAGAGATCTGGTAGACTACTGCGTATCGGATGTCGAAATCCTTGCGCAATCATGTTTAAAGTTTAGAGAACAACTTATACAAACTACCAATGTATGTCCATTTACTGAAGCTACAACTATTGCTTCAGCATGCAATAAAATTTTTAGAAGAAATTTTTTGAAGCCTAATACTATAGGAATCATACCAAAAAATGGATACCGATGGAGAAACAGGCAGAGCAAAATTGCCATAGATTGGTTACTTTGGACCGAGAATCACAGAAAAATCAACATCTTACATGCTGCTAATGGTAACGAAGCTGTTTTAAATGGTGTAAAAGTTGATGGTTACTGCTCCGAAACAAAAGAGGTATTTGAATTTCAAGGATGTTATTTCCATGGATGTACTGTATGCTACAAGTTCGGCAGGAACGATCCTCTTTCCGAGGACCCCTCAGAAACGCTAAATTTAAGATATGAAACCACAAAGGCAAAAATTATGAGACTAAAAGATTTCGGTTTTTTAGTTAATGAAATGTGGGAGTGTGATTTTAGAAATTTATTAAAAAATAATCCAGAGATAAAATCCTATACTAATACCCATTACAATAAAATTTTGACAAAACTAAATCCAAGAGATGCTTTTTATGGAGGACGAACAGGAAATACATGCGAATACTATGAAATAAAAGATACGGAAAAAATTAAATACGCCGATGTTTGTTCCCTCTATCCGTACATCTGTAAAAGTTCTAAATTTCCACTATCACATCCAGAAGTGTATGTAGGAGATGCGTGTAACAAATTAAACCTAAATAATATAGATGGTTTAATTAAATGCACAATTCTCCCACCAGAAGAGTTGTATCATCCAGTACTCCCTCAAAAAATAAACAATAAATTGATGTTTATTCTTTGTCGAATGTAAAATAATGTAAAAATGAAGTGAACCTATACATTTTTCGCTCTTAATGATTGTTAGTTAACGATAAAACCTGTACTAGCGTTCGAAAAAAATTATTTTTTTTTTTGACTAACATAAAAAGTGTTGTCTAGCTATCAGGACAATAATCAATACTTTATTGAGAAGGCTACCTCTTCGTCTAAATATCTAATCTATAAAACGTCATTTTTCCGACATAATCGGTTAAAAAGCATACAATTGTATTTGAACGTTTGTACAAAAACCATCGTGTTAAATCAGTTCTTATACCTGACTGACAACGGCGATCTTTAGCTTTTTTTTTACTTTGTAAAATAAAGAGATTAGTTCTTACTATCAAAGAAATTAAATATGCAAGAGAAATAGGTCTCTCTCCTGCATTATTCCGTACTTAGATTTATTTTTCATGAAAATAGCCAAATCTACAATTTTCGTTCAAATCCATAAGGGACGGTTGTTTTGTACACGATTTACAATCTTATTTTCAACTAAAATACTAGTATAAAGAAAAGTATTTCTTCCGACAAACGTGGAAGGAATAGACATTTAAACAGTTAGCCATAACATACGCATACTGACTTGCATTATTTTTCATGAATTGATTGGCTTCATCTTTGTGTGTGAAGTGAATTTCTTTTTAAAAATTACAATGCGCTCAATAATTATGAATTTTCTAACATAACTTTTATGGATAGTTGAGTCGGATATTGGAAGAAAATATTATCATAAGGACGACTCGATTATTGATATAATTATTATGGTCTCACAGAAATTCCTACAGAGACAGCCATGCTGTAGCAGAGACTGTTGTAGGTCGTATTTAAAAAAAAAAAACATATTCTATTAGAGCATTTTTCTAAAATTTAGAGTCTTTGGAAATGTGATAATGCTATGAGCATCAAATATATTCAAAATATCAAAAATCCTTTGCTAGTTAGTTATTGCGGTATATTTTAATAGAGGGATAATTTATACTGTACTCCTAAATTTACGGCATATCACTTTGCTTATGTTATTATATTCACAGAGACTATTAATCTAACCAACTTTTATTTACGAAAAATTAAAAACTGAAATACTCTATTTTATTGCCGATTGTTCGCAAAGACACTTGGAGCTGTTATTTTGCTTTTTTACCTCTTTTTCCCCGGTTTCGGAGAAATATGTTAGGGGAAGTTTGGGTAGCCTCAGACGGTTATATGCAATGATTCAAGCTTCTAAAAAAGTACTAAGGCAAGTAATTATCAATTTTAATTTACATATGTCGAAGGTAATGTGTTACTGATAAATATACATGATGAAAACATTTATTGTTCGATTGCATCTAATTTTTAAGAGTCTAGAAATAAGCAAATAATGTTCTTTATAAGCATCTCGAGTTACCTGTCCTTCCCCTGCACCATAGAAGGGTATTTACCGACAAAGTTTGACCATTTTTTTATGATTCGAGAGTTGGGTATTCTCCACAAATGTAAACTGACGTCATTCGACTAGTTGAAACTTGTTAGATTTTCGAGCTGTTACGCATTATAAGATTTTAAAATTATGTATGCGTTTGTTTAATTCATTGTAAAGGATTTGTTATTATGCTAATTTCAAAAGTTAAATGTTGGTGAGAATATTGAATTTTTTTATTAAAATATCTAAAGTAAATATCTAATTGATTTTTTTTAGCGCTAATTGGGATTTTAATTAACTACCTCAGAGTCGGTATACACTATATTTTGCAGCGCAATTGCTTTCACACCCAGTAATGTATTATGATTTTTTTGGATGGTCGTTATATTGTGAGTTTCTTAAGTTAGCCAGATTAATAATAAATTAAAAAACCAACGTGATTTGCTTATTGTTGCCATTGAGAATTAGGGTTGTAAAATATTTAACAACCCTATATTTTTATGCTCGTGTTGAAAATAAGTTAAGATTGCTACTTTGATGCCTACGCCTAATATTCATAATTTTATTGGGGGTTCTACCTGATGACAAATACAGCTTATGATACCTATCTAGTGGGTATTTTCAGTTTAAGGGCCGAATAATATAGAGTTATTGTGCATACATCATCGCAAACAAAAGGTAGCTTTTTTATATTATTTCGTATTTACAATCCATTTAACTACAATTTTACACTGTGAATTAATTTTTTTTACTTTTTTCCTGAAATTGTAGCCTATTTACTTATATTATGATATTATCCGAAATTTTTATAAAAGCATTATGAGGGCTTTTACCTGATGGCGAACACAAGTTGTATAGTACCTATACCTGCTTGGTATTTTATACGTATTTAAGTTTTATTTACTTTTTATTACTCTGTTCTCATTACAAGATAGTCCTATAATTTATCCATTTCCAGTACAAAGAAATCGCTAGTTAATGGTTCTAGATGGTAATTATTTTATTGTATTTTATATAAGTGGTGCAAAAATTGGAATCAATTATTAGATATGCTACTGAATTTTAATGAGGGTCCTTCGGAATAATAAATAAAGGTTTATGTCCCTTTCTTTTTAAATCGAGTCGGCAGAGGGTTTGAGAGGGTTATTTAGGTATAAATAATTATTGCGGGGTGACAAATGTGCCGCCTTAATATACTTATCTTGTTAGACCATATAAATTAGGGTTTTATTTCGCTTTACTACCCACCAGCGGCGTTTCACTAAGATAGAAAATATAAATAATGTTTTTTACTATACCGCTTTAACAGCGGCGTTTCAACTAAGGGAAAATAATAAAAAGTCTGGTTTAAGGATGGCTCAGGTCGGATCGTAAAAAGTTGGGTTTAAGGATGGCTTATAAAAATTGGGATTTAATTATCCCGCTTTAGCAGCGGCGTTTCACTAAGGTTAAATCATAAAAAGTCTGGTTTAAGGATGACTCAGGTCGCATCGTAAAAAGTTGGGTTTAAGGATGGCTTATAAAAATTGGGATTTAATTATCCCGCTTTAGCAGCGGCGTTTCACTAAGGTTAAGTCATAAAAAGTCGGGTTTTATCTCGGGTCAGATCATAAATATTCAGGTTCAAATTAGGGTTAGATGAGAAGCCGCCTCGCGAAAGCATCCGGGTTAGGTTGTAAAAAGTCGGGTTTTATCTCGGGTCAGTTCATAAATATTCAGGTTCAAGTTAGGGTTAGATAAGAAGCCGCCTCATGAAAGCATCCGGGTTAGGTCGTAAAAAGTCGGGTTTAATTTCGGGTTATTTTGTAAACAGCACCACCGAACCACCCGGGTTAGGTTATAAAACGCACCACCGAACCACCCGGGTTAGATCATAAAACGCACCACCGAACCACTTGGGTTAGATCGTAAAACGCACCACCTGCACCACCTGGGTTAGTTGCACCACCAGCACCACCAGCACCACCTGATCTCGTTCTCTCAGTTTCTCTCTACTATCGGGGTAGTTTCGTATCTGGAACATTAAACGCTTAATTTGTTGAAAATAATTGACCCTAATGAATAAACAAAGTATTTATGTTTATATCTTTAATATATGTAAAAATACAGTGGTCTGTCTGCAAAGAAAAACAATTGCGTTCCACATACCCATTTAGATACAATAAAGGCGCCGGTTTAGCTCTAATCGATTTTTACACAAGCTACCCATTGCAAAATATTTTTTTTTAATTTAAAAAATATTTTAAAATTTATTAACGTCTAACGATACTAAAATAGCTATTTATGTAACCAGTTGCAAAATATAAGCCTGTAAAAGGAAGCTATTTGCATAGTGTTTCATTCAAGATTTTTTGTAATTGTGTAATGAGAAAAATTAAATTATAATTAGGTCGTATTTAGCTTAAAATAATAGAAAATGTATTTTCTCTTCCTTTTTGTATATCTTTACCTATAATGCAACAATCGAGTATATACTGGGTGTTTATTAAACATACGGCAAGAATTAAAGGGGTTATTCCCTGAACTATTTTAAGAATATTTTGTCTTGTGATGATTTTCGAAAAGCCGCTTTGTTTCTAAGATACAGGGCGAGAAAAATTTTCGACAAAACCAATTTCGATTTTTATCAAAGTATTAATGTAGTCGAAATAAAAGTATGGCGTCCACACTGGGCTTACCGAGTATAAATCTTTTTAAAATGCGTTGTTATCTTTAATCAGTTTAAACGTGGATTTTATTTCAGTACGTCTTGTACTTAATTCATCATTTTGTATGTGTCGAATTTGTTGAGACTGATTGCCGTTTTGTTGTTTAGTGTGTATTTTCTGTCTTTAATATTTAAACTTTTGTTAGTGAAGTCCTCTATGATAAATTGCTTTACGCATTTCATTTACGGACTTGCTGACGACAATTCATTCCAAGCTAGGCGGTTGTACATTGAACGATCTCCTGACCGTAATAGAAAAACCTTTCAAAATATTCATCAACGTCTTCATGAAACAGGCACATTGAAACGAAGTGGCTGACCAGGAAGGCCAATAACAGTAAGAACGGTAGAGGTGGAAGAGAATGTGCTGGACAAGATAGAGGGTTGTAGTCCTTTGCTTGCGACGCAATATCAATCTCCTTCAGAGATGGTTGGGCTCTTGGAAGCTTTGTCTTAATGATGGTAAGAGCCAAGCAATTTACTTTTTAAAAGCTGTCACAAAACTACCCCAAACAAGAGTAAGAGTGGGCAACGCACAAATAAATTGGAGGAATAAGAATAAATATCTTGGCTTCACCTTTGACAGGAAATTATTGTGGAACGACAGCGTTACAGAGAGACTTGCAAAGGCACAAGGCCAATTAAGTGCAGTCTATTAACTATTGAACAAAAGACGCAAAATAAGCGTCAAGACACGTTGATCTACAAGACACTAATAAGACCTGTATTTACATACGGTGTACCTGTGGTACACCGTGAACAAGACGACATTAAATAAATTACAAGTATTACAAAATAGAGTATTGCGGACGCTCAAAGACGTGTACAAATAGACATACTGCACAGAGACTTACAAATGGACAAATTAAATACTTTTTATGACAAAATTATTACAAAATACCATACGCGAGCAAGTACATACACTAATCGGCTTAGTTTAGACACACACAGACACTCATGTGGCGCCATGGCTCACAGATAATCTTAAATTACTGATGAGAAACAGAGATCATGCCTTGCAAACATTTAAAAGAACGCGACTTGCTAATGATTGGAATGCATATAAAGAAATTCGTAACTTTACAGTTACGATGGTGAGGAGTGAGAAGAGGGGATATTTGCAAACAATAAATAATTAAAATAGCTCAAAAAAATCTTGGGAAGCATTAAAAAAACTAAATATATGTAAATCAAGATCTGCTTCATTACCATCTTCTCTTTCCTGCCCTGAACAAATAAATAATTATTTCTCAAAATTTTTTAAAAACACTAATAATAATTGTAAAAATAAAACAAAATATTATAATGAACATATTTTCTCCCAGAATAATACATTCTCATTTTCACTTACAACTGTCGAAGAGGTTAATGATATCTTAAACAAAATAAAAACCAATGCATTGGGCGTTGATAAGATTTCCTTAAACATGATTAATTACTGCAGGCCATTTATAGTAAAGTATATTGTTCATATAATTAATACTTGCATTGAAAGGCAATATTTTCCATATTTATGGAAAATAGCTTTAGGAAGACCCCTTCCAAAAAATAATAACCCTAAGGATTTTTCAGATCTGAGAATTATAAGCATATTGCCACTCTTATCAAAAATATACGAGAACGTTTTATTTACTCAAATTAATGAGTACTTCAATGAAAAAAAAATATTACCTGATGTGCAGTGTGGGTTTAGAAAAGGATATAGTACTGCTGTAGCTCTTGCGACCGTTACAAGTGATATAATTGAGGCATATGACACGGGTCTGGTCAGTGTTTTGGTGCTGCTTGATTACTCTAAGGCATTTGATACGATTAATCATAATTTATTGAGTGCCAAATTAAAGTACTTTGGTTTTGATAATTCATCTTTATTACTCATAGACTCATATTTAAGTAATCGTAATCAACAAATTTCCGTCAATAACATACTTTCCTCTAATGCGCAAATTTTATCTGGTGTGCCGCAAGGTTCAATTCTGGGCCCTTTGTTTTTTATTATTTATACATCTGACATACTAAAGTCATTAAAATGTTGTAAGATACAGGCATATGCAGATGATACTCAGATTTACTACAATTTTTCTCGGAATATGTATGAAGCAGCATGTTTAAATATTAACAGTGATCTTAAAACTATCAATGACTTATCTTTCCAACATAATCTGGTATTGAATCCTGTAAAATCAAAAGTTATATGCTTCGGTAATAAGAATAACAGAGAGTTTATTAAACAAAACTTAAACATAACCCTTAATAATACGAAATTAATATTTACAGACACTGTTAAAAACTTAGGAATAATTTTGGACTCAGATTTGCGTTTTAAAGAACACCTCAAATCAATATTTAAAAAAGCATACTCAAATTTAAGACTAATTTATTACAACAGGTACATTTTAAATCAAAAAACTAAAAAACAATTATGTGAATCTTTAGTGCTATCACAGTTTACTTATTGTGATTTTATCTATGGACCTTGTCTGACACCAATTGATAAAGATAGGATACAAAAAATACAGAAATCTTGTTATAGACTTATATATGGAATTAAAAAATTTCAACCAATTACCTATAAAATAAAAGAGGATAAATGCTTGTTTATGGAAGATAGGAGAAAACAACATTTAGGTGTCTTTACACATAGAATTATTACCAACGACGCAGCTCCGCCATGTCTAAAAGAGAAATTTAAGCGTCACAATAATCTTCACTCAAGGAAAACTAGATTTAATGAAAACTTTGTATTGCCACAACATAAAACTGCCATGTTTACAAGAAGCTTTATCTATCAGTCAATATCAATGTACAATTCACTACCGAAAAATTTTAAATTATTTAATATTAATAAATTTAAATACAAATTAAAACACTTACTGTTGAGCAAGCAATAAAACAAATTTAACACTAATTTGCCGCGCGTGCTTGGGGGTTGTTCGAGTGCTTTTGATTTTGATAATGGTATTATTATGTATATCAATTATATTATCTTTAGGTGTATTTGCCGTCTAAGAGTATTCTTTTATATTTTTTATATTTTTTTTTTCATTTTTTATATTTTATATTATTATAACTTTTATTTCATACCCTACTGCCGTGTGGGGGTTGAGTATGAATAGCCATGCTAGACTTCGCCAACATACCGCAGATAGGGTGTGTTTAATATTATTTTTCTTTCTTGTGCTGTTTACTAATCATACTTATTCTGTAATAATTTAATATTGTTTTGTTTTTTTTTTCTGTTTGTGTTTTCAATAAAGTCGATATTTATTTATTTATTATCAAACTCGAAACACAAATTCTCTAAAGATTGGCTCTCCCCCTGATAAATAATACAGATATGTATTAAAGAAAATGCGAAAAGCACGTAAGACTAAAACAGAAGAAGATGAGAAGAAAATCAAATACAAAATTCAAAATCAAAATCTTTGTTATCGACAAGATATGTACAACAATAAACAAGAGCAAGAGACCGATGTCTGGCTCAAGAAAATTGATTATAAGAGGAAGATTCAGGTACCTGTACTAGGTGATTTGAGAACAAAAATCAATGGATAATAATTTTTCGTAACTGAATTACAAAAATGTATTTTAACTCAAATAATAGAGAATATTAAAGATATAAATAATGTCTAAATGTCCTTCGATTTGAATAACCTCAACTACTGGGGCTATATGGCCAATATTTCTTTTTCCTACGGGGGCGGTGACTGTGAAATTAGACGTTTCACTATAGCAACGTATTAGCGTTTACCATGGTAGTAATAAAATGACTTAATGACGTCTTTTCACGCTTAATAACAGTAAAAACGCAATTAAAATAATCAGTCGTTAAGTTATTTTTAGAACCAGATAATATACGATTTAATACTTATATAATTTGTTTTTTATAAAACAAAAAATAAAGTTGTTTTAAAATTTCAAACGATAGCCTGAAATTGTGTGATCCAACACTGGTCTGGTTCATCTTCGTATTTTTTACATTCATGTAATCCTATACCTATTATTTATATTTATTTGTTGTTTTGTTGAAAATAGGCTAACCTAAACTATTGAAATTAGTAGGTAATCAGGACCTGTACCCTTTGAAAAGGTCCGGTGCTACACAATAGATATTTATCAGGCAGCTTATTTATGGTTGGGATTACGACTGAGGGTTGCCATTTAAATTTTATTGCAGTCGGGAAATCAACGAATAATTGTGGAATGGAGCATACACCTATAGATTAAGCCAACACATATTCTAGAAATATCTCGTTATACCTCCTCTTTAACCCCAACTAATATATCCATTGGCATGGATATTGATTGGTTGCATGCTCTGGTAACAACCCATCACCATAATTGTTTTAAATTAAGTAATTATATAATTAACATCGAAACTTAAAAAAAGTTCGTGCAGTTACGCCTTACTTCCACATTTTTAGATTCCATAACTTATATTATCGGGTGCTTACTATTTAAATATACAAAAAATACAAACAGTATTTTTTTTTCTAAGCAAAGCAACCAAACATCAGATATTTTAAAAATGTATTAAAATCAGACATATAATGCAAATATATTGGTTGTGGGAACGGGCCCCTCTGGCTAATCCTGCTATTATCAGAAAAGTAATTTTAAAGAAATAAAAATTCATTTTTACAACCGCTATGACTATGATTGTCATCTTGTGATTCGTGCTTCAAATATTAATCATCCTACTAAGCCTATAAATAAACGCTATAGGCGTCATCATACAGACCACCCATGCAGGATAAAATAAACTTTAGGTTGTTTTAAAAAGGCGTTAGCTAATTTTCGTGTGCACCTGAAACAACAAAAATTTTCGAAAAAACATGGTTTTCCTTGAAAATCATGAGTTTATCTTCTTCGTCAAGAAAGATCCTTTTCCTTCGGAGTCCGACATTCTTATCTTTGAAACGACAAAGAAAATTCTCTGCAAGTAACACCTTCAAAATTTTCTGGTTCATTTTTATGCATTGGGACTTCCCCGAATTATTCTTTATCTTATGCGGTCTGAATTACGATTACGCTAGCTAATATCTAACAGTGTTAGAATAAAATAAGCAAATTTTGCTGTATAATGCAAGGTCAAGGTACATACAGAGTTATTGTCAGTTTTGCATCGCTTTGCCCTTACATTTCCAAAAGCAGGTAAGAAATATAGTAACAATAGTTTATTAAAAGACACACATATATTAATATCAACAATAAAATATTAAAAATTGACTAAAATTCTCTCACAACAATAAAAGTAGGTGTCCCTTATGTCTGCCTAATACTAATGTGAATAAAATTTTTCTTAAATTAATTAATTTTACCAAAACTTGCATATAAAGTGAACATTATTAGTGCAATTTTAGACTAATAAAGTAGCTTATAACACACACGTGGGTTATAACCATAACTTATATTGGTTATATGGTTATAAGTCACTAGTAAATCATTCTCCATTATTTATTACACAAATAAAACTCAAGGAAATAAAGATAACATAGATTTAATGTTCTAATAAAAGAATAAAACAAAATTAAAGTAATTATGTCATTTGTATATAGGTATAGGAAATAGGCTGGGCTAAAAAAAAATATTTTTATTTTCAACATTAATATTAAAATATATAACGTTTTCAACGTTTTTGTTTAGGAATTTATTCATTATATAGTGAATTGACCCCTTAAGTATCGCAGAAAATAATTTTAGAATTGATTGTCAAAGAATAATCCTAAAAGAATGTGGCAAACATTGGGTCAGTTGGATAGCAATAAACGAAAAATTAAATCTAATAAGCTTGAGATTAACGGCAAAGTGCTTACTACGCCCAAAGACAGCAGAAAACCTAAATGATTATTTTGTAGAGAGTAGGTATAAACAACATTATAGGGGATATTAAAAAAAGTAATTTAGTAATCAGTGGCGGATGTACAATCTATAAAACAAAAGTTTAAGTCATTTCGCCTAACTACTTTTAAGGAGTTGAGAGATAATGTAATGGCATTGCCTAATAAGGGGAGTCCAGATGATATAACGTCACAATTAAATAAAATATTTATGATAATATTGAACAACCACTAGTAAATTTAATTAGAACTTCTTTGGAAATTGGCAAGGCGCCTTCGTTATTAAGTGTCCATGGTTGTTAAAATTTAGAAAGTTAAGGGTTCAGTCAGGGCAGATGCAGATAATTGTAAACCCATAATATGCTTGCGACAATTAAAAAGATTCTGGAAAAGGTATAGTATATAATCAACTAGTACAATTTACAACTACAAACAACACTTTTACAATAAGTCAGTCAGGATATCGAAAAATCACAGTTGCGAAACTGCAATTCAGAATATTCTTTATGACTGGAAATATCTATTGGATGATAGTTACGCTATAGGGGCGGTTTTTCTAGATTTACAGCGTGCATGCATTTGAGACTATAGATGGGGAAATACAAATACAAAAATTGCAAAGATATGGTATAATTGATCAGGAACTCGACTGGCTTAGGGATGTATCTAGAAAACAGTAGGCAGGTAACTAAGATTAACAATCAGAAGTCAGGAGGGGTCTTAGGTATAGGGGTACTACCGGAATGTACCATTATGCCGTTGTTATTCTTGCTCTACATTGATGACATACCAATATTAATTATGACTGTGTCAATACACTTTTTCGCTGACGACACATAAATCACTTAATAAACAACATTAATTTGGATTTGAGTCAGTTATTCAGTGGAACAAACATATTTAAGATTCATGTGTTTTTTTTTCGAAAAAACGCTCGAACCCGGTAATTTTTTATTTTTTGTGTTCATTTTTTGAAGCTTATTTCATGCCTCAAAAACAAGTTATGACGGTTTCCTTTATTTTTTCCCCTATTTTATAATATTTTCTTGGATTCTGCATAAAATTCTTTTAATTTTTCCGTTTGCGAGAAAACCTCGTCTTAACTTAAAACAACAACACATTATTTATTAGTGTAAAGAAAAGAAAATATAAAAGAATACAGCTAACAAGATCAGTGAATTTCGCTTACATCGGCATTCATTGTATTATTTCATAAAAGTACAGTAAATAATTTTTTGCGCTGTTGCATTGTCGTCGATTTTTAGACATTTAACAAATTTAAAATAGGATTGAAAATAGGTAACTGTACAAACCTGCATTACAATATAATGTTTGGTAATGTGGTAATGTAATATTTCCAGCCAACTTAAAACAACAACACATTATTTATTAGTGTAAAGAAAAGAAAATATAAAAGAAACTAAAAGTCACTTTATCAAATGTTGGAAATGACCTCCACCAACAGTCTAGCAGTACCCGAGATGATCTTCAAATTATTCCAGAACGTTATTAACGACGTAAGGTTCTATTAATCTTATTTCGCCTCTTATTCTGTTCTTTAAATATTCACGGAAAAAAATTAAAAATAAAAAATTTCAACTATAATGTATATTTTCATTTGCTACAGGTTGTAACATTTATCCTGACATTTGTTAAAACAAATACTAAAAATATTTTAAAAATCTCAAGGGCCTGTTGAAATTTTTACTACCTACCGATTTGTATTTGCCATTTTGTAATAAAATTTTAAACTTATTCTTGTAAAATCTAATATACGTTCTATCAATATAAGTGAGACAATACTACACTATTAATCGTTAAATTTTATTGTGTAAAATACATAATGATATGTGAATTTTTTTTACAATTTCTATGCAACTTTACTCCAAGTATAAAATTTGTAATTAAAAACAATTTGATGGAAGACTTAACAACTATCAGGTTTTATACCTATCGAAATATAAAAATCTCCAGAAAATTTGCAGTATTTATTATAGTGGCTTAAAATGTGTAATTTAAAACAATTTGTTTCAGAAACTTATACAATTTTCAAGATTAATACCTAGCAATAAATGAAAATTTTTAATATTTTGTAGTATTTACTACACTAGTTTACAATGTGGAATTTAAAAAAATTTGTTGGAGAACCTTCAACAATTATTGTAATGGTTTACACCTATCAAAATATAAAAATCTTCAACAATTTGCAGTATTTACTACACTACTTTAAAATGTGTAATTTAGAACAATTTGTTGCAGAAACTTAAACAATTTTCAAGATTAATACATATTGTCAACAAAATGGTGGGCGAATATATGAAGTAATATGGGAAATACACTTAAGGGGTCATTAAATATAAAGCATTGTAACTAGACTTAGGAATTGTAACAGAAAGCCTAGCATGTTTCAAAGCGTTGGGGGCCAACGCTTATCGGAGGAGGGGCATGTCAACAAAATGGTGGGCTCCACATTTTAATTATAATTTTCACACTTCTAGACCACTGTGCGTTGAGGTCGCGGACCACTGTGCCATCCAATGTCAAGCTCAATTAATCAAGACTCAGCACTTTCGGTGTATAAATACCCGAACATTGGATGGACACGGTACCTTCGTCTCAACGACTGGTCAACTACCCTGCGACAGGAGTGCCCAAAGTGTCACGTCGACTCGAGGCCCCTCTCCTGATCGATCTATAAGTACTCCCCAAGAGTCCCCTAAGCTCCAGGCCTCACCGACTCCCGTCTTTTGGAGGCAGAGCCACGTAAAGCCCCTCAGGCACACCCCGTGAGAGCCCCCATGCACAGTGCCGGTCTGGTCCACACCCCCCGGGGACATGCTGGGTTTCCTCCAGGCTACCTGAGAAATAATTGGCGAATATAAATAAAAGTCTGTATTGTTTTTTATCCAAAGCATTTTCACTCACGCCCCGTTAGGGAAACAACCCCCAGTTGTGACAATATCGAAATATAAAAATCTTCAACAATTTGTAGTATATACACTATAATAAACCAGCATACGGTATTAAGTACTTTAGATTGGTACAGACTGCTGGAAGATGGCGCTTCCTATATTGTACTGCCTACGCACAACAATATCGCAGCTTTATGCTGTTTCGATTTTCCAACGATCGGTATTCGGTATGCTCACTTGTCATAATTGTGCCCTCCCTGTCCTGACGAGAACCAAAGAGTTCGAAACCGGTCTACAGATAGCAGTAGTGTAGCATCCTACCATTGGAAACAGAGATTCTGAGATTCATTCTATCCCTTCCGTTAGTTTCTGTAAGACTTTTCCTGCAAATTGTTGTGAAATGTTTAAAAAAAAATTTTTAAACAAATAGTTGTGAAATGTTCACCAAGACATTTAAACTTTTCCTGTAATAGTATATTGAGATATTCCAACAAAATATTGTGAAATTGTTAACAAGACATTTTAATTTCTCCTTAAAACATGTGCACATTATTTATAAACTCTTATAGCATAAAGTGCCAAACTATTATTTCGATATATTTCTTACAGTAGTTTTAAATGCAACAATTGTTTGTATAACTTTTTTGTACAACTTGTGTCCGATAGTTGAACAATTTGTTTAAAAAAAAGAAACAATATGATATAGAAATTCACAACAAATTTTTTGTTGTCCCTATATTTACAACAATTTGTAGTAAATCTATCTACAATTGTAGTAAAAGTCACAATTTTTTTTCCGTGTATTGTTTGGTCAGCTAACATATAACTTAGACTTAGACGCTACAAAGGGGTTCAATCTGGATATCTGGCCGGCCATTTAATTGGACCTCGTCGGCCAATCTATTGTTCGGAAAAACTGTATTATGAAACTCATGCACACGGCTGGTGTAATGGGCCGGAGCTCCGTCTTGCTGATACCACAAAAAATTGTTCGGTGCATCAGGATCTTCTGGATTAGAGTATAATGTGGCAAGTTTTGATTATTTTAAGAAGATAAAGTTCTTATTAACTCTTTAAGAGAGAAGAATTTTGGTGCAAAAAAGATAATAAAAATGCAAGAACAGAACAAAACATTTCTCATGTTACTCTTTTCTTATTCCTAGAGACCACTTTTCGAAATCGGTAATGATCGTGTCGCAAATAGGAAAAACAAAATTACTTTTTGTTTAATCTAGGGTTAAAATAAACTCAGAGGTTTATCAACGACACATTCTTAGCAACTAGCTTCCGGCAATTAAACAGTTATCAGATAATTATACCTTTTAACAAGATGGTGCCCCGTATCACACCTCTGTGAGAACAATAAGGTACCTACAAGAATGTTGCCCAGAATTTGTACTACCTGATTTTTGATCACTAAATAGTCCGGAATTAAATCCGCTTAACTATTTCATTTGTGGGACACTGGAAGCTATAGTCTATAGAGACAATAATAATACTAGTATGGCACAATTGAAAAATAGGATTATTGAATGATGGGAAAATTTTTGTCAACTGAAATAGCGAAGAAGACTCCAAGCCGTTGTCACAAATAATGGTGGTCATATTCACAATTTGTTCCTTTAGTTGTTATAACACTGTAAGTTTCGTTATTACATTTCTCTTTTTTTGTAAGATATGTCTCCAATATAAAATAATAATATTAATAGTTTTTTATTCCGTTTTCCAAATGATGTTTCTTGTTATCCTGAGTATTTGGCCATAAAGCGAGAATAATGATGATTAAAATAAAGCAAGTTAATTTGAAAAAAATTACATGAGAATTTTTCAAATGTGCTCGATTTTTTCAACGAGTTTAACGTCTATTCTTTACGCGAAATTTCATAAATGAATTTTTTTAAAAGTTATTAACCGCTTTGGAATACATAGTTCCTAAACATATCCAAAAATTTTCAAGATAGGTTCTTACATAAAAAAGTTAGGAACTATCGAAAAAGGGTGCACGTTAATTCGGCTCACAATGTAGAGTTATTTAGCATTATTTGTTCAGTTCTTATTGTGTATATAAGGTGCCATCTGATGCTTAGAGAACCACACATGCATACTTATTTTTATACTCATTATTAGTGGTAAAAATTTCCAACCGTTATTAAAAATTTTAATACTGTGAAACGACTGTGATAGTGTTTTGTTAAAATATTTTTTGTATAATAAGCACCAACATAATTGCCACCTGATTTTTAGTTTTGTATTTTACTTATATTTTGGATACTATTTTTTTGGGGTAAAAAAGCGGGTACATGTAATTTTGCCACCAGCAGGTAGAAGGCCCCTTATAGTCTTTTAAAGTAAACTAAAGAAGAGGTAACTTCGCCCCAAGCTCAGTTTTTGACCTGTAACCCGCCCCTAACTCGAAACCTGCCTAAATGGGTTGAATAAATCCAATAAATCTTTGAAATTTATTTAATATGGATGCCCAAGTTAGAAATATGTACATTTACAGCAAATTCTACTTTTTGAAATGCTTGGATGATATTAAGGTACATTAGGACGAGCCCTTTTTACGACTGTAGTTATTTATTAATTACCTGTTCATAATTCAGGCTTTAACCTTTGCGGTGGCGAAATTACCAATTGCTTTGAGTTTTTATTAACCCCAGTGACGAAATTACTAACACCCCAAAAAATGTCATACCGAATTGGCAGACTTTTTTTTTAATTCCCATGCGGATTTTTGTGAAAATTGTTGTTTCAAACCAACCGCAAATTTAATTTATCTATATTAAAATTTAATAGGAAGTTAGACTCCTGTGCCAATTAAATAATATTCATCTATTTAAATAGCTAGAAATTAGTGTGGTTTTCCAGGCTTACAATATAATAAGGTACATTAGGACGAGCCCTTTTTACGACTGTAGTTATTTATTAATTACCTGTTCATAATTCAGGCTTCAACCTTTGCGGTGGCGAAATTACCAATTGCTTTGAGTTTTTATTAACCCCAGTGACGAAATTACTAACACCCCAAAAAGTAAGTCAATAAATGTCATACCGAATTGGCAGACTTTTTTTTAAATTCCCATGCGGATTTTTGTGAACATTGTTGTTTCAAAACAACCGCAAATTTAATTTATCTATATTAAAATTTAATAGGAAGTTAGACTCCTGTGCCAATTAAATAATATTCATCTATTTAAATAGCTAGAAATTAGTGTGGTTTTCCAGGTTTACAACTATGTTGTAAAAGCCTAATTTACCTATATAAAAAAAAGTTGGTTGTAATTCCTGTAATGTATATTATTTACTTGAACTTTTGTTACTGATGACTGAATTTTTTTGTTCTAACAAGGGATTATTGTACTTGTTTACGCTAATTGGATAATATGTTCCAAGGTTGTTTGTCTATACATTGTCAAGCAAATGACTATTTTCCAGCAGTATCAGAGCATTTTTATGGACCAATCCATCGATGGTCAAATTTGGGGGTTATAGAGTCAAAGCTGCTAAGATGTATAAAGGTTCTCGGTAGAGCCCCAAGTTTCTGCAAGGCCTTGGTCACAACGTGACTATGCCACGACATATGACCAACCAGATTAACGTCCAATACTAAATTCTAACGAATAGCTACTATTCTAAGGTTGAAGTCTGGCAAGGTTCAAATTTTTTGAACAGTTACTTTGGCTGGAATAAAAAATTGATTATTTATTGCCGGAAACCACATTTTATTCATGATGGGCATTGGTTAATATTAGGATAGAGACTTGAAACTTGAAGAATATTTTTTCAAATTTACTTTAGCCCCTGGGAGCATAAAAATTCAAAGATTGTCAAAATAAGAACCACCCTAATATCATTTTATGCATGATAAAAAGAATCAGCCACCTCAAAAAGTTCAATAAGAGGACTGCGAATGTGTCCCTGTCCCCAAGTCAGAATTTCGTCCAGGTCTTTGTATGCCTGTATACAGGGCTGCCCAGAAGTCCGGAATAAAATTAATATAGCCTTAATATGTAACTTTTGGGGAAAATGCTCGGACACGTCAATTTAGTTTTATATATGCTCACATTTCGACGTTATTCGTTTGTTTTTTAAAGACTTTTGTCAAAGATATGACGACATCGATCTTTTTTTTAATTGGAAACTTACAGCTTGTGATACATCATTTGAAAGCTAATATCTCGTACGGTATGTTCATAAATTTTGGCGCAGTTCTGTCAAGGTATTTCAAAATGGCGACTGTTAAAAGTTTTAAAAAATTCCCTATTTAAACAAGCAGAAATGATAAATCATTGATGTTTTTTTTTACCTTTCAAGGTAAGAAATCCTCATTGTTTCACGTTCTGACATTTTGTGACATTGTGACTTAACAATAGTTATGGTTTATTTGTTATTTATTTTATCAAAAAAAAAATAAAAATGTAACGAAGCAAAACAAAACACAACAAAAAGGTGGTTAAACGTGGCAAATGTTGGAAATATCCTCCACCCTCTACTTGGCATGCTCCCAGACGATAGTAAAATCCCTCGACGGAATTTCTAGTGGCTTCAGCCGGCATGTTATGAGTCTTCAATTTAAATTTGTTTTTCAAATCTTCAATATTATTTGGCCTATTTTGGTAAACTTTTGTTTTTCAATATCCCCAAAGAAATTAGTCTAGAAGCGTTAAGTCTGGGGACCTCGGTGGCCATTCAATTGTACCACGTCGTCTAATCCAGCGACCTGGAAATATTTGATCTAAATATCTGAATATCTTCTCACATTGACACCAAAATGCGGGGGAGCACCATCTTGCTGAAACCAAATTGTTTCATTAGGTATATCTGGATCTACTTCGTTGGGAAAAATTACAGCTAGAGCAGGCCTCAACTCGAAGGTTAAGAAATCCAGGTACCGTTCAGCTGTGAGGTTTCCTTCCAAAAAGAATGGTCCTAAAATTCGGTTATTAATGATACCGGCCCATACATTTACTTTCTGGGGCCGCTGAGTATGCGCTTCAAATATCCATCGTGGATTTTCTTGACTCCAGAAACCACCCCGTTTAAATAGAAAGTAGCTTCATCCGAAAATAATATGTTCTGTGGAAACCTATTCTCGTCACACCGTCTCATCATTTCTTCGCAAAATTGCAAACGCCTATCATAGTCATCTTCTAAAAGCTCTTGGACAAGACCTACTTTATAAGGGTGGTATTTTTCTGCTTTCAAAAATCTTCCAATAGTACCTCTATAGATGTATCATGATTTTGAGCCAATAAAACTGTTGAAACATGCGGATTATCCTGCAGAGATAATGCAATATCCAATTTTTCATCGTCGCCTAAAACACGTGACCGTCCATTCCTAGGCAAGTCCTTTACTGTGCCATGTTCATCAAATTTGTGGAATATTTTAACTGTGAAATTTGATTTTCCGGATATTTAGCATTAAATAAAGTGCACACTTCACTTTGACTTCTTATTTTATCTCCACATCCTAACAATATCAATACGCTGCTTTCCGACAAAACCATGTTTGTTTAGAAAATTGTAAAATAATACTTCGGAAATACCTAAATAATTTTATCTACTTTCATTTAGTAATACGAATTTTACAGTTCTGTAAATCGTTTTGTAATGGCATCTATTACAGCACTAGTGCTGTAATAGATGCCATTACAGCACTAGTGCTGTAATAGATGCCCTTACAAAACGATTTTTAATAGCAGGTGCATTTTTACAGGTGCATTTTTATTTTTAAAAAGGCCTTTTGCCAAATATTTTTATTCATAGATGAAAGTAGATAAAATTTTGTACAATATTCTTGTTGTAAATTCATATTACTACACTCGATGTTTTATTAAACTCGGCTGACGCCTCGTTTAACAACTTTAACATCTCGTGTTGTAATATGAATCTTTACAACACTTATATCGTAAATAACTATTACAAGTTCACAATGTCACAAAATGTCAGAACGTGAAACAATGAAGATTTCTTACCTTGAAAGGTAAATAAAACTTCAATGATTTATCATTCCCGCTTATTTAAATAGGGATTTTTTTAAAACTTTTGACAGTCGCCATTTAATTTTATTCCGGACTTCTGGGCAGCCCTGTATAGGGGGCATACATCCTAAGTAAAAGAGGAAAAAACTTATTATTGCATTTTTAGTGTTTTCTACCAAATGTATATTAGAACGAGGTTGGAGCATATGGAGCATTAAAGGCCTTAGTACTAGAGTAGAAATATTAAAAACCTCTTGATTAACTCCTCCCAAATGTAGTGTCTTCTCTGTTTTCTAACTGCTAGCTAGTAGGGGTAGTGGTCAAGTTTAAATATCCTTATTCTTTAAAGAAAACCATAGCATCGGTATTATTTTTAAGTACAGGTGCTAAGGGCTAATATTTATAGACATGTTTTCAGGTATAGCGACTAAACACGATTTATCTTAATCCCATTTTACACAGTTATCATATTTATATAAGTCGCATAATTAAGTCTGAAATGCCATATTTAACCATGTTATCATACCCATAATCTAGATTAAAAATCATCACAATATTATATTTCAAAATGCTGTATGTACGTAGATAACATTGTTTAAAAGATATATAACTTTATTGCCGTGCTTAAATAAATACTAAGTTTATAATGCATCAGTCATAAAAATATTTTCTGGTGAACAGTACAATATTTTTTGCAAGTTTTGTCTGGTATATGAACATTTTCATTTAGAATTCCTTGTATAAGACTTCTAGTTGTTTTTGCCAATTAAATAAAGCTTTTTGCAATTTGATTTGTGTTGCTTCTCAGTTTGCATGCAAATATTCAATTTGCTGTATACATTTTTTTCTTCACATTTTACATTCAATAGTAAAAAAGGATTAGGATAATGTGTCTGTTTAATACCAAATTTTAGTTATTTGCAAGCGGATTAACTTTAACTTGTGTTGGGTAAGTAGGTACAGTCGTATAAATTGTTGATGGTATATGGACTAGCGTTGATTGAAAGCTTTCATATCAAAACCACAAGAATAAAGTTGTTATTTATTCTTGTGTCAAAACTAAATATTTTAAACTATTCGATAGTAAGCATATAATTTTAGGCTAAAATCGGTCAATTGCTTCCCTTTATTATTTTTTTTAATATGTCATATGTTTACATAAGCTAATAAACCCAAAATTTGCATTAATTTCATGAGTGAACTAGTTTTGACATAACAGATTGGATAAGGCAAGTTTGAAAAATGAGTTAAAAAGAATAATACCTAGGAGATTAAAAACGATAAACTACTTTTATTGGAAAATCTTGAAAAGGTTTTCAAAAACTTAATCCAATGTTAGATACCAAAAAAGTAGAGGTTTGTTCATTTCGTTCCAATCCAAATAAGTTTTTACAACAAATCGGTTGTTGCTTAGGAAAAGTCTATTTTGTTTATATTTGACCATCACAGTTTTTCTTGTTTTTTTTTTATGATTTATTTTGATAAAGCCAGTAATACAATATTTTAAGTTCCCTGTTTAAAATATCAGTTATTCCCCTAATTTTATTTCCTGATACACAAATAAGGGTATCATCCGCAAATAAATTGACAAACGATTTTTTTAGAGCTAAATGAATATCATTAACATAAATAACAAACAATAAAGCACCTAGCACACTTCCTTGCGGAACGTCCCATTTATTTTTCCTTTTAGTTGATAGTTTATCGTCCACTTTAGTCATTTGATACCTATCACTTAAGTAGTCTTTAATCCAATCTAATGCACTGCCATTCACACCATAGCGTCATAACTTTTTTATAAGAGTTTCACGATCGATTGTTTTAAACGCACGCGGCAAGTCTACAAATACACTAAGTAGGTACTACTTTTCCTTCATTTAGTTATTTTCGCCATGTTGCACATACATATTGCAGTGCTGACTCACAAGCATGTTTACTCCTAAATCCAGACTGTCCCACAAACAATAACTGATAACCCTTAAAATAGGTCCTTAGTTGTCGACAGACGATTGCTTCAATGATCTCATCTACAACAGGCAGTAAGTTAATTGGCCTGAATTCAAATGGAGTTTTAGGACTCGAAACATCAGGTATAGGAATTATAACACTATCTTTATTTCATCTGGTACTTTCCCAGTTTGTAAGGAGGTATTAACTAAATAAAGAAGAGGATATCCTATTACACAGGAAAGGTCCTCTACCAGTTTGATGTTTAATGATTCATCACTAGTACTTTTTTTTTATAAATCCAAAAACAATTTTTTTTAGTTCCGAAAAGTGCACAGGTTTAAAATCGGCAAAGTTATGTTCATCAATTTCATCTAAATTACACTTCCAATGTTTATTTTCTATGCTATTTGAAATTTCATCGATACTGTCCACATAGAAACTATTAAAATTCTCCTCTATTGACCCATTATAAGTTCCATAGTCGGTATCCGTGAAAACTATTTGTTGATTATTATTTCCTACCAGGTCACAGATTAACCTATCTGTGACTAGGTCTTTTAGTGTTCTCCACATCTCCTTTCCATCTCCTTAGCACCTGTCTATGTTGTGATTATAATACTTTGTTTTCTCAGTACGTAATATTGAAGTAACTACATTACGTTTAGTTTGATAGTCTTTCCAATCTTCCTCCTTTTTAGTCAGTATAAACTTGGTGTATGCTCTGTGCTCTGTCCCTATTACATTGTGCCTGCTTAACTGATCTCGTAATCCACGGATATTTTGTTGTCATATTGTGTTTTTGTCTTGGTGCTATTTTATCCACTGCCGTTTGAATCATATGAATAAATTCCAAGTAAACTATGTTTACATCTGTAGAGGTGTAATTCCAATCTGCTCCTCTTCAATCAAGCTGGAAATTGCTTTATTGCCTAAATTTCTCTTGAATATAAACCTTGTTTCATTGGCATTAGCCTCAAATTCCAAGCCAACACCAATAATTTCATGGTCGCTTAATGATGGAAAATCTCTTGGAACTTCTTTGGCATTAAAGTCATTAGTAATAATGTGATCAATCAGTGTGGACGATAAATTAATAGTTCTTGTTTCTTAGATACTAAGACAAAATTTGTTCAAATCGCTGGATAGGTCGACGGGGTTCAATTGCATGGACACCAACGTCTCCGTACCTTACGCCATTGGATTTCTTTCTATGGGGGTATTTGAAGGAGAGAGTGTATCAGAATAGACCAGACAACCTTGAGGACCTAAAAGATAGAATAAGAATGAAGATAAATAATTTTCCGGCATGTGAAGTAGAAGGTGCGGGCCACTTTGAGCATTTGATTAAATAAGTCGATTCAGGTGGGTGCTAAATTTCGAATAGCTCATAAATTGAATTGTTCCAAAAAAATGTTACTGTGGCTTGTTTTACAGGTGCGAAATGAGCAAACCCCACTTTTCGGTATCATGACGTTTTGATAGAGCTCCCATGTGATCTAGGTTGCTATTAAAAAAAAGTTGGGGTATCTACTGCTTAAGGAGTTGAAGGAAGCGGACTTAAAATATTACAGAAATATGAACAACAATTTAAGTCAATTTTAGTGTTTCAGCGTCTTTCTTAGAAATAACGTTAAGAAAAAATATAATTTTATGCAGGACTTTTGTACAACTCAGTATACCAAAGCTTTTGATAAATCGCGCACAAATCTATTAAATTAAAGGTATTCAATATAAATTGTTTGTTCTTCTACGGTAGTCAGATTACAAATTCCTTTTCAAAAGAATGTTTTGAAAATATCCTTAACATTGTTTTTTCTTTGAATTTAATTATTTAACCCATCAAATAAACACCTTGATTAATTTCCTTGCAGTGTCTAAACCACAACCATAAAATATTCCATAAGAAGCTATCTTGTTATGCCAAATATTATTATTTGGCATCACATTAGAAAAATTAATTTATATTATTTTCTTCATCGATCTAAAAAAGGAAACTTACGCTTTTAAATATAGCTTTGAGCGGACAATTCTAAGAACAAAAAGGAGGTAACCTTCTTCTGCAAGGAATTATTCTTAAAATGCATATAAACAACGTCTCAATATGTACTACATCTATATAATAATTAAACAGTCAAAAATCTAAATAATAATTATTTATTTCACTTTTCTATATAAAGTAACGAACTAAAACACAAAAAAATGATACAGTTTTCAATGTTTGCTAGTTTGAAATTAATTTAGACCTTATGGTATATGGAGATAACGCCGAATTTGACTTTCATTACCCAGATATGCGTCTGATTAACCTTGCCCAGCTATCATTGGCCCCAATACATAAAACAGTGCAACTTATTGGAATAACAGAGGCGTACTCAACAAATTCTTTATGTGTATTTATATTAAAAGCATTAGAAAAGATAGAGCAGGTCTTGAAGAAATACTTTCGCGGAAAACATAAAAAATACAATATGGGTCCTTAATTTAATTTTGCAGTGAGCCAGCGAGGAAGTAGGTAAACAAGATATTTGCCTCTTAATAGCAAGTCAGTAGGTAGTCAGTGGCGGATCTACGGGGGGGAATAAGGGAAATCCCCCCCCCCCTAGAACCTCACAATTCATAGATTTTGCCAGTATAGTAGAAAAATGGTACACCCAAAACTAAAAGTAAAGTGCAATTCCCCCCCCCCCTTCCAATTCCCCCCTCCCAAAAAAAGGTCTCTGGATCCGCCACTGAGGTAGTACCGTCCAGTTTTATCTGATGCAGGTTGCCCTTTTCAAACTCTTTACTTTACTTTAGGTGCTTCACTAATTTAAACGGACATTTGTTAACACTGTTAACCAATTTCTTAGCCACAATCTTGTTTCTTTATCATTCCTTTCCCCTACTGTATCCAGAAGTAATTCCACTCTAAAGCGGCGACTAATAATTCAAAATGTGTTATTTTAAATAAGACTGAAGGATGAAAAGAGACCTTGGCAACCCTTGCAAGACCTAGGTATTCAATCTCGACATTTGAAACCCCTCATTATAACATTATATTCGTAACCTTTTACACACATGTCAGATGCTTAGTCCAAATTAAAAAATTAAATCTGTAAACGAATATAATAATATGCTTAAGGTCAGCTGCAGCCGCTACAAAGATTTATTCTTTAATAATAACTCTAAACTTACCAATCACCTTTATTGCAACATCATGTCTGTCTGGTCTCGATTTTTAACACTGGTTCTTTTCGCATTGAACTTGTATTTTTATGTATAAAGAGATCAAGTTTAAGGTGAACCATGTAGGTTGTTATGGTTGGATTTACAATTTAACGATAAACTGCGATAGAGGGGGGGGGGTAATCCTTCAGAGTACCTACTAGGGCTTGCAATCTCGGGATCCCGGGATCCCGATTAAAATTTGTCCCGAAAAATTCCGGGATCGGAACTTGTTAATCCCGGGAATTTAATTTATTTAATTCATCAAATCCATCTACTTTTTTATTTTTTTATTGATCATGGTAAAGAACCTTAGCTTATTCTAGACTGTAAGACTAGGTGGAGTAGTTTAATCGACATGCTTGAACGTTTTAGTTTACTGGAAGGTTCTATTAAAAAAGCTATGGTTGACCTAAATACACCAATCCTTGATTCTGAGTTCAAGACAGTAAAATTTATTATCAAACTACTTCAACGTATAAAAATAACTGTTGAGTCGATATATCAACGTGATATGAACCTTTACAAAGCGGATAAAGCGCTAAAGTTGATGTTAAGTGAAATTCAAAAAGTAAAATCAAAGTTCAGCACTGATCTTCTCAATTCTCTTAAAAATCGGATTAATCAACGTAGGACCAAATTATCACGACTTCTTGCATTTCTTTCTAATCCAATGGGACTAATTATTATGAGTTTAACGAATGCTTCCAAATTCTTGACATTAACACAATTAAATCAGAAATAGATGACATTTTAATAGGATTAGAAGACGGGCATGATGAGTCATTGCAAGAGCTTGAAACCAGTGACGACGACAATATGCCTCTTGCCGAAATTATAAGAGAGGAAGAAAATTTACCTCTAAAAGTTAAATTACAGAAGGCTTTAAATAGCTGTAAGGAGTTTCCCAAAATAAGAGGTAATCAGAAAACAACCCAACTCTCTGATAAATAATGCAAGAAATAAATTTATTTGTAGATGGTGGAAATCGTGGTTTGAATCTGCATTAATGACTATTCCTCCGGCCGGTTATATTTGTAATAAGTTTCGTTCCAGTTTTAACGATAAGACGCTGGATGCCTTAATTTCGCTGCGTTCTTTTTTTCAAAGTAGGTATTTAAATTGTTGTTATTAAAATATTATTAGCTTTTACGAGTACCACAAGTATTACTCTACTATTAACTATATTACAAGGTGTTTTTATTTAGAGGTGTTAAAATTTGTTTTGTTTTAGAACTTTTATGTATTTATATTATCCACCTTAGTTTAAAGTTTTTAATAAAAGTTGAATACGTAAAAATCCCTTAACTTTATTAGTGTTTTTATTTTCCGGGATAAATCCCGGGATCCCGGGATTTAGCTTTTGCTCCCGAAAATCCCGGGATTGCAATATACGTTCGGGATTGCATGCCCTAGTACCTACCTATAAAGCAAAAACCTGTTTCCGCCGGAAAACGAAACATAGCAAGAACAAAAATTCTAAGGCGAAATTAAACAAGTAAATATACTATAGTCTATTTCAGAAAGGTGTAGAGTAATAAAAGCTCATGCAAAGGGATTACAGAGTGACCCAACCAATATTTAAGCCACTTTCATAATTTGGCATTGATTTCATTGCAAAATTCTTTCTTTTCATCAAGTACAGGTAGTACCACCCGGGTTTGGGTCAATTTATGGGTTTTGCCTATTATTATCCATTCAAAAACACTGAAAATGGTGTGACAAAGGCGTGCCGGTAGGATATTTGGAAAAAGGAAAGAATTTTATTTTAACAGAATAAAAATTAGGCATTATGTACATAGTATTAGCTACACTTATTTTTTACTAAACATTAAAAAAAAAACATTATACAGAAATTAAATTATACTCGTAAAAATTATAATAAATTAAATTATACTCGTAAAAAAAATAATTTTATTTTAACAGAATATAATTATTTAGGCCTTATGTACATAGTATTAGGTACACTTACTTTTTTATTAAACATTATGAAAATAATACAAAATACAAAAAATACATTATACAGAAATTAAATTATAAAAAATCATAATATTCTTCGTCATCTGAGGAACTATAACGTTATAGTTAACGGGTCGACGGGCCGATCGATCAGGTGGTCAAGATCCCACATTTTCTCCTCTTCTTTAATGCTTCTTTATTACTAATTTTATAATACTGTGAACACTATATACGGCTTAACAGCAAATACTGATGCGTTAAACTAAACAAATATGCTTACTAAGGTCATACACACACACGATATATGAAGTTTATTCCAAATTACCACCTATTTATATAATCCAGCCAAAGAGGCCAGAGTGAAACTCGGTACCTGTTAAATGGTACCTGTTAAGCGCAAAACGTAACTTTATAATCTACTACCTAACTAATTCCTACACAATATTTCGATTTTGACACTTCAGGCCAGAAAACATACGTTTCCTAATCCTCTTACGCAATTACTTGAAATTTTAATATTACAAACAATACTATTTTACCTTAGTACCCGTTAACCTAATTCTCTAAAATGTTTGGTTAGTTATCATAAATAATTTAATGCACAAAGTTTACCTGCACCTATGGCCGACACCGAAATTGAGCCGAACTGGACGGATTTTCCCATTTTCTTACTCTACATCTTTCTGAAAGAGGCTATAACAGACATATTGGCAATTTTAATTGTTTCAGAGATTATTGATTTTCCACAAATTCAAATTTTTTGCAAATTATTTCTGAAAAAAATATGAAAAAAACTTCGAAAGCAATAACAGAATTTTGAGTTTCGCCTATAACCATTCAATAGTTTTCTCACCCTAATAATAAAATTCTTAAATTGATAATTGAAAATTTCTGGGCTGTGAACTGTACTTAATCGAGAAATTATATTATTTTATCTTATTCAATAATTAATAATGGGCCATCATCTGCTGATGGGCAACATGAAATTAAAAAATATAAATTTCGTAAAATTTCGACATAAATCTCAAAGTTTTACTTTCAAATTTTAAGTTATAAGGCGAAATTTTGGAACTAAAATTGAAATTTAAAAAATCGAATTTTGTCGAAATTTGAAAGTGCTATAACTTGATATTAAATTTTCAGCTATAAGTCGAATTCCTAAAATTTCGAGTTATATTTAAACATTTCAGAGTAGCATTTCGTCGAAATTTTAAGAAATTTATATTTTTTAATTATACTTGGCTCTTTTCGCCAGCCTTCATAATTAAAAATACAATGTGAATCAACTTAGAGTTTAAACTTAATTAGTTCAGTGGCGTGTTTACCATGGAAGCTAGGGAAGCACAGCTTCCCCTAAACGGTTTACTTAAAAAAAGAAATAATCCAATACAATTATACAATCCTACTAGAACTTACAATTAATTTTTAAAATTGTCCTAAATTTTATTTGTAAATCGGGCGAATCCGACTGCATTTTCATAAGAACTCCATAATATGCTATCTAGTTCTACTGGGAACACCACACTCACCCGAAAGTGCAGTCGCCCGACTCAGTCGGTGGCCCGAATGGCTATTCGTCGTCACTCGGAAAGTGCAGTCACCCGACTTATCGTGAAGAGAGATAAAGCCATGCCTATTTTTGATGTGTAACAGAAATAGAAGGTTTGACATGTCACGGTGATGCCCGATTGATTTCGAGACATGCCGACGCGCCATTCGCGCCGCGCCGCCGGATTGCGGAAAGCGATTAGACAGCAGCGTATTGCCGTATACTGTTTTACTGCATCGAACAAATTAGAGTGGCGCGTGTTTAGGCGAAATTTGAAACCGTGCATAGATATTGGGAAAAGTACGCTGTTTTCAAACAGATTATTATTTTAATTATGAATCCTGTTGCTAGTTCAAGTTCGGCTGAAAGTGAAAATAGACTTTTGTGTGAGTGTATTGTGTGTCAGATAGTGGTAAAAGGATTTTCCACTTATATTTTTGAGAAAGAAAACGAATTATTTCCAATGATAGGCCCACTCCATCTATTCCTAATTTAACAAAAAAAACTAAACTTTATATTAGACATTTCAAAAAAAATCATATAAAACTTGTGAATGGCTAACTGGTTGTGAAAATAAGTCTCTTCTGTTTTGCTGGCCATGCCTCTTATTTTCTAGTGAAAATAATTTGTGGAATAAAAATGGATTTTCGGATTTAAATAATCTACATAAATTAATTAAAAGACACGGGTCTGGTAAGTCGCATTTACAGGCAATTATTAAAAAAAAAACTTTTGGTAATATAAGAATAGAACACGCATTAGACAACCAACTAAAAATTGCTTCTGAAAAACATAACCAGGAAGTAGTAAAAAACTCTGGATATTATCCCCGATGGGGAAAAAATTTCAAATTTTTTGTTATATATTATATATTTAAAATTGATGCACTTCATATGCGTAATAATTTGTCAAGATTTACCAAAAAAAAGGCGCGGCACCCCAAAAATTTTCGTCTGCGGCGCAAGAAAGCGCAACACTTTCGGCGGCCCTGGTTACAGCTTCCCATTGTATTAAAGTCTGGAAACGCCACTGAATTAGTTTAATCAATAAATTAGTGTTTATTGTTTAAATCATTATGGTATGGACAGTATGGACTTGGACCTGAATTTAGCCAGAGCTAAGTTGATTGTCCTTAAGTATTTCTGTCAGATAACGGACTCAAAACGTCCCTTTGTCGCTCTTTGTTATCTATTAATACTTCTCTGATATCTAAAACAAAATATACTTCGTCAATTTGTCAAGAACCACGATTTATAAAAAATAATTGTTTGATCTAAACTTGTTTTAATTTTTTTTTTGAGTCCGTGTGATGTGGTGTTATAAACTGGTTTTTATTTGAATCGAATTAATAACTTAGATATATGTATACCTATTTTAAAAATTATTCCTAATCTAAAAATGAAAAATACTTAATAATAAATAACGACAAAATACTATGAGTTAAGGTACAAAGTATACAGTTCTTGCCTCCCTGTTAACCCGACCTAACTTATAGTGATTTATATATTTGGATATGCTTGTAACAAGATTTTAAAAATAAATGCGAATTAATAACTCATAAATAAAATTGAAATCCGTTCCTAAATAGAAAATAATGACCATCTATCAAATAAAAACACACAATTTCACGGTTTTAGATAAAATATTATCGTCTAGCTGCTATGCCCATTAGATTTGGACGAGCGTTAATGTCATACGGCATGACGTACGTAACTAAAAGCGTAAGCGACTATATGAAATTGGAACCGTCAATCAAGCGTTGTTAAAACTGCAAATTAAGCAAAAAATTAGCAGTATTAAAGCTAATGTTTCATATAGGGTATCAAAAAAGCTGGGCAAAATTCACATTCGTGAACTCAACTTTACACACTTTTTGCATCGTTTATAACTACGTGGGCGAGCCAAAAGTAAGCCAAAGTAAACGTTTCTATTTTTGTTGATGCCTCCCTGAATATTTATTAATATTTGAGTAGTCCATTAAAAGGTAAAGTCTGATATTATGGTTAATTTTGGATTTGTTTAATTTTTAAACTCGCATTAAAATTTCAAATTAATGAAGAATTTTAAATATTCCATAAATATTTCAAAACATTTATAATAAATTCATACATCTATCAGAAACCCAAAAATGTCCAACAAAAGTAATATTTCATTATATGTTTCTGAAACATTTCTCAAATATTTCAAATTAGAGGCAAATACTTTTCAGAAATATTTCCAAAAAATGTCTTGTCTAACCTCAAGATGCGTTACTGCTCTCGCGAATTTACAACGGTGCAGTTCGTGTTTCATAAATACCCTAAGAACGGTGGCGACACTATTAAGACTACATATTATTCCATTATAAGGGCAGGAAAGTTTATCTAAAATTTGTCATCAACTTATACTTATAGGTATACAAAGTTCTTACAATTTACGGGACAAACGAAGCCACAGTGCAACGATTTTTTGTACCTCTAGTTCTGTCCGAAGAGGGAGATGATACCTTACTGCATTTTTAAATGGATTCAGATCCGGCGAACGGGATGGCCATGGGTAAGGTCCTCCTCTACCTATCCAACGAGTAGAATATTGTTGATCTAAATAGTTTCTAACACGTACTGCAAAGTGAGGGGGAGCGCCATCATGCATGAACCACATTAAAGTTCTCGTTCTTAATGGCACTGCTTCCATCAATTCTGGCAACTCATCTCTAAGGAAGTTGTAATAGACATTACCAGCAAGTCGATTTGCAAAAAAATACGGTCCAACTAAGCTATCTCCAACATTCCCTGCCCAAATGTTAAAAGAAAATGTATACTGGTGATGTCCTTCGATGATAGCATCAGGATTATCGTCCGCCAAAATATGGTTGTTGATTTATGATGCCTTGTCTGGAAAAATTCGCTTCATCTGTAAATAGTATTTTTGCCGAAAAATGTGAGACCCTTAAAGAATTTTCTTGAAACGAGTTACAAAAATTAACTCGAGCTGGAAAGTCTCTAGGCAACAAAGCTTGCACTCTTTGTACGTGAGAAGGATAAAGTAAGTAGTCCTTTAAGATACTCCATACTGTTTTGTAACTCACATTTAACTCGTTCCCGATTTTCCTCATACTAGTGCCTGGAGATTTTTCCACCATGTTTAAGACCTCTTCCTCAAGTTGTACGGTTCTAACTGTAAGTGGTCGGCCGACTATTTTGCTTGCAAAGCTACCTGTTTCCTCTAACCTGAGGTGCAATCTTGTAAATGTTTCCAAACACGGTAGGTACTCGTCTATTAGGAAAACGTTCTGCATATAAACGTCTCGTCTCTAGCGCACTTCCATTTGCCAAACCGTACATAAAATGAATTTGAGCCATTTCTTGATTGGTAAAGTCAGCCATTATGAAACAAATAAATTCAAAAACAATTCAAAATGATATTACTTGAAAGATGTTAAACCGGAGAAAAATGTTACGGAGAAAACAAATGTGGTTGCCATGAAACGAAGCAAAGCCTTCTCGTATCATTTGACGCAACACAATGATAAAAACACGAAAAATAACTAAAAAATTAAGGTACACTTTTACCCAGATCCCAGGCAATGAATAAATTGTAAAATTTAAAATTGACCCGAAGTAAAGTGCTCTAATCCCTTATGTTTAACAAATATCATTAGAATATCGTTTGTCATTAATTAATAAAATGAAAAAATAATACAAACTTTTTTTAACACCCTGTATTTCAAGCGACATGCGAAAAACTTTTATACCTCATTTTCGTCTTAGAATAAGGTGAGGATTCACCTCCTTTATTTTTTCAGAGAGGTTAGGTAACACCCTGTATGTATTCAGAAAACTTTACCAATAAATGGTTTTCGAAATGTCCCTTCACAAAGAATTAATTTCGCGATCGTCCCTTTTTGCACCCAGTTTACTACAGAGCCTTACATACATATTTTAATAT
Organism: Polydrusus tereticollis; assembly: GCA_963920685.1. NCBI lineage: Eukaryota > Metazoa > Arthropoda > Insecta > Coleoptera > Curculionidae > Polydrusus > Polydrusus tereticollis. The sequence continues at coordinate 5,767,224 of OY987331.1, forward strand.
TTATTTAAGTAGTTAACTTTACTTTGTACCTAAATAATAAAAGTATATGAACTTTTTATTTCGACCTCGTAGGCCACTTATGTAAATAAAATTGTTTGCAACGGAAAATTAAACGTTCTGGCGGACTGTTAGTTCAATATATGCATGGTGTATTTTTATATAATCCCGCTGTTCCGAGTTATTTGATAAATAATGATAACGCACCAGTCGTCAAACAAATCTCGTAGTATGCACGGTTCAACAGAATCTAAGTTAGTTCTTTTTTGTTTTCAGTTTCGCCGGCTTCTGGTCCCGCAGAACCTTCGGAGAGGACGATTCCTCCCCTTGGATCTTCGGCGGGGTCGAAGGGGTGAAGATAGCACATCCTCGGACGACACAACCGTTTCCTCACGTCGGCGTGCTGCAAGTTTTTCCGATCAGTTCAAACGGGTGCAGCCTCGAGAAGAAAAGTTACCAAGAGGAGTTTATGGAGAATCGTCCAGATTTTCGGGAAATAGTCAAAAATCGAGCTGAAAAGCACAAGAATTATTTTCGATCTTTGATAGGAACCTCGATGTACCAACAGCAAAGTTCGGAGTTCGAAACGCAGATGGCGGGCCAAGTACCAGATCGCGTGGATCTCGCATTTCATACCGGCGGCACCACTACGGACGACACAAACTTGAGCGCAAAGAGTAAAAGTACCGCAATGAAAACAAACCCAGGTAGTCCTGAAGGGTCTGAAAGTAAACGGCAACGACGGCAGGGCGTTTATGAACGTGACACCTTCCAGGGTGATGCTGACAAAGTCGTTTTTAAAAGTGTTAGGCAGTTAAGGGACCAGTACTTAGCAATGCTCGAAAAATCAACGAAAGACTTGAGTCTAACGAAGGAACAAATTGAATCAGAAAACATTGAAGAGAAGTCTGAAGTTACAGAGGACAATTTGTTAGTGCCTCCGCAGAGCGATTACTGCAGTTCTTCTGCTTCAGGTGCAAGTGACGACGAGCGCGAGAAGACTAACTGGCACCGGAAACACAAAGCCACCAGATGGGGCAGTGCGGACTCGGCAGTAGGCCAAAGCGACGAGGATCCACCACCAGGAGATGGAGAGAAAGAAGACTACAGCACTCAACCCCAATACCTGCCCCCCATTATGAGTCCATATAGTCCAAGGGGTTCCATTGATCACTCCAACGTTCCCAGTAAAATAATTATAGAAGCACAAACAGTGTTATATCCGGTCGATAGGAAGTGCAGCATCGATTGTGTTAGTGAAGATACTGACTTTGATGCGACTGATAGTCGGCGGCAAAGTTGTTTTACGGACGATGGTGACGACACTCCGCGGTATCGGTATTGGCGGACACCATCGGTTGTGGTTAGTGATTATTCGGACGATCTTATGGGTTTGACCCTTGAGGATATAGAATATATTAGGAGTCGTCGTAAAGAGCCTTCCTCGAGTCCGGAATCGAGTTTGCATAGTTCTTGTAGTAATTTAAATTATTGTGGTTCTATGATTAGTGCTCTCGAGTCGGAGTATGTATTGACTAAGCCTTACAGGAAGTCTTCGAATTGCTCTACGTGTTCTACTTTGAGCGGGGACGAAGACCCAGAGCCGGCGCTCGATACTACGCCGGAGGCCACTCTACACCCGTTTAAAACCAGAGAGGTAAGACTGACTTTTTTCTGTTTAGGTTAAGATACCAATCTTCCCATTTGCCCATAACTATCGCATGAGTGATTCCATTTTTTAAATATTAGATACAATATTTTAATTTTTAGCAGCGTCAATTGCTAGCGGTGTAATTTCAATGAATTCCTTTAATAGATGGAAAAGTGTTTGCTTGCCAAGAATTAATTGAATTTTCATATTTTTTACACCAAAACAAATCTCTCTCCTTTCATGTGTATTTAAAATAAATCGAATTTTTTTTATTTGACGTAACAATAATCTAATGGATTTCGTCTCTTTGTAATCACGTGTGCAACAGCCCATGGATAGTTATCACTTATGTTATCATTGAACAACATTTCTCTAATTTTTGTTTTAGTGTTGGGATTTAATATGTCATCAAATTTTCTAGCCGCATATCCCTCGAACATTGATAAATAACTCAAAATTTTATTACAACTTTCTCAAGCACGTTACTGGCTTTTTAATAACAGCCCTTTGCCTCGAGCATCTGGCTTTCTGGCTATTGTCAAGTGCTTTCGAAATCTGTACTAAAATCTCGTACCGTGCGACCAAATATTACTTTGATCCAATTGGGCTTGGACTGAAAAACGTAGGGCTTCGTTTAGATCATAATTATAAGGGGACGATATATCTAACCAAATCTAGGTTAAAATTATGTCAAATTTATAATATGACATGATATGCCAAACTTATGTGGGTACAAACAAAAATCTAAGTCACGGTTTCAATTTCATGTAGGTACCTATAAATATTAACACCCCTATAAACCTTTATCTATTATATTAACATTTGGTGACGCGTTTCACCCTAGACTCATCAGACCTACAATATACATTAACCTAGTACATAAAAGAATCAATCAAAGGACTACAAAACATGGTATTTACCTTATTAACATAGAGAATATAGTCCAATTAAAGCTAAAATAAAAACAATAAACATAGACACGACGTCTTTACAAATTAAAAACAACAACACTAAAATTTAGGTTAGGAGAGAGCACCAAATTGAACAAAAATAAAAATAAAAAACAAAAACAATTTCCACATCTTGGGTTCGAACTCGGGCCCTAACGCTAAGCAGTACTGTACACTGTGATGATGCTCGCACGGTTGGTTCCTTGTTCTTGGGATATTATGGATAAAAACATTATTACGGGGTGTTTCATAATTGAATGCTGATCCTTGAGGGTTCTAATTCTTGTATGATTTTAAGACAAAAAGTGCATATAAACATAGGTCCGCCACCATTTTATTTTGTAGATACAGGGTGTTACGATATTTAAGTGGAACAGAAATATGTACGCCACTGCCTTTTTCTTTTTGATAGCACAGTTATTTGCACAATTTAATGTGTAGTACAAAGTGCCTTTTGATCATTTTTAGATTTCGGCTTCCTTTAGGAGATAAATGCAATTATTGTATCAAAGTCTGATATGCGGGCATCGAAAACCGTTGGTCACACGAAGAAAAGTCTGGGGACCGTTTGTGCTAAGTGATAAAGCGCAATTTTGAAAATAATATTTATTTTAAAGAAAAACAGCGGTGTACCTATAACTTTTTTCGTTATAAATATCAAAATACATGCACTTTGAACTTTTTGTCTTAATATCATCCAATGATTAAATCTCTCAAGGATCGGCATTCGATTAGGAAACAAGGAGACCAAAATTAATTTCCACTACACTGTACGACATGTTTCGCTATACTATAGCTTCTTCGGGCACTTCTTACAAACTGAAGTATAAACAGGTAATGCAATAATAAACAGATTAATTATTACTACTCTAAATTGTTATGCAAAAATAATAAAGATAAGAAAGACAATAGTTTAAAATCAGGCATTTATAAACTGAATTGTGGTTCCTGTGACAAAAGTTACATGGTAGGAAATTAAAAAAAAGAATACTAGAACATAAAAGATTGTAATTGCTAAATAAAAAAGAGGATTCGGCATATGCACAGCACTTGTTACAGGAAAATCATAATTTTAATCAGGAATTTGAAGTTTTGAATATATTGGATAAAGGTAGAAGATTGTCATTGTTTGAAAGCTTAGAAATAAATAGGATTAAAAATACAAGGAAATCCCTAAATGGCCAACTGGAAACAAACCCATCCCCCTTATTAAATATGTTATGTACAATACCTGGCCTAATACCAATTTAGAGTAGTAATTATCAATCTGTTTGTTATTGCATTACCTGTTTATACTTGAGTTTGTAAGAAGTACCCGAAGAAGCTATAGTATAGCGAAACCTGTCGTAGGTACAGTGTGCAATAAAATAGTGGAAATTAACTTATAAGTGTTTCATTTGGTAAATATAATATATGTTTTACTAACGGTAACCGACATCTCGTGGCATTCAAACGCATCACCCATAACCAATATATTTTTTGTTCTTGCTCAAGTTCATAAAAAAAAACAACGAAAAAATTTATTCTGATTTCAAAAAAATTTCGTAGGTAGCACAATGATTATAAAGCTTGGGTTAGTCCACTGAAATAACTGGAATTAGACCCTCGATGAAACCTGAATTGGCTGATAGTAAACCTTATATAAGATGCATAAAACAAATTGTTCAATGCATTGTAATATTCAAAATAACTGACCTTTGTTTTATTGGCATAAAGGTTTTAAAGCTGACCATTTCACTGCTTAACCTTTGTGGTGTATTATTATTATCTTTTGTATTATTCATTATTTGAGTTGCTAAAATAGACAATGCTGATGATTCAGGTATTAAAAATGACAATAAATGTGTGTGCCTCATTAAATCATTAAATATACCACTGCCTGCTAATTGGATATACTAAGTATTTAATTAATGCTATACCGGGTTTTAGTAAAAACTGTCTGAGCATATGAGTATATCTAGTTCTTTAAAATCTTCAAATCCTGAGCAGAGAACATCTTTTGGGTCGGTTTTCTGAATGAAAAGAACGGTGAAAAAATATCGTTTAAACAATTCTATGCCAATGGAATCTTGCACACTTCACTCCTTGTAAAATACAATAACTTACTTCACAACACTACAAAAATTCTGAGGAAATTCAATACATATTATGGTAGGAAATGACGAATCTATAGCAAACTCATCAGATTTTGTACAAATGAATTTTTATCGCTCCACTGAAAAACTTTTTTTTTTTTAATTTTGACTTCAAGATCCTTTACATGTAAACACTGCTATGCCAGTTTAACAATGTGAACCAGTACTTATTGCACACTTAATTTTTTTATAATTAATATGCAGCAGATTTCTCGCTGGGTGCTAAAGTTTTTAAAAATAAGGCGATATTTTTGAAATATAAAATCAACTCTTAATGACATTCAAATTCGGGTTATTTCAAACTTGCAACTGGGAGATAATTTCTGACGTTTTTAAAGATAAATTGGTAAATATGTCATCGTACCATTTTTTAAAATTTCTTAATCTACAAGTTAAATCACGGGTTCAAATTTAATTAAAAAATGTTTCTTGGCCCTTTTTCGGTTTTGCTGTCAGTTTACAATTATCGTCAACTTTTTAGAATTTTTCGTTTTATGATAGATTGGCATCGATTTAGAAAAATCGCCATTATTTCAAAAGTATCAAGAAACATTTTTTAATTAAACTCCACATTAAGAATTAAAAAAAAACGGTCGTGTGAATTACATTCATCCGATTAATATCTCAGAAAGCTTCTACGTGAGAAATCTGGGTAATTATGCAATATACCGTTTTCTGTTAATTTTGCAAATTTTTAAAAATATTTTCAAACATTTTAATTTTTTTCAATTTTTCATAAAAAAAAGTGATTATTTTTAGAAAATATAATCAGGACGTTGAAATACGTAAGATTTTATCTTAATAAAACGTATTTTTTTAATTACCAGTCTTAATAGTGTTATTGATAGAATAAAAACAATCAGATTTATCGTTTAGACTTTTAGACCCTGGTTTAGACCTTTGTCAAGAGAATCTGGTTTTAATACTTTTTGGTTATAAAAGTAAATTGGGAGAGGTTTAAGGCCATATTTTGTAAACGAGGTTGTAAATAATGCGCACATATAAAAAGTCGTATAACCATTAGAAATATAAAAATTAGATGATTACGATAAAATCATAAATAAAATTTAAAGACAAATCAAATTTCATTTCAGTTGAAAATACTATAACCTTATAAAAAATACATAGGTTGTTTTATTGAAAATCACAGTTGACGTCAGCAATGTTTTTATTTATCTACAGTTTTTTTAATATAATAATTTCAGTAATCCATTATCTTAATAAATAAATTTACACTGCATGATAAATTGAGCAAATGCATAAATTACACTAGATCAAAGAATTCGGAGCATAAAGTTGCAAATTACATTAATAGCATTCATTTTTATTATTTCTAGATTATACCAGGGACTTTACATGTCGTCTGTGATACATAATACAAAATACAGAATAATTGAAAAGTAATTAATCAACAGAAAAGAAAAAAATTTAATGTTAATCAGAACATCTTTCGATTTTTGTTTTTTTACCCGAAGTAAACTCTCTCTTATATTGTTTATTATGTAAAGTATATTTTTAATTGTCTGGGGCGTCACCAAATCATAAACTACCTTTCATATTTTCAATAAGTTTTGCAATGTTGACCTTTTGGCACTAAATCTAAATTTTCAGCGTTTCTGCCATAATGCCTAACCATATTTTGTCCCCATGAATATCCGATCAATTAATTGGCCTGCCAGAGCGCCAGATCTGACTAGCATAGAGAAGGAAACAAATCTCTTAACCGAAAAACTTCAACAGAGTTGTTTGGACAAATTAAAGGAAACCGCCATAAGTATTTCAAAATCAAATAATTTTGGTTTAATTTTGCCTATACCTATACACCTATACAAGAGGTACCCCTTTAATATCTATATTTATTCATATTTAATTTAAAAGTTAAGTTAAGGTTAACACTAAACTATTTGTTTAAGTGTAACAAAGGTAAATTAAAGAATGAAACGAGATGAAAATTAATATTTTTTACATTTGTAAATATACATCTAACTTTCATTGGCTTTGTTGATACTAAACAAATGTCGATAAGAGGAACATTGACGTCAATGATGACGTTGGTACTGACTTGCTTTGGAGGTCAACGGGATTAAACGCTGGCGGTAGGTAAAGAGATATATGTGGTGCTGAGTTGTCAAGCGTTCAAAAAAAGAGCTAAACAATATACATATTTTTCTACCATTCCGACTTGATACTCATGTCATGATAGATAGATACTATAGATAGATAGATATATAAAGGCTTAAGTGAAAAAAGCAATACTAAAGTACAATAAAAGATTCGTTGGTTGCTGATATTTTGACATGAAACCTAAATTCTCTTATCTACTATAAAAACTCGGGGTAGATTAGGATGGCGAAGTCCACAATAAATCATTTGACTACAAGAGAGATATTTTAGCACTTTGTACTTTGTTCCACGCACATATTGCAGTTTTAGATGCTCCACCCCATACAGGTAAAAGGCCTATGGCCCCCTAAGAGTATGCAGGTTCACATAAGTAAAACCAAAAAATAATGCCTTATGTGTTTATAATATTGTTCCAATACAAGTGTCCATATTTTCTTTGTATCACTCTGAATCAGGTTAACTATCATCATCCGAAAAATAATCGTCATTAACATTTTTATAATAAGTATAAGTGGTTACATCCAAAATTGTTTTCCTCTGCCAATATTCTTGAACTATATTTTCTGTGCGTTTCATAGAGCAATACATATTTCTTTTGTTAGATTCTGCAATGCGTCGTATTGCCATCCTGTCTCGGCAGGTCTACTATATTTTCATTGTAGGTACGAATTTGTGCAATTTGCACAGCTCGATAGCTCCCGGATTCAGATAGAACACATAGAAATAATTTTCTGAAATGTACCGATTTAAATAAGGATATTTAGGTATTCCAGTGTCAGTTGAAAATAGAGTGTTTTAAAATTTTTGATCTTTTTTCTTCTTTTTCTTCTTGTGAGTTAATTAGAAATGGAGTTTACGTTTGCTGAATATGACGACATGCATTTAATGTATGGGTTTGCATCTTGTAATGCCTTAGAAGTCAAAAGGCTTTATAAAGAACGTTTTCCAAATAAAAGATTTCCTGAAATGAAAACCTTTGCAAGAGTGGATCGTCGTTTGAGAGACACAGGTAAAAACTAAGCTTTATTTTTTACTTATACTTATCAAATGATAGAGATTTAATCACGGTGAGGGTGTTAAAGAAAACATTTTAAAGACCGTAGAAGCAAATCCTTCTACAAGTGCCCGAAAATTGGCTCTCGAGTTTGATTGCCCAGAATCGCCGGTCTCTAGAATCCTTAGAGAGCAACAGTTGCATCTATACCATCTTCAGAAAGTTCATACTGAAGACTTTCCGTGGAGGATGGAGTTTTCTAACTAGGTTTTACATCGACAACGATGCAAATTTCATTGGTTCCCTTCTCGTTACGGACAAAGCTGGATTATAACGCATCATCAGCATCAATTTGAACCCATTAACATGTGGGCCGAAATCATCGGGCAACATACAATTGGACCATTTGTATTGACAAGAAGGTCAACTGGAGAACTGTATTTGGAATTTCTTTAAATTAATTTGCCAGAACTTTTAGAAGATCTACCTCTACCAATACGACGTGATATGTGGTTCATGCATGATTCACAAGCCACTTTTTAGTCTAGTAGTTCGAGAACACCTAAACAGGAACTTCGAAAATTGATGAATAGGAAGCGGAGGACCAGTGGCTTGGCCTCCTTGATCATCTGACCTAAATCTATTCATTTTTTTTTGTGAGGCTATTTAAAAACTATAGTCTACACCAATCCAATAGACAATGGAGAAAACTTTTTGGAAATTATTAATTTTTATTGTCGCGAGGTTAGGACTAATGTTGAGGCATTGTGCAGGGT